>JARQOC010000001.1:618805611-619126761 GCA_033576535.1 Allobates femoralis | reverse complement strand
GATGGTCATGCTGAAATCCATGGGCAAAAGTAAAGTTCTGGCGGAATGTCAGGGACCTGGAATGGTTCTGCGCATGCGTGCATAAGGTTTCTACGCATGTCATGATGCCCTGACTGTCAGCGTGAGCAGTGATGATCTCAAGATGTGGGTGACCATGATGTGTGTAGGGGCCTGAGCGGTGAGAGGAACTGAAGGATTTTTTTTTATGCTCCGGTGTCTGGGGGGACATTACATTTGTGGAGAATAACATTTTTGGAAATTAAATTTTCTGTGAACAGGCGAATTAGAAACCGTTCATGTCTAGTCATAAAGACTTGAGTCGATCTTTACGTTTCAACTCCTCTTGTCCACCATCTTGACTGCAGCATTTGTTTGTTTTTTTTCCTTAATTTCTTGATAATGTCAATAAGGCTTTTTTGGTTAACAAAAAGAAAAACGTCGTATTTTTTTGGACTATAATATGCACTTTCCCCAGAAAAATTTTGGAGGAAAATGTTTAAGTTCCAATGTACTACCTGGTTCTCAATGGAACGGACTCACAGGACGCCAGGAGCAGGGTCACCACCCCAAGGAGCCAGTGGTAGGAAGGAGTGGGTTTCCTTGCCGTGTTGTGAATTGATTAGTCAAGCTAATCCAAAATGAATATTCACTGCTGCCCACTCCCATAATCCCAGACATATATACCCGGATGGGCCAACAATGAGGGACATGTACACCAGGATGGGCCCAGTGTCGGCAGCTGAACTTCCCCCACCACAGTAGTGCATCAGAACCACATTTTTTGCTAATGATCATTTTTTTATTTACTATGTTCCTCCTCTAAAGATTAGCTGTGTTTTATAGTCTGGGGAAAAAGTATGGTAAAATGTTTGCAAAAATAGGAGAGGGAGTCCACAGCCGCACTGAAAAACATGGCATTTCTGCTGTGGAAAAAAAAACACTGCATTGTCACAGTCCTCTCTCCCCCTCTCACTCTCCCCCCTCTCACTCTACTCTCCTCTCACTCTCCCCCTCACCTCACCTCCTCACTACCTCTCGCTCTCTCACACACTCTCGCTCTCTCTCACACTCTCTCGCCTCTCACACACACTCTCGCTCTCTCACACACACTCTCGCGCTCTCTACACACACTCTCGCGCTCTCTCACACACACTCTCGCGCTCTCTACACACACTCTCGCGCTCTCTCACACACACTCTCGCGCTCTCTCCACACACTCTCGCGCTCTCTCACACACTCTCGCGCTCTCTCACACACTCTCGCGCTCTCTCACACACTCTCGCGCTCTCTCACACACTCTCGCGCTCTCTCACACACTCTCGCGCTCTCTCACACACTCTCGCGCTCTCTCACACACTCTCGCGCTCTCTCACACACTCTCGCGCTCTCTCACACACTCTCGCGCTCTCTCACACACTCTCGCGCTCTCTCTCAACACTCTCGCGCTCTCTCACACACTCTCGCGCTCTCTCACACACTCTCGCGCTCTCTCACACACTCTCGCGCTCTCTCACACACTCTCGCGCTCTCTCACACACTCTCGCGTCCACACTCTCGCTCTCTCACACACTCTCTCGCGCTCTCTCACACACTCTCGCGCTCTCTCACACACTCTCGCGCTCTCTCACACACACTGGCGCGCTCTCTCTCACACACTGGCGCGCTCTCTCTCACACACTGGCGCTCTCTCTCTCACACTGGCGCTCTCTCTCACACACTGGCGCGCTCTCTCTCACACACTGGCACTCTCTCTCACACACTGGCACTCTCTCTCACACACTCTCTCGGCACAGCCATTTTTCTAACACGTTTTTATTTCTGCGGGTACAGATTTCTGCAAGCAGGATATGTGCACCACTATTTTCTAGTCTAGTGCATCCTATAGTCCAGAAAGAATAGTAATATATTGTTTGCAAAAATAGGATGTTTTTGTTAATTTTTTTTTTTTTCAGGTGATGAGATTGCAGACTCCAAGATGGTTTCATCTAATGTGTCACAAAGTCCTAGACCTAAACATGGAGGATTATTTCCAAGTGGAAAACATAATAAAAAGAAGTCTAATGTTTCTTCAAATGATGGAACTCCCACAGAAGAAAGGCCGTTTTCATGTTCACAATGTGGGAAACGGTTTTGCCACAAGTCGAGTCTAGTTAAACATCAGAGAAGTCACACAGGGGAGAAGCCATATTCTTGTCCTGATTGTGGAAAATGTTTTAGTCAGAAACCTCATCTTGTGAAACATCAAAGACTTCACACAGGGGAGAAGCCGTTTTCATGTTCAGAATGTGGGAAGTATTTTAGTCACAAATCAAACCTTGTAGAGCACCTAAGAAGTCACACAGGGGAAAAACCCTACTACTGTTCAGAATGTGGGAAGAGGTTTGGTCACAGATCAGGGTTTGTTATACACCAGAGAATACATACAGGTGAGAAGCCGTTTTCCTGTCCTGATTGCTCAAAAAGTTTTAGAGACAAAGCATGTCTTGTTAAACATTTCCGCATAGCTCACAGATCGGAGACTCCATATTCATGTACGGAATGTGGGAAGTTTTTTGGTAACAAATCCTATCTTGTGAAACATCTAAGAACTCATACAGGGGAGAAGCCGTACCCGTGTCCACAATGCGGGAAATGTTTTAGCCAAAAAACTGGTTTAATTCAACACCAACAGAGAGCTCACACAGGGGAGAAACCCTTTTCATGTCCTGAATGTGGGAAATGTTTTAGTCACAATTCGCATATTATAGAACATTTAAGAATTCACACGAAAGACAAACCATTTGTATGTTCAGAATGTGGGAAACGTTTCTCCTTCAGATCGGGTTTTGTCAAACACCAGAGAACTCACACAGGGGAGAAGCCTTTTTCTTGTAATTATTGTGACAAGAGTTTTGCCAACAAGTCCAATCTTGTTAGACATAGAAGAACTCACTTACAGGAGAAATAATTTTAAAGACGTTGGCCACTACATAAGGTTGAGAAGTTATGCATCTTAAGCGCGCCATACAAATCTCCATACAAAAAAAGTATAGGCATTGTCTATAGAAATGAAAAAGTTGTAGAAATCAAATGGTGCAAATTTCTTTTTAATAATATATAATATTTTTGTAGCACAAAATATATGTATTTAACTTTAATGTGTGTATCCTTTAAAGGAGTGGTCCAAAACCTAAATGGCTATGGAGTCGTTAAGCCGAACCTCAGACTCTCTCATAGATGGCTCATGTTTAAAGGGACATTATCACCAGGTTTTTGCCATCTCATCTGACAGCAGCATAATGTAGAGACCGAGACCCTGATTCCAGCGATGTGTCACTTACTGGGCTGCTCGGTGTAGTTTCCATAAAATCACTGTTTAATCAGTTGGAGATTAACATTGTAGGATTAATCAAATAGTCCAGCATATTCATACACTGCTAATCTGAAGCAGAGAAAACAGTAATTTCATCAAAGTAACAGCAAGCAGCTCAGTAAGTGACACATCGATGGAATCAGGGTCTCTGTCTCTACATTATGCTGCTGTCAGATGGAATGGCAAAAACCTAGTGACAGTGTCCCTTTAAGTGATAACATTTATTGTAGTACAATGTGAACATCAGGCTTTAATCATTATTATGATACAATAATCAAGATATTTAGATAGAACATAATAATATTCTGCATTAAACTACTGTACCCTATTACAGTTGTGGCCAAAAGTATTGACACCCCTGCCATTCTGTCAGATAATACTCAGTTTCCTCCTGAAAATGATTGCAATCACAAATTCTTTGGTATTATTATCTTCATTTAATTTGTCTTCAATGAAAAAACACAAAAGAATTGTCCTAAAGCCAAATGGGATCTAATTCCACCAAACATAAAAAAGGGGGTGGAGAAAAGTATTGGCACTGTTAGAAAAATCATGTGATGCTTCTCTAATTTGTGTAATTAACAGCACCTGTAACTTACCTGTGGCACCTAACAGGTGTTGGCAATAACTAAATCACACTTGCAGCCATTTGACATGGATTAAAGTTGACTCCACCTCTGTCCTGTGTCCTTGTGTGTACCACATTGAGCATGGAGAAAAGAAAGAAGACCAAAGAACTGTCTGAGGACTTGAAAAACCAAATTGTGAGGAAGCATGAGCAATCTCAAGGCTACAAGTCCATCTCCAAAGACCTGAATGTTCCTGTGTCTACCGTGCGCAGTGTCATCAAGAAGTGTAAAGCCCATGGCACTGTGGCTAACCTCCCTAGATGTGGACGGAAAAGAAAAATTGACGAGAGATTTCAACACAAGATTGTGCGGATGGTGGATAAAGAACCTCGACTAACATCCAAACAAGTTCAAGCTGCCCTGCAGTCCGAGGGTACAACAGTGTCAGCCCGTACTATCCGTCGGCGTCTGAATGAAAAGGGACTGTATGGTAGGAGACCCAGGAAGACCCCACTTCTTACCCCGAGACATAAAAAAGCCAGGCTGGAGTTTGCCAAAACTTACCTGAGAAAGCCTAAAAACGTTTTGGAAAAATGTTCTCTGGTCAGATGAGACAAAAGTAGAGCTTTATGGGCAAAGGCATCAACATAGAACCTCTTTTTTTCATCTAACTGTGAAACAAGATATTTCAGGAGGCAGAGATAGAAGTAGAGTGACTGCAGCACGCCCCACAGCTTCTAGATTTCTAGAACGATCAGTAAAGGTACCGTCACACGCGGCAATATTGCTTGCAATGTCACTGGCAATTTGCTGGTTGCAGTGAAATCATGGACACATTGTTCCATTTGTACACGGCAACAAGATAGAACAATGTGTCCATGATTTCACTGCAACCAGCAAATTGCCAGTGAAATTGCAAGCAATACTGCCGCGTGTGACGGTACCTAAAATAGAAGCAGTGAGTGATAGCCGCCTTGGCCCACAGCTTCTAGCACTGACCTCAAGCGAATTGCCATTACATGGCAGAAATAGAAATGGAGCATGACCGCAACTCCGCCCCACAGTTTCTACCACCGCCCTCAAGTGAGTCTCCATTAGGTGGTGATAATAGAAGCAGTGAGTGACAGCACTGCCGCTCCACAGCTTCTAGCACTGCCCTCAAACGAATCGTCATTAGGGGGTGTTAATAGAAGCTGTGCCACCTCCTGACGACTATTAAAAGTGCTAGAAGCTTTAAGTTGGTTCTGTATTCTCCCCCGACAATATCTCGTTTCCCAGAAGCTGCGGTGGCAGGGACAGAAGCACAGCGCGGGAGCTGCTCTCGCCTCTCCCCATGGATCCAGTGCTTCTTCAGAGGGCGTGGATGTTACAAACTTTGGTACGTAAGCACCTCATAGCCCCCAGATGACGTCCTGTTCCAGGAAGGGTCGACACAAGCTGTCACAGGGAGTGATTGGGAAAAAAAAAGCATATGTAGAGATCAGCAGGGTGTAGAGAAGTGTAGGGCATTTTATAATAAAATAACCATAATTACAAAAGTGATTAGGGTATAAAAATGGATAACTAGAAAGGACATTTTTCGGCGATGGACCACCCCATTAAGCAAAATGATTGTGGTTCTTCCAATGCTAGCTCCTTTTTTTTTTTTTTTCCGTCTGGCATGATGTGTTCCTATAGAATGAAGAATACTTAGTATTGTATGTTATTCATAATGGTTTTATTTTATGTGTAATGTATATCTTGTGGTCAGGTCCTTTCAAGACATTAATAAAGGATGTTTCCTTACAACTGGTAAATTGTAGCATGATTGTGAAAGATGGACGACGGACAGAAGATCTCTTACAATGACTTGAACGCACACTCACAGTCGACTGCCATTGGCTTCATAACGTTCTTGTAGTTATGAAGCTTTGTAACATAGCAGGCACGAAGGGAACTCAGTAGAAGGCAGTGGAGACCACTCCACCACTAGGTGCTAGGGAGCGGGACGCTCAGGGCACTGACATCACAAGCGCCAACTGTTGATTAGAGCAACACGAGGCATGGTGGGGGGCAGGTGCAGCCACAGACGAGGCGGGGGTCATGGTAGGCATCCTGGTCGAGGATTTGGCTGCCCTCACCCCGGACACACCACATACACACTTTGTGGAAGGTCACACACTTTGTCCCGTTGCTCCAGCATTCCCCGACTCCGGACCAGCTCCACCTGCAGGGTTCCTTGTGTGCAGTCATGAAGAATTGGTCCTCTATATTGTAAAATGTTTAGTACTTTACCGGAGACAAACTCCGTAAGGCATAAAATAGGGGACATGGTGATGTTCTCCTCTTTACACTTTACTTGCTCTCTTTTCTCCTCCATCTTTACAATGACCTGTCCTGTCACTACGCTGCGTGCTGACCTCCAAGCGTCCCAAAGTAAGGATAGGCGCAACTCTATTGCTGACAGTCGCTCCACATGGGTCCATGTGTTTCGCTACAGTAGTATTTGTGTTACCCAACAAGTGTGACTGTGTAAGTGGTTACAACCCTATAAGTTGATAGTGGATTACCTTACCCGAGTGTAAGATAGTAACATAGTAACATAGTTTTTAAGGTTGAAGGAAGACTTTAAGTCCATCTAGTTCAACCCATAGCCTAACATGTTGATCCAGAGGAAGGCAAAAAAAAAACCCCATGTGGCAACACTAGCTCCACATTGGGGGAAAAAATTCCTTCCTGACTCCAGATACGGCAATCAGACTAATTCCCTGGATCAACGCCCTATCAAAGAATCTAGTATATATAACCGGTAATATTATAGTTTTCAAGAAAGGCATCCAGGCCCTTCTTAAATGTTAGTAGTGACTCACTCATTACAACATCATGTGGCAGAGAGTTCCATAGTCTCACTGCTCTTACAGTATAGAATCCGCGTCTGTGATTATGATTAAACCTTCTTCCCTCCAGACGTAGAGGATGCCCCCTTGTCCCAGTCTCAGGCCTAAGAGTAAAGAGATCATTAGAAAGGTCTCTGTACTGCCCCCTCATATATTTGTACATTATTATAAGATCACCCTAAGCCTTCGTTTTTCCAAGCTAAATAACCCCAAGTTTAATAACCTGTCTTGGTATTGCAGACCCCTCAGTCCTCTAATAACCTGTCTTGGTATTGCAGACCCCTTAGTCCTCTAATAACTTTTGTCGCTCTTCTCTGGACCCGCTCTAGTTCAGCTATGTCTTTCTTATACACCGGAGACCAGAATTGTACACAGTATTCTAAGTGTGGTCGCACTAGTGACTTGTATAGAGGTAATATTATGTTCTCATGAGCATCTATGCCTCTTTTAATACATCCCATTATTTTATTTGCCTTTGCAGCAGCTGCCTGACACTGGCCACTAAATGTGAGTTTGTCATCTACCCATACACCCAGGTCTTTTTCAGTGATAGTTTTGCCCAGTGTTTTATAATTCCGCACCATCTTCCCCCTTTCTCTTCTCTGTACCCGCTTGTTTCCTCATTATTATTCTTTCAGCATGCACCGTGCCCAGAACCTGGTCTCCCTCAGTTTTACAAAAGCTGTCTTTGTTTTTATGCCACCACCGGAAACTTTCTACTTTATTTGTGTGCGTAGCCTACACCAACTACTCCAAGGTAGGAGCCATAAACCAGGAAGCTCAACACATTATATTGTGGGTACGGAAAGTATCCAGACCCCTTTAAATTTTTCACTCTGTTTCATTACAGTCATTTAGTAAATTCAATAAAGTTCATTTTTTTCTCATTAATGTCACTCTGCACCCCATCTTGGCTGAAATAAAAGCCAGAAATGTAGATATTTTTGCAAATTTATTAAAAAAGAAAAACTGAAATCTCACATCGTCGTAAGTATTCAGCCCCTTTGCTCAGTACTGATGATAAGTATTCAGCCCCTTTGCTCAGTACTGATGATAAGTATTCAGCCCCTTTGCTCAGTGTTGATAAGTATTCAGCCCCTTTGCTCAGTATTGATGATAAGTATTCAGCCCCTTTGCTCAGTATTGATGATAAGTATTCAGCCCCTTTGCTCAGTATTGAGTATTTGCACCTTTTGATCTAGTACAGCCATGAGTCTTCTTGGGAATGATGCAGTTTCCCCCTGGATTTGGGGATCCTCGGTCATTCTTCCTTGCAGATCCTCTCCAGTGCCGTCAGGTTGGATGGTGAACGTTGGAGGAGCCATTTTCAGGTCTCCAGAGATGCTCCATTGGGTTCAGGTCAGGGCTGTGGCTCCGGTCAGGAATGGTCACAGTTATTGTGAAGCCGCTCCTGTGTTATTTTAGCTGTGGCTTAGGGTCATTGTCTTGTTGGAAGGTGAAGCTTCAGCCAAGTCTGAGGTCCAGAGCTCTGGAAGAGGTTTTCATCCAGGAGATCTCTGTACTTGGCCGCATTCCTGTTTCCTTCGATTGCAACCAGTCGTCCTGTCCCTGCAGCTGAAAAACACCCCAAAAAGTTCTATCTTCGTCTCATCAGACCAGAGAATCTTATATCTCATAGTCTGGGAGTCCTTCATGTGTTTTTTGTTTTTTTTATTTGCAAACTCTATGCGGGCTTTCATATGTCTTGCACTTGTAGGGGGTGTCAATGCTATGGACAGTAAGAATCACGCTGCCACTTTAAGAGACAGAACCCCCGTATCTGGTGTGATGGAATGTTCTGCTTCCCCTGCTAAGACTGTGCAAATGGACTGTCTGAGGCTAGAAGGGGAGGGGGAGCCTGTGAGAGACTTAGGGCCGCTTTACACACACTAAGTTCTGAACAGATCTCTGGTTGCAGTGAAATCATGGACACATTGTTACATTTGTACACAGCCACAAAATGGAGCAATGTATCCATGATTTCACTGCAACCAGAGATCTGTTCAGAAGTTGGTGTGTGTAAAGCGGCCCTTAGAAAGCTGATAGCTGTGTTGCTATGAAGTGCAGTGCGTGGATCTGGGTAAAATTGAACTGCAAGAGAAGGAGTTGACAAATACACGCAGCACTCCACAGAGTCAATTGTAATACAAAAGGTAAATTTATCGGTCGTCCATGATAGGACCCAGAACAAGAGAGGGATCCGCTCTCCAAGGACAGGGAATCATCAGGCTTTAAAAGTGGCGGTTCTTCTCCCCATTTCATTTGGTTCCCTGTCCTTGAACGGGGAGCATCAGCAATGGCGGTTCCAGAAGATTGGGACCCTAAAGATACCATCACACGCGGCAATTTTGCTAGCAATCACACTGGCAATTTGCTGGTTGCAGTGAAATCATGGACACATTGTTACATTTGTTCACGGCAACAAAATAGAACAATGTGTCCATGATTTCACTGCAACCAGAAAACTGCCAGTGAAATTGCCAGCAAAATTGCCGCGTGTGACGGTACCTTAAGGGATGCGGCTCCTGGAGAGGAGACTCCGGCATGTGCATCGGGGCCTTCTGGGCCGGCAGCGCCTTGTCGCTAGTTGTGTCCGCCGGTTGTCCGGGACTGCGCATGTGCCCAGTCAGCCAGTATGGGTGGACCGGGTGCTGAGTGCGCCGGACTTCTGGGGGCAGACCCTCTACGTCACG
The DNA here is from genome assembly GCA_033576535.1 of Allobates femoralis. Lineage (NCBI taxonomy): Eukaryota > Metazoa > Chordata > Amphibia > Anura > Aromobatidae > Allobates > Allobates femoralis. Next base: position 619,117,271 of record JARQOC010000001.1, on the reverse strand, counting down.
TGCGCCGGCACCCACTGATTGGTGGCCGCCGCGCCCAGATGCACGCGTAAGGAGCGATGACGTGCTTCCGATCAGGTGACCTACCAGAAACTTCCTAGTTCAGACCGGGAGGCGGCGGCTGAGAGAGAGCGGGCCCGGCGTGTCCATCCCTGCCGGAGGACCCTGGTCTATATGTGGACTAAGTTAAGTGCTGGGCAGACAGTTGGAGCAGCCGCTCTGCAGAGCACACTTTCGGCTCCTCTGATCTCCTGCGCCCTGGTCTTGGAGAGGCCTCTCCTTCCTACATGCCCTTGGTTGTGGGCAATGATGGTGAGTGACACGGAGGACCTTGGACGAACCTCCTCCTCCCTGTGGTCGCTGCTGGACAAGAGGCCGAGCTAGGGTTGCAAGTTACTGGAGAAGGTGCCCATTAAGAGGGAAGGCGATAAGGGAGCCAGTACAGTCGTCCACCTGTGGCCTCTGCTTCTGTGATGCTTGCCGGCAAGGATTCTTCAGGTAGGAGGTGCTGACAGCTTCTGGGCAGCCTCCTGTGAAGGAGAGCATGGATGCCCAATGTGAGGGTGCCACCATAGAGCGCAGGGCGAGAAGTGGGTGCCCTGTCCACAATTGGGCTCTTTCTATTAATGCAAATCGTTTAGTCTTGACGATTGTTGTAGACTTTATATCAAGTGGTCATGTAGCGCTAACCCTACCCTGACAGTCTCCATCCAATGCAACCAGTATTGATCTCCTGTGATGGAAATTGGTGCATGAGGTCCAATACAAACCGGCATCCAATATTGAAGATTTTTGAATGATAACGAGAGCATGGATAGTTGGCAAAATAATGGAACCTTTCTATTACTAGGTGGCAATTTGGGTTCACCGGATTCTCTGTATGGTCAAGACCCCTGGATGATTTATTGGAGTGTCCTCCTGAGGAAAGCCCTCCACATGGTTATAGCTGGGGCTTCTCCATTGATTCCTCCTGTGTGTCGGGTTTTTTGTTACATGGTTCAAAACCCCAGGAGTTGTCATACCGGGTGACGTAGTGCAGGTGAGCATGTACTGCGCTCTCACACTCTGAGCGATATTCGAGCACTGAGCCCTATGTTTATGCTTGGAAAGTGTGCCTATGTGTATGCTAATTTCTGCATTGATGCCTATGTCCCATGCTGTGCAGTGCATGTGTGCTAAATTCAACATCTGTGCTTACGTCCCGTATAATGCATTGCAGGTGCGCTAAATGCAGCAATGGTGTCTACGTCTCATATGATGCAGTGTGCGCTAGGTTTAGCATTGAGGCCTATGTCCTACATGGTGCAGTGCATATGTGCTAAATTCAGTATGGATGCCTACGTCTCATGTGTTGCAGTGTGTGCGCTAAATTCAGCATTTGATACCTATGTGCCATTTGATGTAGTGCGTGTGTGCTAAATACAGCATGGTTGCCTATGTCCCATGCAGTGCAGTGTATGTGTGCTAAAATTCAGCTTCGATGCCTACGTCCAATATGATGCAGTGTGTGCGCGCTAATGTCAATATGAATGCCCACATGATGCAGTGCGTATGCGCTGCTCTGAAGAGCTCCTCCATGAGGACTGGTAGCTGTAGCCAAGCTTTAGAGGTTTTTTTATTCTGACACTACAGGGTCATCACGTCACAGTCCTGTCCACAAATTAGGACAGGGACACGTTACAATGCACTGATGGGGGTAGCAGACAGTGTCCTCACTGGCACTATCACACCTAGCTTCCATTTCAGCAGTCCATCTCAGGGTACAGGAGGTCACGGGCCTCCAAGTCCACATTGGCTCGCTGGAATAGGGGCACAATTACCATGGCCTACTCTGCATACGGCAACCATCAACAAGGCGGTTTTCCTCAGCGAAGGACACCTACACCAGATCGTGTGGGTTCTGTATCATACGGTGTTTCGCCAGATTATAGCCATGTGGGGACCCCCACCATAGTTTGTTCGCAACCCGGGTCCAACCAGCGAGTGTATCAATTTTGCTTCTGGGTCCCAGGGAACATCCGTTTACAGTGGATGCGCTCCTGTTCAACTGGGCTCTTAGACTGGTGTCCGCATTTCCCTCACTAGTTCTGATTCCTGACAGTTCAACACAATATACAAGAAGACAAGGCAAGGGTAATCTTGATAGCTCCTTTCTGGCCAAGAGGCCATGGTTCTTTTGGCTCCGACAGTTGTTGGTCTCCGATATCTGGGTCCTTCCAGATCTTCCAGACCTCACTCTCGGGCAGACAGGTTACAGCTGACTACCTGGATCTTGAGCGCTGACTTTGGAGTGAGAAGGGGTTTCTCTGCTGCAGTTTCAGTAACCCTCTTTAAGGGGATCCTGTCACCTCCAGAACGCCTCCTAAGCTACCAAAACACGTCCCTGCAGCAGATTATCACTAATCTCACACTCCTTTTGTCTCCTAAAAAAAGTTTTAATACTTACTCATTAGGGATTATAATTAGCAGGGGCTATATTCTTTAGCCCTTAAGGCGTGTTGTTTTGCAAGCTCCAGGATCCACCCTCTCTGTCTGTGTGTTCTGCTTGTGCAGGCTTTGCCCTCCCCCTCTCTGTCACTCACAAAATGCAAATCATTTGTCCTGCCTTCAGCTGCACACCACAGCAGCACAGACAGAGAGAGGGTGGATCCTGGAGCCTGCAAAACAACAACCTAAAGGCTAAAGAATATAGCCCCTACTAATTATAATACCTAATGAGTAAGTATTAAAACGTTTTTATGCACTTTCACAGGATGCTTTTAGGAGACAAAAGGAGTGTGAGATTAGTGATAGGATGCTGCAGGGACATGTTTTGGTAGCTTAGGAAGCGTTTTGGAGGTGATAGGATCCCTTTAAGTCCAAAAAAACCCATTATTTCCAAAATTTATCATAGGACTGGGGCAACATTCCTGTCGGTATCAGGGGCTGATCTATAAGGAAAAGTTCATATCCACTTGGTTTTAGCGGTTTTTCAGACCGGAGATGGGACTCTCAGTGAATATGCTTAAGGGCCCAGTTCAGCCCTTAAAGCACTCTATAATTTCAAACCTGACTTGGGTTCCTGTTTTTATTGAGGCATGCACTGGATCTGCACCGGCTAAACCTATTAGATCAGCTCCTGGGGACCTCTACCTAGTACTCACTACATTGACAGACCCTCTGCAGGAGGTCCATATAGTGTTGTGTTGTAAATTATGCAAGGAGATGACTCGGTTATAATTAAGCAAACTTTAAAAACCTTTTATTAATAATTCACTGCAAAAAAAAAAAACAATAAAGGAACTCTTCATACAGACATGCATAGACACATACTAACAGATAAGGCAATTCAGTCGTCTGATCACCAGTACGGGAACACTGGTATTATTATACAGAGCAAAGAATGGCCTAGAGTACAAATATCTGTAAACCCATAGTCAAGCGTACCACGGTGAATATTGCATTATGTCCAGATAAAGAAACCAATCATTAAAAAATGTTTGATCTCACCAAAGGGTCCAGGAATCAGTCAGGGTGACTGTCCCAGGAACACAAACCCTACATCAAGCCCTGCCTATAAATAAAAAGTATACTGACTCTCATAAATTGACTCCCGCCCTTGCAAGGGCAGTCCACATCTGCTCCCTAACCATGTACCCTATTAATGCCCCTACAGTCTTTTTCCGACGCGTTTCGTCGCAGGACTCTTCAGGGGATCATCATTCCAGACTGGAATGGATAGAGCTGCATTGATGTGTCAGCATCGGTTAGGAGTGAGGGGCAGATGCATGGTGATGAACGACCTTATAAAGCCTCTAGAATGTCCATACAAAAGTCTTTTTCCTCAAGACAGTCCTATTGATAGCTTTGCTTCCGCCCACAGAATAGAGGACATTCAGGCCCTCTCAGCTGACCTTGCTTTGCCTTATTTTGTGACGATAGCGTACTCTTACATCCTGACCCTGCTTACCTCCCCAAGGTAGTCTCTACATTCCATGGGTCGGGAAATTATCTTCAGTGACTCTACACTCAATAAAGAGCTAATATTACTTGCCTTAGCCGTCAAACATTGATTACAGTACTACCTAGACATCACATGGTCTTGGAGGAAGGATAGGTTCCTTTTTTGGTGGTTGTTTTAAGGGACAGATGAACTAGTGGAGACGAACGTCAGACCTTATCCCACAAGGGTCCTGGCTACTACCTGAGCTGAAATGTCAGACGTATCTATTGATCATATTTGTAGAGCGGCGTCATGGTCTTCGCATTTGTCCTTTTTATAAGCACCATAGATTAGATTTATCTGGTGCTGATCTCCCTTTTGGGAGTAGGGTTTTACAGGCGGTGGTCCCTCCCTAGAACTCCATTTCTCTGTAATTCTCTCATTCTGGGTGCTGTCATGGACGACCGATAAACACGTAATTACTTACCGGTAAAGCATCCACATATTCCCTCCCAATGTTGAGGGTTTGTGATCAGGTCTTTCGGGCGAAGTACCTTATTGTCCGTGCTGCTGCTAGGGAGGTGAATACACCAACGACACTGGATGTCTGAGTATTGGTGATATAGGTTTATTTCCAACGCTTTTCGGAGCCACGTTCCGAGCTCCTTCCTCAGGGAACATCTCCAACGCGTTTCGGAGCCACGTTCCGAGCTCCTTCCTCAGGGAACATCTCCAACGCGTTTCGGAGCCACGTACCGAGCTCCTTCCTCAGGGAACATCTCCAACGCGTTTCGGAGCCACATACTGAGCTCCTTCCTCAGGGAACATCCCCAACGCGTTTCGGAGCCACGTACCGAGCTCCTTCCTCAGGGAACATCACCAACGCGTTTCGGAGTCACGTACCGAGCTCCTTCCTCAGGGCTGCATTGTTTGAGCGATTACGCTGGTTGTGTGCCACACAACCGTACCAGGTGAGCAAATCTGACTTTTTCCACAATTTACCTGTCTATAAAGGATAAGACCCTATTTTTGCGCATTCTCAAAGCTATAGATATTATTGAGGGTTTGTCACTTCTTCTCTTGGTGTTTTTGTGTTACAGGTTGTGTTCAGAGTTGTGGTGGACTAACGATGTTCCGGAGATCCCTTTTTTTCAGACTCTGTAACCAACTGACATGGGGTGAGGAACCTCCCCTTTTAAAGCCTGATGGTTCCCTGTCCTTGAAGGGCAGATCCCTCTCTCGTTCTGGGTGCTGTCATTGACTCCGAAAAAAAACACATTACCGGTAAGTAATTACGTGTTTTATTAGGACACATGAACACAGAAGTTAAAACCATTTAAAAACAATGCAAGAATGCAAAAACCACAGCCCAAAATGGATCCCTGCATTTGACAATATGAAAAGCCCAAACCAATACATGCAAGTACCCAAGTCATCAATGGCAGAAAGTGTGTAAGCACTGAGCAGTGTCCAAATGTGGAGCCACTGCCAGTAAACATGGAAAGCCAAGTCTAAATATACAGTGTCATCATAACAAGATTACTACAATAAAGACACGACTTTGAACATCATAAATCACACATACCGTATATACTCGTGTATAAGCCGACCCGTGTATAAGCCGACCCCCCTACTTTTGCCCACAAAACCTGGGAAAATCTATTGACTCGTGTATAAGCCGAGGGTGGACCCTAGCACAAGTATACAGCCCCCAGCAGTGTGGTATACAGCAGTCCCAGAGGTAGATACAGCAGCCCCAGTGGTAGTATACACGCAGCCCCAGTAGTATATACAGCCCCAGTAGTATATACAGCCCCAGTGGTATATACAGCCCCAGTGGTAGTAGATTGCAGCCCAGCGGTAGTATACAGGGCCCCAGCAGTATATACAGCCCCAGTGGTATATACAGCCCCAGTGGTAGTATATACAGCCCCAGTGGTAGTAGATTGCAGCCCCAGCGGTAGTATACAGGGCCCCAGCAGTATATACAGCCCCAGTGGTAGTATATACAGCCCCAGTGGTAGTAGATTGCAGCCCCAGCGGTAGTATACAGGGCCCCAGCAGTATATACAGCCCCAGTGGTATATACAGCCCCAGTGGTAGTATATACAGCCCCAGTGGTAGTAGATTGCAGCCCCAGCGGTAGTATACAGGGCCCCAGCAGTATATACAGCCCCAGTGGTATATACAGCCCCAGTGGTAGTATATACAGCCCCAGTGGTAGTAGATTGCAGCCCCAGCGGTAGTATACAGGGCCCCAGCAGTATATACAGCCCCAGTGGTGTATACAGCCCCAGTGGTAGTATATACAGCCCCAGTGGTAGTAGATTGCAGCCCCAGCGGTAGTATACAGGGCCCTAGCAGTATATACAGCCCCAGTGGTAGTAGATTGCAGCCCCAGCGGTAGTATACAGGGCCCCAGTAATCCAGGGCCCCCCCAGCGTCTCTCCGGTCTCCTGAAAAGCAAACTATACTTATCAGTGTCCGCTGTCCGCGCCCGCTCGCTCTGCCGTCTGCGATCCTCCATCTTCATGCGGCGTCTTCCTGTTTCTGTGCTCGTCGCAGGGAATGACGTCATTGCCGGCGACTAGCACAGAAACAGGAAGACGCCACATGAAGATGGAGGATCGCAGACGGCAGAGGTGAGCGGGCGCGGACAGCGGGCGCGGGCGCGGACACTGATAAGTATAGTTTGCTTTTCAGGTGACCGGAGAGACGCTGGGGGGCCCTGGATTACTGGGGATGCGGGGGCTGCTGTATACCGATGTATACATCGGTATACAGCACTGACTCGCGTATAAGCCGAGGGGGGTACTTTTCAGCCCAATTTTTGGGCTGAAAAACTCGGCTTATACGCGAGTATATACGGTAAATACCATTATATCCAGTATATAAAGGAACTGTAAGCTTGACACCCTGGGAAGATGTAAAAACACTGAATGCTGCTAAATAAACCAATATATAAATATCTCACCCCACAGAAGAGGAGGAATCTATGTAGGGAAATCCCATACCTATAAGGAAGGAGGAAATAGTATGTACAGCAATAGGCTAAATACTGAGGGTGTTGCATCCAATTTCAGGGTAGGGGGCGCAGGGGCCCCTTGGTCCCACGCGTATTGCCGCTATATGGCGGCTCCCTGACAAAGGCAGACCTTGAGGACCGTGAAGCAAGAAAAAGATTGTCTCATCGATCTGACCAGGAGTCATGATCCATCCCTTTGTTCATCCCGAAGAGATGGTTCATTAAACTCCAATCACAACTCCGTGCGTTCATTTGGCTCAATAAGCGCCCAAGAGTGGCCAGACTATCCCTCGAGAGGCACAAGAGAGTAGCAGGCCTAGGAGTTCCCAACTTGCACAACTACTACTTGGCATCCATCGCCAAACTCTCACAAAAATGGCTTATAGGCCCGAACGATTCGCCCTGGATCTCTATAGAAGGAACGATCAATAACAATAATCAAAAAGCTCTAATCATGGCTTATTTAGTAAATCCCTCCAAACCTCCTCCTACTCACCCAATTAATAGAGCAACTATTCTAGCCTGGAGAGATCTTGTCAAAAAGGCAGCCAAATACTATACTTCTTCCATTCTCAACAAAATCCCTCTAGAAACTCTTGAAATTCTGATGCCGAACCTGGACCTCTCTCTCTGGAGGGATAAGGAGATTCTTTATGTTAATGATCTGCTTTCAGGAAACTCTATCATCCCCTTCCACATCCTCCAAGACAAATTCCCCCTCACCAGGGATGACCGAACTAACTGGAGAGTCATAGCCAATTACCTCAGCACTCACAATCTCAAACTCACAGCTCCGCAAGTAATTGACGAACTTATAAACACCCCGCGGAAAGCCTCCCTTTGGGAAACGAGCTCTCTCTATAGAATCTTCAACGAAGAAGTCGAATTACTAAACCTCTCATTCTTTGGAGCTTGGGAGGAGGAGTTGGGTATCCGCGTGGACCTGGGGAAAATGGCTAAAACTATTAAGACAGTGTATTCCAGCTCATCTTGTGCCACCCTCCACGAGTCTTACTATAAGGTCCTCTCACGATGGTACTATACCCCTATCAAACTACATCATATGAACCCCAATCACGACCCATCTTGCTGGAGAGGCTGTGGAAACCTGGGAACCCTCTCACATATTTTCTGGCACTGTCCTGTCCTGACCAATTATTGGAGAGATGTCAAATCTCTAATTACAAACGTCACTGGGATTCAAATAAACTTCACCCCAGAATTAATATTACTACTGATTGGCACAGAGGACCTCCCTCACCACATACGCTTCTTAACATCCCACATTATTTTGACTGCTAGAGTCCTGATAGCCTCGAGGTGGAACAAACCAGAACCCCCCACAGTGGATGACCTGATTGAAAGAGTGTCGACTCACTGTACTTTCGAGTACAACTTCGCTATACGCGCAAACAGGTTCCCAAAATTCATAGGGCGTTGGGAGACATGGTTGACAATTTTTTCCCCATCCCTCCTGCAATAGGCCGCTGACGTAAAAATTGATGATTTGACTGTTTCTTCCCCACAATGCTTTCAAGCTTGCATTACGATTTGCGACAAAATGCACAGAGTGTGTTTGGACTATTCAGTATTCGGATATTCATTTGTACCTTTCCAATTTTCTCTCTTTTTGTACGAGCGCTGTATTTGAATTTGCATATGTACTTACGACTTGTACCGTTCATGTTATTTGTTGGTTTGTTTACTTGTTACGTTTATTACCCTTCCCCTCCCCCCCCTCCCCCTCCCTCTTTATTTATGTATCTAATTCCTCCCCTCCCCCCTCCCTTGAAATTTCAATAAAGATATTTGGACAACCAGGAGTGCACCGCCGAACCAGACTGTTGGGGGCCCCCGGGACTGGACCTGTGTCCCCAACATTACCGTGAGTTTGTTTCTGATTGTGCACACATTAGGGTATAGTGTAGGCCTCAGGAGTTAGAACACGGAGGCCGTGTGGCCCATCTAGCAGAGGTCAGTGAGGGTATATGTACTAGTAGCATTGTACATTGCTGTTGTTTCAAGCTCTAGGTTTCCCTATGCTGAAGAGTGACTATGAAGATCTGAAATTAAGGCTTGTAATAATCACCTAGGCAGGACAACGATGCAACAAGTTTTATTTGTATCCAAACAGGGTATTTCAACAAATCCAGGTAGCTGGCCACAATGCAATGCCCCAGTCCACAGGATCCCAAACCAGCTGATAACAATAGTCCTTACGTTCCTCCGGGCGAGGGATATCGCAACTGTAGCACGAGTATCCAGCTCCACAATAGTCCTTAGGCTAAATCCTCAAATCCTGACAGTAGTAATCACGATTGTAGCAATGTGTCCAACTCCCAACTCTACAGCACATTCATAGGCTCAAGACCTGGCCACAGAACAGATCCTTTCACTTCCAATTCACAGCACAAACTGACCAACCTCCCCAAAACACGTGTATTCCTCTATTCTTCTTGGAATCCGCCCCCTTGTTGAGCATCCACCGTACCCATCAAATACATTCAATCCAACAATAAAAGAAGTTCAATGAAGTCTCTGGCCAGTCTACATACAGTATCATGTGAATACTATGGACAATATTGTGGTTTTCTCCAAGTCTATAGGACGAGTAAAGTATACAATGTTTCAATTGTTAGCTGAATGATAATATGTATAGACCTATTGTACTTCTATACTCTGACTGTCATTTTTGTATTTTATACTGAATGATTGTGTTAGATCCTTCCCCTGATGAAAAGCTCAGAGTTTGAAATAATCGTCGGGATTGATCTTCATAAATAAACGCATCTTTTCTGATCATCATAATGGGAGACCCAGACAATGGGGTTTAGGGCACTGCCCTCCGGAGGCCACACTAGGTACTACAAGATTTGTAGACACCGCCCCCTCCGCATATAAACCCCTACCGCAGGGAAGACCCTCAGTTTTAAACTTAGTGTGCTCGGAGGTATCACACGCTTTGCTTGCACATCACAGCATTCTCACAGCTTACGTGATGGCGTATGAAGATAAGGTAGGTCCCGGTCGGGGACCTCCGGCAGTCTCCCTGTTCACCCATGGGGGAACACACAGGTTGAGGTACCGGAGGGCCTAGAGCCTGGGCACATGGTGTTCTCCCGGTACGCTGCCGCGCTCCTTCCCATCCTTCTTTGGGGGCTCTGAGAAGTGGGAGACAGGAGCCTTGCACAGCTCCGCTCCGTCCGAGGCCTCCCTAAATGGTGCTTACAGACCGGACTGGAGCCAGCCCAGTCCGAGGCCTCCCTAAATGGTGCTTACAGACCGGACTGGTGCTGAACCCCCGTCCGAGGCCTCCCTAAATGGTGCTTACAGACCGGACCGGCACTGAGGCACTTTGTGTCTCCGGTGTGCCTGGGGGTAGTGTCTGGCACTTTATGTGTTTCATGACACTCAGACCGCGCGCACCCGCGGGTCCGCGGTTCTGGCGGTGTACCCTGTGCTGGGGTCACCATAGCTGACCGCCCTGTGGGTCACAGGGGCTGCGGCTGCGGGCTACAGACTTTACATGTAGCCCTGGGTATAGTGTTCATACTATATCTCCCGCGCTGCGGGCTCTGACACCAGATTTCTTAAGATGGCTGCCTGGAGAGACGAGGAGCAGCCCAGGGGATGACGTCATCGCTGGGCGTGTGTGTGTGTGCTTCCCGCGTGTTTTCAGCTCCGCCCACGTTTTTACTGGCGGCGGCCATTTTCTCCTCACTTCCCTGCTGGGACTGGATGAGTGCACTGCTGCGCTCCCGGAGGAGACCGGTCATTACCCTCGCGGAGGCCACACACACACCGCTCCCCTCCACCGCATTGAAGCGGTCGGTAAGCCGCCGGTGTTCCGGTTTCATACTTGGCTTATTCTTTTCCTCTGCTGTCGGCATGGCCCCAGCGAAGAAAAGTGCTGTGAAGGCAGACAATTCCACCACTACCTGTGCTACATGCACCGGGACGCTGGTTGAGGGGTCCTGCAATAATTGCGGACGCCCAGAGGCCCGGACTGATTCTGCAGAGACTGCAGCTCCGGTGCTGTACCCTGAGGTTCAGGTGACCTCAGGGCAATGGGAAACACAGAATAGATTAATGAATCTGTGTTATCCAATGTCCTCCATGTCGCAATCCCTGGAGGCACTGACTAGGAGACTGGGAAGCCCAGCTGCTCCTTCAAGTTACCCCCGGGTGTCATCTCTTTCTGCTGCTAGACCCCTTAAGCGGGCTCGCCGGGATGAATCACCAGAGATCCAGAACCTCTCTGAGGAGGAGCGCCACTCTGATGGTGACGAGGATGATGGGGGTTCAATGCTTGAATCTATGTCAGAACCACCTGACGGGGTAGAGGATCTGGTGTCCTCTATAAACGAGACTCTACATCTCGTGGCACCCCCTGAGGAGGTGGACCTGCACCCTAAGGAGGTGTATCAGTGGCTGCAGCCGGAGGCTCGCACATGTGGCTCCTTTATGGACCACACTAATTTTGGAAGGGTGGTTAGAGCACCCAGGATACATCCTGGGCGGCGTTATGTCCGTAAATCTAAGGACACTCGCTTCCCCTTCCCCAGGAGGTGCTTCAGGAGTGGTCGCAGTCCCCGAAGGTGGACGCTTCCATGACCAGGATTGCTGCACGCTCCCTGTTCTCTGCCTCTGATAGTCCTCATTGAAGGACGCGACGGATAGACAGGTCGAGCAACTCGCCAAGTCTTCCTATGAGGCTGTGGGGTCTTCATTTGCCCCTAATTTTGCCACGGTCTGGACTCTGCAGGCGATCACGTCCTGTTTAGATGGTATTACTGACCTGGCGGGGTCCAATCCAGAGGTCCTGGCGCTTACTGATAGGGCAAGGGCCTATGCAGATTACGCCAGGACTGCGACCCTAGAAACTGCCACTCGCTCTGCTGTGGCTTCGGCCAATGCTATAGCGATTCGCAGGTTGTTGTGGCTGCGTCTATGGGACTCAGATGCCACGTCTAAGAAGATACTGCAGAATCTTCCATTTTCTGGCGACAGACTTTTTGGCACTGAGCTGGATAAGCTAATAAAGGATTCTGCGGAGTCTAAGATCCCACAGAATAAGCCTAAGCCACGGTATACCGTCAAAAGGAACCCAAAACAGTGGTCCTTTCGGTCCAGCTCGCAGTCCTCAGCCTCGTCCGCTCGCACGGACAGAGGGGGCAAGCCCGCTAATGTCCTCCTGTCACCACAATCATCCCTACGGGTATTGATGAAGCTGGTGGGGCGCATGGTAGCTGCGATAGAGGCGGTGCCTTTCGCACAGTTTCGCCTCCGTCCTCTTCAGCTGGAGATTCTCCGCCGATGGGACAAGAGGACGGTCTCTCTGAATCGGCTGGTGGCGCTTTCCCAACCGACCAGGGATTCCCTGCAGTGGTGGCTCCAGCCACGTCACTTGTCACGGGGCCGGTCCTTCCTCAAACCGTCATGGTTAGTGGTGACCACCGACGCCAGTCTGAAGGGCTGGGGCGCGGTGTTCTTACACCACAGGGCTCAAGGCCTCTGGACTCAGTCGGAGTCGGCGTTGCAGATCAACGTGCTGGAGATCAAGGCGGTCTATCTGGCGCTCCTGGCGTTTCAGAAATTCCTGTCGGGACAACCCATTCGGGTTCAGTCCGACAATGCGACGACAGTCGCCTATATAAATCATCAGGGAGGGACCAGAAGTGCTCAGGCCCTCGCCGAAGTCCGGCGCATTCTATCCTGGGTGGAGGACAACGATTGCCTGATCTCCGCAGTTCACATCCCAGGGGTCGAGAACTGGGAGGCCGACTACCTGAGCCGACAGGGGATGGACGCCGGAGAGTGGTCCCTTCATCCAGACGTCTTCCGGGACATCTGCAGCAGATGGGGCACTCCGGACGTGGATCTGATGGCCTCGCGGCTGAATCATCAGGTGCCACAATACATGGCGAGATCATGGGATCCTCAGTCTCTGGGGGCAGACGCCCTGATCCTGAGTTGGTCCAGCTTCCATCGACCATATGTGTTCCCACCTCTAGCTCTGATTCCCAAGGTTTTGGGGAAAATCAGGACGGAGTGCAACATAGCCATTCTAGTGGCTCCGGATTGGCCCAGGAGGTCCTGGTATCCGGATCTGTGGCAACTGTCAGGCGGACTACGATGGGCTCTTCCAGAACGCGCAGATCTTCTCGCGCAAGGCCCATTCTTCCACCTCAATTCCAGGGCCCTCAGATTGACTGCATGGCTCTTGAGGCCTGGCTGCTAACATCCAGGGGCTTCTCTCCTACAGTGGTTGCCACTATGAATCGGGCCAGGAAGCCCGTTATCCAGGAAGATATACCACAGAACGTGGAAAATCTTTTTCACCTGGTGTGCCTCTGCTGGACGGGCACCGTGGCCCTTATCCATCCCGACGTTGTTGGCCTTCCTACAGTCGGGTTTGGAATTGGGCTTATCCCTCAGCTCCCTGAAGGGTCAAGTATCAGCTCTTTCAGTGCTGTTTGACAGGCGTTTGGCGCTCCTTCCTAAGGTCCGTCAGTTTCTGCAAGGGGTGTCTCGGGTGGTCCCGCCATATAGGCGACCTCTGGATCCTTGGGACCTTAACATGGTCCTGACAGCCCTGCAGAAACCGCCATTCGAGCCTCTGAGGGACGTCTCCCTCTCACATCTGTCCCAGAAAGTGTTTTTTCTGGTGGCAATTACATCTCTGAGACGGGTTTCAGAATTGGCTGCACTGTCGTGCAAGTCACCCTTCCTGGTGGTCCACCAAGACAAGGTGGTGTTACGCCCGCGGGCGGAATTTTTGCCGAAAGTGGTTTCCACTTTCCACTTGAACCAACAGATTGTTCTCCCATCATTTTGTCCCGCGCCTGTTCATCAGGTTGAGCGCGACCTCCACACTCTGGATCTAGTGAGGGCTGTACGCATTTATGTGTCCAGGACTGCCTCCTTCCGGAGTTCTGACTCTTTGTTCATCCTTACGGCGGGTCGCTGTAAGGGGTCCGCGGCATCAAAATCGACCTTGGCCAGATGGATCAAGGCACCCATTCAGGAGGCTTACCGTTCTGCGGGTCAGCCTCTCCCGGTGGGCTTGAAGGCGCACTCGACCAGAGCTGTCGGTGCTTCCTGGGCTTTGCGACATCGCGCTTCAGCTCTGCAGGTGTGTCAGGCGGCCACTTGGTCCAGCCTGCACACTTTCTCTAAGCACTATATGGTGCATGCCCATACCTCTGCGGATGCAAGTTTGGGCAGGCGGGTCCTCCAGGCGGCGGTTGCCCACCTTTGAGGGGGACCGTATCTTTACACGTCGTTGAGGAACTCTTCCCGCCCTGGGGTATTGCTTTAGGACATCCCCATTGTCTGGGTCTCCCATTATGATGATCAGAAAAAAGAGAATTTTGTTTACGTACCGTAAATTCTTTTTTCTTGAATCATCAATGGGAGACCCAGCACCCACCCAGTTGTTCCGTTGCATGTTTGCATTTGATCTGTTCCCAGTTGGGACAGTTTATTCCGGGTTGTTGGACCGTCTGTGTACGGTTTCTTTCCCGATGTATCGGGTGTGGTTTATTTTGTCTCCTCGCAGCTTATGAACCAAACTGAGGGTCTTCCCTGCGGTAGGGGTTTATATGCGGAGGGGGCGGTGTCTACAAATCTTGTAGTACCTAGTGTGGCCTCCGGAGGGCAGTGCCCTAAACCCCATTGTCTGGGTCTCCCATTGATGATTCAAGAAAAAAGAATTTACGGTACGTAAACAAAAAGGAGATTTTTGTGTACTCACCGTAAAATCCTTTTCTCTTAGCCTCTAATTGGGGGACACAGACCGTGGGTGTTATGCTGCTGTCCACTAGGAGGCGACACTAGGCAGAATCTGCAAAAAGAGTTAGATGACTCCTCCTCTGCAGCATACACCCCTGCAACAGGAAGTGCTCTTCAGTTTTGTGCTAAAGCAGTAGGAGAGCTAACAGATAATAACAGTGACACAGGAGTCTACGCAGGAACCTGTGTAAACAAATATAGTCAACAAGGTAATAACAGTGTAACAAGGCCGGAGCCAAACAGGCACGTGTGTAAACAGTTAAGAGTTAGCAGAGTAATATTAGTACCACAAGGCCTGTAACTAAGCAGGTGCATGTGGAAAACAGTGAAGAGATAACAAAGTAATAATCGTATAACAAGGCCTGTAACTAAACAGGCTCACAGTACTACAAGGCCTAGAACTAAACAGGCACAAGTTTAAACAGTCAACAGTTAACAGAGTGACAATAGGTAAATATGTGCAAACATGTTAACCATGTAACAGCTTAGAAGCTATATGAGAACTCTAGAAAAGGCCCACAAGGGCAATAGGGTGGGTGCTGTGTCCCCCAATTAGAGGCTAAGAGAAAAGGATTTTACGGTGAGTACACAAAAATCTCCTTTTCTCCTTCGCCTCATTGGGGGACACAGACCGTGGGACGTCCCAAAGCAGTCCCTGGGTGGGAAAGAACAATGGAACTAGTAACACTGAGCATGGTCAGTGAAGAAGTATGCACCGACAGACGGCTGCTGCCGCCTGGAGGGCACATGTACCCAGACCTGCGTCCGCCGAGGACTGAGTGCAAGCACTATAGTGGCTTGGGTATGAGTGTAGGCTGACCTTTTGGCTGCCTAAAACACCAGTTTCGCCGATACCTCTTACCGAACTGTCCAGGAGGCTTCCACGGCTATGTGCCGTGACCTGCCGGAAGGGATGAGTTTTCGAAAGTATAAGCGTCATGGATGGGAAGAGGAATCCACCTGGTTAGAGGAGCCTTAGAGGCCGACGTGTCCTATTTCTTCCCATTGGAAGAAGGATAAAGGGAATCCGACCTCTTAGAAGGGCAATGTCTTGGATATCCAGACGCGTAGGGCCCTGACAAGGTCCCGAATATGTAAGTCCTTCGCGACCGGACAGAATGGAGTCAGGCGCAGCGACGGCAGAAAGCTGTCTTTATGTAGGTGAAAGGAGTAAACCTATCTTAGAAGAAGAATGGAACCAGCCATAGGACAATTTTGTCCAGATGGAAAACTAGAAATGGAGGATTACATGAGACCGCTGCAAGTACCGATACTTCTGCAGAGACAAGAGCTGCCACTGAGCCATACCCTATTTGGATGAGGATGCTAAAGGCAATATCCCATCGAGGCTGAAAAGGTGGTTCTTGTAGTGCCGTGAGGACCAAGTTCAGGTCCCCACGGGTGTAGTCTTGTTGTATGGAGACCTTAAATAGCCGACCCTTCGAAGGAAGAATGTCCTAGAAGTCTGGTGACAAGATGTGGGGAAGAAGGTGAAACCGCTGAAGGCCTGCTGTGTAAGAGACCCTAAGGACAGACCTGAGTCTAGGTCTGAGTGGAAGAAACAGAGTTCCTGGAATGAGATAGGGCCGAGGGAGTGACCTGTAGAGGTGTCCTGAGCAACAAACAAAAACAAAACGATTTCACATGTGAGATGGTATATTGTTGACACGGCTGGCTTCCGTGCGAGACTATGGTCACTACATTATCCTGGGAACAAAAAAGACCCTTGGGTTAAGGTCCAGGTCTCAATGTCTACGTCCCTAATTTCAGAGTTGAGGAATTCTGAGGGAGAACTGGCCATGAGGGAACAGAGCTGGACTGTCCATTAGTCGTCCTGGTACTGCTGCTATGATTCAGGACGAAAACTGCGTACCAAGCGCATCTGGGCCAGTCTGAGACCACAAGTATGATCAGGTGACATTCTTGTTTGATATTCCGCACTATCCAGGTAGTGGAGAAAAAAGTGTAGGGGAGACGGACACAGTTCCAGTCTTGGACTAGTGCGTCCGTCCTATTGACTGTGGATCCTGCGACCTGGCCAGGGAGGTTGGACCCATGGAATTAAAAGCATGACTCCATCAGGTCCATGTCTGTGGATTCCTGGCGCTGGCATCCTTGATGAAGGACATCTGGATGAAAGGACCGTTTCCCTGAGTCCATCCCTTGTTGGTGTAGGAAAACCGTTTCCTAGATGTGCTCCCCTGGTATGAGAACAGCCGACAATACTGTGTTGATGGATTCCACCCGGTGAAGGATGTGGCGGAACGTGTGACATCGCTTGGAAACTGCGGGTACACCCTGGTGGTTGACACATGCCGCGGCTTTGGCATTGTCTGGTTGCGTCCTGGCATTTCCGACTGTCAGACGGAGGCGGAAAGATTTCCCAGCTATAACTAGCGCCCGAATCTACGTAGATTGAAGAACATCTTGAGAAGTAGTCGAAACTGCAGCCATGTGTACTGTGATGGATCACAGCCTGTTCTCGTGTCAACCCTGAGCACGGAGAATTGAAAAGGCCAGAGATACGGGGAAGCCAATGGAACTGTTGCCACTATCCTATAGCTGGAACTCCAAGTGATGGTGCAGCCTGTGGCTATCAGGAGTACGTAGCCGAGCTGGGACTTGTAAGGTGTGCGTGCTGTGCTGCATCGTGTTCCCTGTAATTGAAGGAGACATGTGCAGGGTAATCCGCTAATCAAGTTTTGTGAACGAGCCCAGTGAACATGACACTGTGTTCTCAGTCTCTGAAAACAACATGTATTGAGGAAGAAGTCGTCCGAGATGGGAGGCTGCTGGAATGTAACATAGGCTTGGCCCATTTCAGGGTGGGGAAAACTGGTATTCTGTTTGACTGTTGAATCGATAAGGGACTGACTGCGTGGAAGAAAGTGCAGGCCACGGCCAAACAGGTTATTGGAGGGACCATGGATTGGTTCATGCGGTCGGGAGTCTGTGAGGTCCAACTTCGAAGCGGGCTGCGCGGAGTGTTTGCGCATGTTATCTTAACCCAAGAACCTACTATAGGTGCAGTGAGAAGATTGGTAGCTGAGCCCGTGCTCCGCGTTCTGCGACCCAGAGTGTCGTTTTTGCAGTCTGGGGAGGGAGGCCGGTTAGGCAACCACAACCCGAGTCCCCAACAGTGGGGAGTCGAGGAGGAGTATGGCATATAGCAATCTCTGCTACAGCCCAGAGCCCCCGACAGTGGAGAGCTGAAAGGGGGGTATGCTATGATTACCATGTACTTGTGGATTGCGGTATTTCAGCCTGTGTCTTGGGAGGCATGGCTGTCATTACGGTCATCAGAACTCAGCTGTGGGTGTGGAGAGGATGGCGGACAGACTTGGGACGCCTACAGTTGTCAGGTAATTGCAGGTTACATCACCTTCGACTGGGCTCTCCAACCGTGGGGGTCCGAAGAAGGAACCTGTCCGTTTAACACGTAGAAAGTCCACCACAACCTGGGGGTGCCAACTGTGTGGAGGTCCTAGAAGGGGTATGTTGGACGATCTCTTTGAGACGTTTGATAACGGAGCTCCGCTAACGTTGGGAGGGCGGAGGGAAAAGACATGTCGGTGTCTCCTCTATTAGCTCCCCCCGGAGTAAACCCATAAGGTGGCTGGAGTACCAACAGGTACCTGCATCTGGCACGGTGGGGAGAAACAGCACCCGTTCGGTAGAGACCTTGCCCGTACCACTCCAGGGATCCGGGATGTGTATGGCACCGGGAATCAGGGACGTTTATTTATTTATTTATTTATTATTACTGCAGGAAAAAAACAGTGCTGGACCATATGGCGCGTTGCACTGCCCTGCGTAGTATGACGGTGTTCCTTGCACGGTGTGCAGAGGGGGAAGGGCGAACTGCCGCAGGGAACATCCCTGACGGCTATTCTTCAGTTGTCATTGGAGACTGCTGCACAGTGAAACTGTACTGTTGTTTTTTTTTTTTTTTTTTTTTTTTTTTTTTTAATATAATCGGGAGTCCCTGTGTCCTGCACAGCGGATGCTGTTAAATTGAAGTGACTATACTGGCTGCGGCGTTATTGCCCTTGAGGAATGATCCCTAAATCCTATCACCTCCTTCCGGGAGGATAGGGCAAAAGGATAACTCAGCGGTGGCTCTACCACCCCAGTGTGCGCTCCGGTAGGCATTTCGCCTGTCATTGTGTCCCCCACATGCGAATGCTCTGCAGTGGCAAGGTGACTGCAGGCTGCTGGCACCCTAGTGTGTGCTCCAGCCGACCTTCTTGCTCCCTGAAATGCAAGCCCTGTGGGGTCAAGCAGGTGTCTGCAGGCTTCTGCACACTAGTGTGTGTCTTAGCCTGTCACAGTGCCCCCACATGCACACGCGCTGCGGTGACTGCGGGCTGCTGGCACTCTAGTGTGTGCTGCAGCAGACCATTCGCCTGGCACAGTGTCCCCTGAAGTGCAAGCCTTGCGGTCAAGCAGGTGTCTGCACGCTTTGAACATTAGTGTGTGCCTAGCACACTACACTGCACCTGGCAGTGTGCCCCCACGTGAGGAACTCTGCTCCTCTTTAGGCTGGTCAACCCCTTTGGGCAGCCTGAGTCTCCACTAGCCTGTCTGCCGCTGTTATACAGCGGCGTCAGCGCTGAGGGCTGTAATGGCGGCGGGCAAGAAGGGGGGCGGAGCCGCAAAAGAGCGCGCCAAGCGTGATGAAAGGCGCCCTTTCTGTAGCCCGTCCCACCTCCTGTGCTGACGCCGAGAGGTCTGACGTCAGGCGGAGGCGGGCGAGGAGGCGGGGAAAGACCCTGTGATGTGCGGCTAGGCCGAAGCCGGGGCCTCGCGTGAATCGCGGGCCCGGGAGCGGCGGAGGCCCGGCGCGGAGGTCCGCGACCGGGAATGGCAGAGACCCCATGATCCCTGGAATGCTCCACCAGAGGTTGCGCCCACCACAGCTAGGTGAGGGCCCCTTTGTAAGGGCAAGGTATTGTGGCTGCTGAGGGTCTGGTGCCGGATTCTCGTCCCCAGCTTCTGCAACAGCGTTGGACATGTAGGTTGTGCCTGCTGTCCAACCTGTGCCTGCTGCCCAACCTGTGCCCCATCAGGAGTCTGCAGCAGAGTTGGTGTGCCGCAGCATTGAGATGTGCTGTGGCATTTTGGGGGAAGCATGAGTTGAGCAGGCTCTTCTGGATGTGCTGCAGCATTGAGATGTGCTGCAGCATGTCTGTTTGGGAAGCATGCCGCAGCTTATTTTTGGGGGACCCCTCGCGGCGTGCTGCAGCGATTTGCAGTGCAGCTGTGTGCCGCTGCGCGCCATACCTTGCGGCGTCTCGACCTAAGAACCCTGAAAGGGGAATTAGGGAGGGATGCTGCGTCCACCTTCAGAGGACACTTGTGCTGTAAAACCAGCACCCCAGCCGTGGGGAGCTGATGGAGGTCGTCTTTTGCCGGTTTTCCATCTGTCTTGCTGCTTGCGGTGGGCACATGGAGCATTACTGCGACCCAGAGCCCCATCTGTGGGGACTGGGGAGGAATGCGGGCCTCAGAACCGGCAGGTCTGGAGATCGCTTTAACCCTGCACCTCCAACAGTGGAGGGCCGAGAAAGGAATAGCCCTTAGCAGACAAAATAAATCGACCCAGAGTTCCTATGGAGTCTGGGGAGGTATCTGTGGTCGACATGTCCCTTCAAAAAATAAAAATGCAGCTTCAAAAAGTAAAAATAATGGAGAGAAAACAAGAATGTGTGCCTCCTTTCAGACACTAAGCAAAAACTGAAGAGCACTTCCTGTTGCAGGGGTGTATGCTGCAGAGGAGGAGTCATCTAACTCTTTTTGCAGATTCTGCCTAGTGTCGCCTCCTAGTGGACAGCAGCATAACACCCACGGTCTGTGTCCCCCAATGAGGCGAAGGAGAAATTCTCTTTTTTGCATTGATTCTCGTTTCCCTTGCCGTGTGTGCCAAGGTTCATCACTTGAATTACTTATTTTTTACCTTTGAGCACCACCATATTGGTGAGCATACTCAAACTCTTTTATTGAATGGTAATATAGCCTGATTGCATTATGGTCTATGAACACAGGCTGGAAGGGACACTCTGGTACATCCCATTCCCCATTCAACTTGTAAACAGTAATATTGTTGTAACTAGCCCACCCATGCTGGAAAGCCAGATGACCCGTAGAGGAAGCCAACTATAGTGCACCCATTTACAGGAAATACACATTATATGTAGATATACATAAATAGACATCATGGCAACAGTCATTTAAGACTGTGCGGCCAGCGGAACGTGCAGGGGGCTGCCGCAGTCCCCGCTGTGTTATGAATTTCAGCCGCTCTAATGACAAGCTCTGCTGCTCAGCAAGATCTATGCAATAGATAAAAAAAATCCTCAGGATACTCACCTGTCCCCAGCTCTGTCCACCTCCGTCTTCTAGGTCCTACAGGCCTTTAGGACCTGTTGCTGTCTGGGAAACCGATCAGCTGATCGGTCACATGGCCGCTAACTGCCGGGGGGGCAGGATGGATGCGGTGGGAGGCAGGATGGAGCTGCCAGGCCATGGTGCCGGGGGGGCAGGATGGAGCCAGGGGGCCGGATGGTGGCAGGGGGGCAGGATGGAGCAAGCGGGGCTGGATGGAGGCGGGGGAGCAGGATGGATGCGGCGGAGCATGATGATTGCGGGGGGGGGGGGGGGCAGGATGGTTGCGGGGGGGACAGGATGGTTGCGGGGGGGAGGGGGGACAGGACGGAGAGCGCGGGGCAGGATGGAGCCGGGAAGGGGGGCAGAATGGCTGCGGGGAGGGCAGGATGTTTGCGGGTGGGATGGGGGGGGCAAGATGGCTGCGGGGGTGGGCAGGATGGCGCTGGGGGGGCAGTATGGCTGCGGGGGGGGGGCAGGATCCCCCTCGCCCCCCTCTGTTCTCACCCGCAGCGTCGCACTGTGTACAGCGACATGTGACAGGGCGGGCTGTGTGCAGTCACATCAGCCCTCCCTGTCACATGACAGCTGTACAGGGAGAAGACGGGTGAGAACAGCGAGAGGCGTGGAGGGAGGCAGGAAGGCGAGGAGGGAGTCAGGGACGCAGGGAAGTGAGGAGGTGAGGAAGGAGGCGAGGAGGGAGGCAGCGGGTACCGGTGCTGGGGGTCGCCGCGGCCGTACATGTAGCCTGGCGACAGCGACGCTATGCGTCACTGTTGCCAGGTTACAGCTACTGTATAATCTTCTAATTTTGAATGTGCGCGGCTTTTTGCATAAGCTGCGCTCATTGGTTGCCGCTGCTAGCGGCAGCCAATGAGCGCTGGCGCGCGATTTCGCTTCAGACAGACACGATTAGGAGATTATATAGTAGATATTTATGTAAATATACATCTAAACATATAGAATCACATATTTTTGATATATTTATAAAAATACATATATTTATATATATATATTTGTGTGTATATATATATCTATATACACACGCACATATATATGTGTGTTTGAGTATAAATATATGTGTGTATATAGATCGCTATATCTGTATGCACACATGCACGCACATATCGGCCCCACCACCCAGCCCAGCGCAGGAGCCAGCTTAACCGACCTGAGCTGAGTCCTAAGGTGAGACCCACCGGCACGCCGTCCCTCGCTGCCTGAGCGCGGAGACCGGCGAGACGCGCCGCAGCCCTGAGCCCGCGGCCCCCTGCACACGCGGACCGCTCCCCCTGCCTCTGCACAGGAGGCGCACAGCCTCACCGCTCTGGGCGCCTTCCCTGCCCTCGGAGCGCGTTTGCGGGACCCTGTGCTCAGGCCGAAGCCGCGGCCGGAGTTTGGAGGCGAGCCCCGCCCCCCGCCGATGACCGTCCCGGCCCGCACCGCTGCCTGCACCCGCGGCTGAGACCTGGGACCCAGCAGGAGACTCTGCCCACCGCGGAACGATCGGGCGCCCGCGGTGAGTGCTGGTCATCTGCCCCTCCTCTCTGCTGCTCCCCGGTCTCCATTACCTGCCTGGACATCCTGCGGTGCCTGGCTCCCGGCCCGACCCAAGGCCCTGCTGTGCATCCCAAGCACCTCTGCCCCCCACCCCTCCCCACAGGACCTCACCAAATATCAGGGCTCAGCAATCTGGTGACCCAGGTGCTGCACAGTTGAAGCCCCTCACCACTGACCAGGTCCCTCACCTCCTAGACCACCAGCCTCCTCCGTCCTGCCCGCACGGAGCCACCACCACCCTCACGACGCCTCTGCCTGCATTGCACCTCCGACTGCACTACCCCCTGGCTGCCTCTCACCCGTGGCTGCACTACCCTCCTGGCTGCCTCTCACCCGTGGCTGCACTGCATCTAGGCCTGCAATACCCTCATCCCGTGGCTGCACTGCATCTCGGCTTGCAATCACCCTCCTGGCTGCCTCTCACCCGTGGCTGCACTGCATCTCTGCCTGCAATACCCTCCTGGCTGCCTCTCACCCGTGGCTGCACTACCCTCCTGGCTGCCTCTCACCCGTGGCTGCACTGCATCTCGGCCTGCAATACCCTCATCCCGTGGCTGCACTGCATCTCAGCTTGCAATTTACCCTTCTGGCTGCCTCTCACCCGTGGCTGCACTGCATCTCGGCTTGCAATTACCCTCCTGGCTGCCTCTCACCCGTGGCTGCACTGCATCTCTGCCTGCAATACCCTCCTGGCTGCCTCTCACCCGTGGCTGCGCTATACCTCTGGCTGCATTACCCTCCTGGCTGCTACTCACCCGTAACTGCATCTCACCTCGCCCGTGGCTGTACTGCACCTCTGGCTGCACTACCCTCCTGGCTGCTTCTTACCTGGGGCTGCAACCCACCTCACCCACGACATCATCTCCTCTCACCCGTGACTGCACCTCATCTCATCTCACCCGTGGCTGCATCCCATCTCACCCGCGGCTGCATCTCATCTGACCCGTGGCTGCACCTCATCTCACCCGTGGCTGCACCTCATCTCATCTGACCCGTGGCTGCATCTCATCTCATCTGACCCGTGGCTGCATCTCATCTCATCTGACCCGTGGCTGCACCTCATCTCGTCTCACCCGTGGCTGCATCTCGTCTCACCCGTGGCTGCATCTCGTCTCACCCGTGGCTGCATCTCGTCTCACCCGTGGCTGCATCTCGTCTCACCCGTGGCTGCATCTCGTCCCACCCGTGGCTGCATCTCGTCCCACCCGTGGCTGCATCTCGTCTCACCCGTGGCTGCATCTCGTCTCACTCGTGGCTGCATCTCGTCTCACTCGTGGCTGCTTCCCATCCCACCCGTGACTGCATTTCATCTCACCAGTGACTGCATCTCATCTCACCAGTGGTTGCATCTTATCCCACCTGCAACTGAATCTCATCTCACCAGTGTCTACATCCCACCCCTGCTACATCTCACCCCTGGCTGCTTCTTCCCCGGACTGCACCTAACCCCCGGCTGTATCTCACCTCCTGCTACACCTCAACCCTAGTTGCATCCCTCCCCTGGTTCCATCCCTACCCCAGCCTGCATCCTATCCCTGAACTGCATCTCCTCCCCCGAACTGCACCTCATCACCTACCCCGTGCCTCAACCACGGCCAATCACCCACCATCGTGAACTTACCCTTGCCACACCCGACCCCCGGCTACCTCTGACCCTACCCACCTCTCCTCCCCTACTCACCCCGCCATGTTTCCGCTCCTTCTCACCTTCACTCCCATCCTTCTCCACTTCCTACTACCCCCACCCATCCCCCCATTGGGCAAAGGAATCCTACTCTCATCCTCCATCCTTCCTACCCACCTCACCCAATGCTCTGAACTATTCCTCCACTTTCAACCCACCACCTCTAGACGTACACGCCCACCACGCAAGCTCCCCTGCTCCCATCTCCTAACCCTCTCCCTGCTCCTTCTACTCTCCGGTGACATCTCCCCTAATCCTGGCCCACCCAACCATACCACCTCGCCCTTCTCCACCCCACTCCAACGGCCCACCACCAACCCTCGTAACCCCCTCAATCTCCGTCCCATTCCCCCTACCCCGGCTTCCCCCGTCCTCCTACCCGGCGCACTCTGGAACGCCCGCTCGGCCCGTAACAAGCTAACACTCATCCACGACCTCTTCATCTCCAGAAAACTCTCCTTCCTCGGCATCACGGAGACCTGGCTTACCCCCTCTGACACAACCTCCCCGGCCGCCCTCTCTTACGGGGGATTCACACTCTCCCACACTCCCCGCCCCACCAACACCCGCGGCGGGGGTGTTGGCCTACTTCTGGCCAGCGACTGCTCCTTCTCCCCTCTCACTCCACCCTCCCTCCCCTCCTTCGAGGCAGATTCCGTTCGCATCTACTCCCCCTGCAACCTCCAACTGGCTGTTGTCTACCGCCCCCCTGGATCCCCCTCTACCTTCTTCGACCACTTCACAACCTGGCTCCTCCACCTCCTCTCCTCCGACATCCCCACCATCGTCATGGGTGACTTCAACATCCCCATCGACACCCCCACAGCCGCTGCCTCCAGACTCCTATCCCTCACCTCCTCTCTTGGCCTCTCCCAATGGATCTCCTCCGCCACGCACACTGGTGGCCACACACTTGACCTTGTCTTCACCCGCCTCTGCTCCCTCTCCGACCTCGCACACTCAACCCTCACCCACTCCGACCACAACTTACTGACCTTCTCGTCCCTCTTCCCCCCTACCACACTCCCCCCCCGCCGGACACTTCCCCACCCCCGCAGAAACCTTAAGCTCACTTCCGGTTCCGGCGCCGACGTGGCCAGGTCGGAGTGAGGGAGCTCCGGCGTCGACTCGCCCATAGACCCGACATACAGCTCACCTGCAGCAGCGGGAGTCCCCGGAAGCATCTCGGGAGTGTCCCTGCAGCCGACGGCATCGGCGATCCCGAGAACGGAAGACAGCGGAAGTGCGCGCGGGAGGTCAGGAGAAGAGGACCAGCCGCGCCGCTGCAGCAACAGGCGCGCGGATACATCCACCGCCGCCTTCCGGACAAAGCAGACCCGCCAGCCGCACACTGAGAACGGGAACAGACGGTGAGTGCTTATAAACTCACAAGGACCCCGTGACCACCGGAGGGGGGAGGCACCCCGCACCTACACGGCACATCATAAATACTGGTCATACTACACTGACCAGAGCTGTATGACCGGGACTGTATCCCGTAGCTCGGTGGAGTGGTGGTTAAGAAGTAAACAGACAATACACGCACCAAAAGGGGGTTCCCGCCAGCTTGAAGGTGGAAAAAAGATGGCGGTGACAGGGCAGACACAAAGGAGGAGGGAAAAAAGCACTCAGGAGCATGCTCAACAACCAAATAAGACATTAGTCTCAGATAGAGACAGAGGAAGAGACATTACGACCACAGGAGGGGGTAGTCCCGGGCAAAAACAGCCGAGGAAGGAGGGCGCTATGTCCTCAGAAGAGAGAGCGTCCCTGGCAAGGGAGGTGGCAGGCTATCTTAAGTTGGACATAGCGACGGCAGTGAAGGAAGCTGTGAGAGAGGCACTGGAGGAGGTGAATGAGATATCGGCACAACATGACAGCAGGCTGGAACAACTCGAACAAAGAGTCTCAGACTTGGAGGACAAGCTCAGCACTATGGAACAAGAACTATCAGACTCCCACAAGCTGAATGTACAAATGCAGGACAAGATGGAAGATCTCGAAAATCGCTCCAGACGCAACAACCTCCGCATAGTGGGCCTGCCTGAATCCGTGTCCTTTAATCAGCTCGATGAGGTATTTGAAAAAGAACTACCCAAAGCACTGGGATTGCCGGAACCCTGCAGAGTAGAAAGAGCCCATAGAATTGGCCCCCCGGGTGGAAACAGGAGGGAGGCAACGGGCAGAAGAGATGGACTGAATGGGTCTCAGGCAGCCCAAAAGAGCAGACAAGCTATAGCCAGGTACCTGGATTTCAAAGACAAGGAAAAAATCCTGCGCTCCTTCAGAGCCAGACGTCGCCCTTTAGAAGTTCAGGGACATAAAGTGGTAATTTTTGAGGACTTTTCGGCGGAAGTAGCGAAAAGAAGAAGAGCTTTCAGCGAAGTCTGCAGTTTGTTATTTAAGCGTGGGATCCAATTCCAGATATTATACCCGGCTACACTCAAGACAAAAAATGATGATGGGACCTTCAGACACTGGAAAGATGCCAGGGAAGCACTGAGAGCTTTCACGTTGCCATCGCCTCGTCTTTCGCCGAGTCAACGGGACCCTGCCTCAACACCGCGAAGAAGTGACGATTGAACTATTTATATGAGACTCTCCTGATCGGCCGGACTGCTTGGATCTCCCCCCCCCCATTCACTGTTCTTTCCCCCCTTTTTTTTTTTTTTTTTTTTTTTTTTTTTTTTTTCCTCTTGCCTGCTCGGGGATACAGGGAACATGGATGAAGGATCGGAGCGGAGGGATGACGCGGCTGGGGGGGGAGGGTGAGACGGGGAGAACTTTGGACTTGGAAGGACAAGGCATTTCAGGCACACCTGCAGAAGGGTGGGGTCGACATGAGAGGAGGAGACGGTCATGTCGGAAAAAATGGAAGTATATTGGGCCAGATATTGGGGGGAGGAAGGGAGGAGGGATGGGGGAAGGGTTGATGGGATGTTTTCAGTTTTGAGTTTTGTACAAGATGTTATTTGGTTCAGCAGCAGTAGCTCTATAATGGGTCGGAGTTATTGGTTGTCTCACCACACCATTCACTTTATGGAGTGGCAAATGCAATGTAAAAGTGATTTGAACAACATATTAGCACAAGTTTATAGTTGTGATGGTAAAACTCACCTCATGGAATGTTAAAGGGTTGAGGACGCCGCAGAAACGGATGATGATACTCAGACATCTCAGGAGACTGAGAACTGATATAGCCCTTCTCCAAGAAACACACTTGCCAACTCAGGACCTGACCAGGATGCATAAGTTGTGGGTGGGAGAGGTTTACGGATCGGGGGCACGGGGTAGACAGGCGGGGGTGATTATATTGTTAAGCAAGACATTGCAGTATAAGGTGATCTCGTTCCAACATGATGAACAGGGTAGACACGTCAGATTGGTACTTGACACACCAAGTGGACGACTTGATATACATAATTTATATGCACCTAACACGGACAGAACCTCTTTTTTTCAAAAGTTTACCAGAGACACCTTGGGGACAAATTCTGACGAACTACTCATTGGGGGAGACATGAATGAAACATTAAACGACCAAGAAGACAGAACAGGGAATCGACTGACGGAAAGAGGGAGAGGAGAGAGACTTACTCCCTTACAAGCCATGGTCAAAGATCTGACACTCCGGGATGCATGGAGAATGCATCACCCGATAGAAAGACAGTATACCCACTATTCTCACCCACATGCCACATGGTCGCGAATTGACCTAATGCTCACAAGTAATGCCCTATTATCCAAAGTGGACTCGACTGACATTGAGGACCTAGTAATTTCAGACCATAGCCCAATCACTTTGTCACTGCATGAAACTTTTAAGAGAGGCACGGACATAATATGGCGATTCCCCTACTACTTACAGAAAGACAAAGACTTTGCGCTAGTCCTGCGAGAATGGTGGACGGAGTATTTGTCCTATAATAATCCGGACCACATCAGTCCTACACTGTTCTGGGAGACGGCAAAAGCCGTACTACGCGGCAAAATTATAGCCTACGTGTCAACGCAAAAAAGGAGAGCCAATGAGAAATATTTACAAACTAGTAGCAGGGTCAGAGATACTTATATGAAATACCAACAAGACCCGACGGTGAATAACAAAAGAACATGGTTGGACGCAAAACGGGAATTTGATGCATGGGCGAGACAGAGAGAAATGCTAGGCAAAACATCCAGGGATGCAGAATTGTACAGATTTGGGGATAAAGCTGGGAGACTACTAGCTAATTTGGCCAGAGGTAAACACAAAGCTACCCAAATAACATCCATGAAAACTAGACAGGAAACCCGACGTCGGACCCAAGGGAAATAAACGCTATTCTGGGGAAGTTTTATGCTGATCTATATGCGCCGCGTCATAGTGATCCAGAGACGAGATTAACCTGGTTGAGGTGCAACCCACTTCCCACAATATCGGAAGACTCCCTAGACATGTTGAATAGAGACATTTCGGAGGAAGAGATACGAGACGCTATAAAAGGCACAAGTATTCATAAGGCACCGGGACCAGATGGCTTCACGGATAGTTTTTACAAGGCTTTGGTAGATCAGGTGGTGCCACCTCTGAAGTCTCTCTTCAATGACTATTTGCATGGGGGTTCTGTCTCAGATCACATGAACGTAGCGTACATAAAACTTTTACCAAAAGGCAACAAGCCAACAGATGACCCGTCCAACTTCCGACCAATATCATTAATAAATCAGGATATAAAGTTGATATCAAAGATAATGGCAAATAGGCTAGCAGGGATCTTACCGGATCTGCTGAGTAAGGAACAAGCAGGATTGGTAAGGAACCGGTCCGCGGTAGGTAATGTGAGACGGGCGATGATGGTATTAGAGTCAGTCAGGCTAGGGGATAAGGCAAGAACGGGGTTCCAGCCATGGTCACGCTCGATGCAGAAAAAGCCTTTGATAGTGTGGGATGGCCATGGCTGGAACAAGTCCTGGACACCATTGGGCTAACGGGAAGTTTCAGGCAATTCCTCACTGTGTTGTATGCGAATGCCAAAGCGCGAGTACATACACCGGGATTTCTATCTGACATGATTCAATTAGGAAGGGGAACGCGTCAAGGGTGCCCGTTATCGCCACTTTTGTTTGACCTCGCACTAGAGCCCCTATCCCGATACATTAACGGACCAGACAGCTTTAAGGGAATAAAAGTAGGAAGCAAGGAGATAAAATCTAACTTATTCGCTGACGATATAATTCTGTACATGGCGGACGCATGCAAAGACCTACCGGATATATTGACAGAGATACAGAAGTTCGGAGATGCGTCGGGTTTCAGGTTAAATGTGGCAAAATGCGAGATACTGCCGTTGACAAAAGAAGCAAAGGAACGCTTAAATGTGACCACACAAGGAGACAATGGGTCCTTTCAGGGAATCCCAATAGCGAAGGGATCGGTCAAATATCTGGGCATTCACCTAGCACATAATACTTCTGACATGTACAGACTTAATTTTCACCCAATCATTCTTAAAATAGAGGGCGAGCTCACTAGATGGCGAGACCTACCACTATCTTTACTGGGGAGGGCGCATTTGATCAAAATGGTAAGCTTTTCCCGACTCTTGTACCAGATGCAAACCATGCCGCTCTTGCTCAGACACGTGGATGTTAATAAGATCAACAGAGCCTTCACCACGTTTTTGTGGAAGGGAAAGAGATCGAGGATTAGGTTACGCACCTTGATGTTCCCTAAGGAGGAAGGGGGCTTATCACTCCCAAATGTAAGAGGATACAATTTAGCCTGTGTAATGAGACACATATTGGATTGGATAAGGGGTACGAGTATACATTCTGACTACTCACTTGAGTCCGAATGGTGTGCTCCTTGGGATCTAACGGCAGTTTTGCATGCCTCGGGAAAAGAATTAGATCCGAAAATAAAGAACTCCGTGCTGTTCAGAGACACGAGAGCGGCATGGAAAGCGATTAGATGTAGATTGGGAATGTCGTGGAAAATCTCTAAGTACTTGCCATTGTGGGGACATCCAGATTTTAAACAGGGCAGGGAGAATGCTCTATTCACTGAATGGAAGTTGGCGGGGATAAAGACACTACAAGACGTATTACATAGGGGGGACGTGAGGTGGATGACGGCTACTGAGGTCTTTGATAAGTGGAGCCTTCCCCCGACGCATGCTCTACAATATGCTCAGGTGCATGGCCACTTACTATCACACCTCCGAGACGTACAAAAGGAATGCCAACAGACGCTACTTGATAACTTGGTGACAGGCTCAACAACGGGGTCGACAATATCCTCTATATACTCTATGCTGAGATACTCGCTGATACCGACGGGTCCCATGAAGTTGTTCAAGGGTTGGGAAGAGAGGTTGCAAAATGATGAGGTGGGGGAAGTTATTATATCAGGATGGAATGCCCTTTACAAACATATCTGTAACGAACGGTGGAGGGATACTCAATTTAGAATAATCCACAGGGCCATAATGGGTTTTAATATCCCCTCTACACAGGCCAACATTTCCAGGATGATGGCATGTCCCAATTGTGACAAGGCGAATACGGACATGTATCACGGATTGTGGGAGTGTGAGAAAGTCCAAGAACAATGGAAGAGAGTGCAAGTATGGGTCAAGGAAGTATTGAATGTTTATTTGCCGCTTAGAGGAGAGATTTGGGTCTTTCACAGGCTCAATGTGACCATGGAAGGGAAGGAGAGGATGAGCTTCTTGCATATGATATTGATCGTGTACAAGAGACTCCTGCTGAAGTGTTGGTTGGAGTCCACAGTACCTGGAATACATAGCCTAGAGCTGGAATTGAGAGGTACTTTGCTATTAGAAAAAACAGAGGCAGAAACAGATAAAGAAAGGAAGACACAACCCTTTTTTACGAAATGGAGGGATTTCATCCTTTACCACCTCACTAGGGAAGACATTGACCAATTGGTAGCACCCTTCCGTAACACCACCTGGTATTGCTTGTCAGATCTTCAGGGCTCGCTGGGAGACCTATGCATGGGAGGAGGGAGTGGTTGAAGGGGACAAATAACATAACTGGGAATACTGACAAACGATTGATTATGGGACCGTTGAGGAGGAACTACTGCTGCAAGGTTGGGTTAGGGGAAGGGGGGGTGGAGGGAGGGATGTATGGGAGGGGGTGGAAGGGGTTGATGTTGATTTATATATTACAATGTTATTGCTCGTCTGCTATCAAAATGTAAATCAATAAAAAATGTTTTTGGAAGAAACCTTAAGCTCATCGACTTCCATTCTCTCTCTGAATCCCTCCTCCCCCTCTCCGACCTGGCCTCTTCTCATGACGCTGACTCCGCCGCCTCCCTCTACAACTCCACCCTCACCACAGCCCTCGACCAGGCTGCACCGCTCACATTCCACACAACACGATTACAACGTCAACCATGGCTCACGACCCTCACCAAAAAACTCCGACGGACGACTAGGGCAGCCGAGCGGAAATGGAAGAAGTCCCACTCCGCAGAGCACTTTACCCTATACAAACATTCCCTCAATACCTTCAAGACTGCCCTTGACTCCGCAAAACAAGCATACTTCTCCTCCCTAATTACCGCCCTGTCTCACAACCCCAAACAACTCTTCAAAACCTTCAACTCCTTACTTCGTCCCCCTGCACCTCCTCCCTCACCTCTCATCTCCGCCGACGACTTCGCCACCTTCTTCAAAGACAAAATTGACAAACTCAGACAAAGCTTCGACCCACACTCCCCTCACCCCATCCCACCTCCAGCCCATCCCCCCCCACCCAAAAGCAATTTCACCCCCATGACCGAGGACCACCTCTCCTCCCTTCTATCACGATCACACCTCACCACCTGCGCCCTGGACCCACTCCCCTCCCACCTCATCCCTAACCTCACCACAGTCCTCATCCCTGCCCTGACGCACCTCTACAACATATCACTCAAATCCGGCACATTCCCCTCACCCTTCAAGCACGCCCTAATCACGCCCATCCTAAAAAAACCATCCCTCGACCCTACTTCAGTCTCCAACTATCGCCCCATTTCTCTTCTCCCGTTTGCCTCAAAACTTCTGGAACAACACGTCTATTCCGAACTGTCCTCCCACCTCTCTTCCTATGCTCTCTTCGATCGCCTACAATCCGGCTTCCGACCGCAACACTCAACCGAAACAGCCCTGACCAAGGTCACTAACGACCTTCTGATCGCCAAGAGCAAACGACACTACTCCGTCCTCATCCTTCTCGACCTCTCTGCTGCCTTTGACACTGTTGACCACTCCCTCTTACTCCAAATTCTTGAGTCTCTTGGCATTACTGACCTCGCCCTCTCCTGGATCTCCTCCTACCTGACGGACAGGACCTTCAGTGTCACCCACTCCCACACCACCTCCTCGCCCCACCCCTCTCCGTAGGTGTCCCCCAAGGCTCGGTCCTGGGACCACTTCTCTTCTCTATTTACACCCTCGGCCTAGGCAGCCTCATCGAGTCACACGGCCTCCAATACCACCTCTACGCCGACGACACCCAGCTCTATCTGTCTGGCCCCGACATCTCCTCTCTCCTATCTAAAATTCCTCCATGCCTATCCGCCATTGCATCCTTCTTCTCCACCCGCTTCCTCAAACTCAACATGGACAAGACTGAATTCATCGTCTTTCCCCCTAACAACCGTCCCCCCCTTCCTGACCTATCCATCACCGTTAAAGACTGCTCCCTCTCACCCGTCCCCCACGCCAAATGTCTCGGGGTAATCCTCGACTCCTCCCTCTCCTTCAAGCCCCACATCCAAGCCCTTGCCACCGCCTGCCGACTTCAACTAAAAAACATTGCCCGCATCCGCTCCTTCCTTGACCACAACACGACTAAGACACTCATCCACACCCTCATCATCTCCCGCCTGGACTACTGCAATCTCCTTTTCACCGGCCTCCCTGCCACCTCCCTTGATCCTCTCCGCACCATCCTCAACTCTGCTGCCCGACTCATCCACCTATCTCCCCGATACTCCCCCGCCTCCCCTCTCCGCCAAGCCCTCCACTGGCTCCCCTTCCCCGAGCGATCTCGCTTCAAAACCCTAACCCTGACATACAAAGCCATCCACAACCTGTCCCCTCCCTACATCTCCGACTTGGTCTCCCGCTACCTCCCTTCGCGCAACCTGCGCTCCTCCCAAGAACTCCTTCTCTCAACCTCCCGCATCTCCACCTCCCATAACCGCACACAAGACTTCTCTCGGGCTTCTGCCAGACTCTGGAACTCCCTCCCTCACCACATCAGACACTCCCCGACCCTGGGAACCTTCAAAAAAAACCTGAAGACCCACCTCTTCCTACAAGCCTACAACACACACTGACACCCTATCCACTGCACCAACTCACCTGTCCCCCTCCTATTGTCTCCCTCCCTACCCCCTTTAGACTGTGAGCCCTCGCGGACAGGATCCCCGGCCCCATTGTACCTGTATTACTATTTGTGATCTGTTATCGTTTGTCACCGTTTGTGGTCGTCGTCTTCGACCACTTGTCTATGTCAACCCTCTAAATTGTAAAGCGCTATGTATCCTTATAGCGCTATATAAATACTTATTAATAATAATAATAATATCGCACATATATGTTGTGTGTGTGTGTGTGTGTGAAGTTATGTGTATATATTTTTGTATATAATGTGTATATATAGATGTGTATACACATATGTATAAATATATCAATATATTTAAGAATATATGTATATGTGTATATATATATATATATATATATATATATATATATATATATGCCTATATGTATGTGATGTGTATGTATATATGTGGCCCCCCACCCCCCAAAGATCTCTATTTAAAATCCTAACCCTGACTTACAAAGCCATCCACAACCTGTGCCCCCCCTTAAATCTCCGACATGGTCTCCCCATACCTACCCTCACGCAACCTGCGCTCCTCACAAGATCTCCTCCTCTCCTCCCCCCCTCATCTCATCCTCCCACAACCGCCTACAAGACTTCTCCCGCGCCTCCCCTAGACTCTGGAACTCTCTCCCCCAGCACGTCCGACACTCGCCTACCCTCAAGAGCTTCAAAAAGAACCTGAAAACTCATCTATTCCAACAAGCCTACAACCTATGATGAGACCCAGCGCCACTCCACCACACGCTTGGCGCTTCCCCTCCTATCGTGTCTTTCCCACCCCTGTAGACTGTGAGCCCTCGTGGACAGGATCCTCTCCCATCGTGTATCAGCAAGCCTTGACTGTTCATATGTACTGTACCTGTCCTTGTTACCCCCATTTCTTATGTAAAGCGCCATGGAACCAATGGCGCTATATAAATAAATAATATATATATATATATATATATATATATATATATATATATTATACATACATACAGTTAGGGCCAGAAATATTTGGACAGTGACACAATTTTGGCGAGTTGGGCTCTGCATGCCACCACATTGGATTTGACATGAAACCTTTACAACAGAATTCAAGTGCAGATTGTAACATTTAATTTGAAGGGTTGAACAAAAATATCTGATAGAAAATGTAGGAATTGTACACATTTCTTTACAAACACTCCACATTTTAGGAGGTCAAAAGTAATTGGACAAATAAACGTAACCCAAACAAAATATTCTTATTTTCAATATTTTGTTGCGAATCCTTTGGAGGCAATCACTGCCTTAAGTCTGGAACCCATGGACATCACCAAACGCTGGGTTTCCTCCTTCTTAATGCTTTGCCAGGCCTTTACAGCCGCAGCCTTCAGGTCTTGCTTGTTTGTGGGTCTTTCCGTCTTAAGTCTGGATTTGAGCAAGTGAAATGCATGCTCAATTGGGTTAAGATCTGGTGATTGACTTGGCCATTGCAGAATGTTCCACTTTTTTGCACTCATGAACTCCTGGGTAGCTTTGGCTGTATGCTTGGGGTCATTGTCCATCTGTACTATGAAGCGCCGTCCAATCAACTTTGCAGCATTTGGCTGAATCTGGGCTGAAAGTATATCCCGGTACACTTCAGAATTCATCCGGCTACTCTTGTCTGCTGTTATGTCATCAATAAACACAAGTGACCCAGTGCCATTGAAAGCCATGCATGCCCATGCCATCACGTTGCCTCCACCATGTTTTACAGAGGATGTGGTGTGCCTTGGATCATGTGCCGTTCCCTTTCTTCTCCAAACTTTTTTCTTCCCATCATTCTGGTACAGGTTGATCTTTGTCTCATCTGTCCATAGAATACTTTTCCAGAACTGAGCTGGCTTCTTGAGGTGTTTTTCAGCAAATGTAACTCTGGCCTGTCTATTTTTGGAATTGATGAATGGTTTGCATCTAGATGTGAACCCTTTGTATTTACTGTCATGGAGTCTTCTCTTTACTGTTGACTTAGAGACAGATACACCTACTTCACTGAGAGTGTTCTGGACTTCAGTTGATGTTGTGAACGGGTTCTTCTTCACCAAATAAAGTATGCGGCGATTATCCACCACTGTTGTCATCCGTGGACGCCCAGGCCTTTTACAGTTCCCAAGCTCACCAGCCAATTCCTTTTTTCTCAGAATGTACCCAACTGTTGATTTTGCTACTCCAAGCATGTCTGCTATCTCTCTGATGGATTTTTTATTTTTTTTCAGCCGCAGGATGTTCTGCTTCACCTCAATTGAGAGTTCCTTTGACCGCATGTTGTCTGGTCACAGCAACAGCTTCCAAATGCAAAACCACACACCTGGAATCCACCCCTGACCTTTTAACTACTTCATTGATTACAGGTTAACGAGGGAGACGCCTTCAGAGTTAATTGCAGCCCTTAGAGTCCATTGTCCAATTACTTTTGGTCCCTTGAAAAAGAGGAGGCTATGCATTACAGAGCTATGATTCCTAAACCCTTTCTCCGATTTGGATGTGGAAACTCTCATATTGCAGCTGGGAGTGTGCACTTTCAGCCCATATTATTTTATATAATTGTATTTCTGAACATGTTTTTGTAAACAGCTGAAATAACAAAACTTGTGTCACTGTCCAAATATTTCTGGCCCTAACTGTATGTGTGCCTGAGTGGTGCCCCAACGGGATAGGGCTACGACAGAGGCGATGAGAGGTGCCACATTTGTGGGATGGTAGAGATAAGGGCAGGATGGTAGGAGCCCTGTGGCACACATGCCTCTCATACTGCGGCCATATTGACACTTATATTTAGCAGCTATGCAAACCCCCTTAGTATGTCTTATTTTCAGGGCATGTCTTAATTTCGGGGAAATAGGGTAGATTCTCCAGCTTCTCCATGGAGTGCACGCTTGCCATTCCCGCATGCTGCAGTGTGATGACCTTATCACGCTGCTGCACACTGGGCCGTGGAACGACTAAGTTTTCCAGACGCAATTAAAGGTACAGTGCCAGTCCTCCGGCGGCCATGGGACTGCCTTGGGACTGGCTAGGGCAGACTGCCATGCAGTGACAGAGATGTGCATCCACGGGGACACACATACATGTGAAGCAGGCGCTGGGGTCAGGGGTCGGCGGGCCTGGTCATGAAACTTATGAGCCCGATCGTTACGCCCTGTCTGGAAGGAGCTAATACATCCAGATGTAGTCACTAATATGTACCAGGAAGCAGCCCCACTGTGTAGTGTCTTCAGCGGTGAACCAGCTACACTGTATGGCCTGCAGTAAGGACCTGGAAGGAGACCATACATTCTGATGTAGCCACTAATATATACTGGAAGGAGCATGTATTCTGTAGTGTCTTCAGTAGTGAACCAGCTAGACTGTATAGACTGCAGTCAGGACCTGGAAGGAGCCTGTATTGGCTACTGTATGGGCTGCAGTCAGGACCTGGAAAGAGACCATACA
This sequence comes from Allobates femoralis, assembly GCA_033576535.1. Lineage (NCBI taxonomy): Eukaryota > Metazoa > Chordata > Amphibia > Anura > Aromobatidae > Allobates > Allobates femoralis. The sequence continues at coordinate 619,080,071 of JARQOC010000001.1, read as the reverse complement.
TTCTGATGTAGCGCTAATATTACCTGGAAGGAGCCCCATACATTGTGATGTAGACACTAATATATACTGGAAGGAGCCCATACATTCTGATGTAGCCGCTAATATATACTGGAAGGAGCCTGTATTCTTTAGTGTCTTCAGTAGTGAGGGGGCTAGACTGTATAGGCTGCAGTCAGGACCTGCAAGGAGCCTGTATTCTCTGTATAGGCTGCAGTCAGGACCTGCAAGGAGCCTGTACTCTCTAGCGTCTTCATTAGTGAAGCAGCTAGACTGTATGGGCTGCAGTCAGGACCTGGAAGGAGCCTGTATTGGCTACTGTATGGGCTGCAGTCAGGACCTGGAAAGAGCCCATACATTCTGATGTAGCCGCTAATATATACCTGGAAGGAGCCTGTATTCTTTAGTGTCTTCAGTAGTGAACCAGCTTGACTGTATAGGGTGCAGTCAGGACCTGCAAGGAGCCTGTATTCTCTGTATAGGCTGCAGTCAGGACCTGCAAGGAGCCTGTACTCTCTAGTGTGTTCATTAGTGAGCAGCTAGACTGTATGGGCTGCAGTCAGGACCTGCAAGGAGCCTGTACATTGTAATGTAACCACTAATATATACCTGGAAGGAGCCTGTATTCTTTAGTGTCTTCAGTAGTGAACCAGCTTGACTGTATAGGGTGCAGTCAGGACCTGCAAGGAGCCTGTATTCTCTGTATAGGCTGCAGTCAGGACCTGCAAGGAGCCTGTACTCTCTAGTGTGTTCATTAGTGAAGCAGCTAGACTGTATGGGCTGCAGTCAGGACCTGCAAGGAGCCTGTACATTGTAATGTAACCACTAATATAAACCTGGAAGGAGCCTGTACTCTCTAGCGTCTTCATTAGTAAAGCAGCTAGACTGTATGGGCTGCAGTCAGGACCTGCAAGGAGCCTGTACATTCTGATGTAACCACTAATATATACCTGGAAGGAGCCTGTACTCGCTAGCGTCTTCAGTTGTGAAGAAGTAGACAGTATAGGCTGCAGTCAGGACCTGGATGGAGCCTGTATTGTCTACTGTATAGGCTGGAGTCAGGACCTGCAATTAGCCTGTACTGTCTAGCGTGTGCATTAGTGAAGCAGCTATACAGTATAGGCTGCAGTCAGGACCTGCAAGGAGCCTGTATTCTCTGTATAGGCTGCAGTCAGGACCTGCAATTAGCCTGTACTCTCTAGCGTGTTCATTAGTAAAGAGCTAGACTGTATGGACTGCAGTCAGGACCTGTATGGAGCTGTACATTCTGATGTAACCACTAATATATACCTGGAAGGAGCCTGTATTCTCTAGTGTCTTCAGTTGTGAAGAAGCTAGACAGTATGGGCTGCAGTCAGGACCTGGATGGAGCCTGTATTCTCTACTGTATGGGCTGGAGTCGGACTGCAATTAGCCTGTATTCTTTAGCGTGTGCATTAGTGAAGCTGCTAGACTGTATAGGCTGCAGTCAGGACCTGGAAGGAGCCTGTACATTGTAATGTAACCACTAATATTACCTGCAAGCAGCCTGTATTCTCTAGCATCTTCAGTAGTGAGGGTGCTAGACTGTACAGGCTGAAGTCAGGACTGCAAGGAGCCTGTATTCTTAGACTCAACCACAGTAAATCTTCCTGGATCTGTTCTATAAGAGCGAGCGGATCCCACAATAAAGATCTCATCCGCCGCTGTGAGGCCACACCGAGATCTAAACACAGCAGAGGATCCACTCACAAGATCCAGAGGATCCACCAGGAGCCTCCCAGGATCTGTGCGCTGTGCTGGAAGAGGAGACACAGGAGATCATCTGCACATGGGGGATCAGGACCTGTGGTGATGTCATGGTCATGTGATCAGTCACATGGGGAGGAGCAAAGCACTGGAGCTTCTCACTGGTCAGCACTTCCTGTCATGTGACCCTGTGAAAGTCTGATATCCAATAAGATGTGTGTAAGTGATCACATGACTGTGACATCAGCACAGGTCCTGTATGCAGTAATCACACATCACTGATGCCGGAGTTGACGACAGCGCGGTGTAGGTCAGTGCTGTACCGTCAATAGGAGCAGCCACGTGATGCTGTGGGGGCCCGGTGATTGTGGGGGGGGGGCCCGGAACTATGTGAAGGATTTCTGTGTTTCCTGGGAGGAGGGAGGAGCTGCCTGCAGGGAGGAGACTGAACCTCACAGAGGATTAGTGTATGTGTGTAATCATATATACAGCCCCAGCCTCCACTTTTTTTTTACAGCCCCAGCACAACCTCCAATATATATACAGCCCAGCACAGCCCCCAATATATATACAGCCAGCACAGCCTCCACTATAATAACACCCCCGCACAGCCTCCACTGTATTTTCAGCCCAGCACAACCTCAATATATTACAGCCCAGCACAGTCTCCACTATATATACAGCAAGCCTCCAATATATATACCAGCCCAGCACAGCCTCTTACTATATATACAGCACAGCCTCACTATATATACGACCAGCACAGCCTCCACTATATATACACCCCAGCACAGCCTCCACTATATACACCCCAGCACAGCCCATATATATACAGCCCAGCACAACCTCCAATATATATACAGCCAGCACATCCTCCAATAATATATATACAGCCCAGCACAGCCTCTACTATTTATTACAGCCCAGCACAGCCTCACTATTATACGCCCAGTACAACCTCCAAATACACAGCCCAGCACAACCTCCAATATATTATACAGCCCGCCAGCCTCCAATATATAAACAGCCCAGCACAGCCTCCACTATATATACAGCCCAGCACAGCCTCCAATATATATATACAGCCCAGCACAGCCTCCTATATATATACAGCCCAGCACAGCCTCCATATATATATACAGCCCAGCACAGCCTCAATATATATTTTAAGCCCAGCACAGCCTCCACTTATATACAGTTCAGCACAGCTCCTTTTATATATCAGCCACACCCGCCTCCACTATTATAAGCCCAGCACAGCCCCCAATTATATTACCCGCCGCCCATATATTTACGCCCAGCCAGCCTCCAAAAAATTTTAAGCCCCCCAAAACCCCCATTAATTTTACCCCCAGCCCCGCCCCCAAAAATAAATAAGAAAACGCCCCCAAATTTATGCTTAACCCCCCCCAATAAATTTAATCCTAGCACGTTCCCCAAAAAAATCGTCCAGCCCCCCACTTTTATGTACACCTCCAAATTTTAAAACCCAAAAAGTTCCCCCTATAATACGCCCCCCACACCCAATATTATAAATAGCCGCCTCCATATTATACAAAAGCACAGCCTCACTTATATACAGCCTGCCCCAAATATATACGCCCCAGCCTTATTATATACCCCCAGACAGCCCCAATATTGCGGCAATCAGATTTTAATGGGGATCGGAAAAGGAGTGAAATCTTGGTGTGTTTTTTTTTTATATTAACCCTAAATTATGTTAAAATTGTCCTGGGTGTTTCAGTGTAGAGTAAAATCTGCTTTCCCCTCCAGGTGTTCCCCCGCACAACCCTTTTTAATTGCTCTGATTTTGGGGGTTTCTGCTTTTTTATTAGTTTTCCCCCCTATCTGATCAGTTTTTGGTGCAGATTAAACCCCGGGGGTTTGATGCTTTTTTAATTTACGGGAAAATTTTTGATTTTGTTTAATAAATTTTTTTTTTTTCCCTTTGTTATTTCAGTCCCAATAGAACCCGATGGGGGAAAAACCCAAAAATGGCGGTTCAGCGAGTCTTTACACCGGGGCGGGTTTAGACTCAACCCTTTTGCTCGGAATTTAGGTGTGTTCACTGAGGGAAATGGGGGCTTTTTTTTCTGGTTTTTCCCCCCCAAATCTGCTTTTTCACCCTCCGGCAAAGTGGAGTGATTCCCTGAAAACGTCCCCCTCCCCCCCAAAAACGCCGCTTTTGTGCGGTTTTGGGGTTTTTTCGGGGTTTTATGGGAGTTAAAAAAACCTGGAAAAAAAAAGCAGTTCTTTTCAAGGGCAAAAAATTATTTTTTCAATCGCACCGAAAAGCATCAAATAGGGGAAAAACCACAAAAAAAGCGCGAAGGGTAATCAAGGAGGTGTTTTTGTGGGTTTGGGGGGACCGCGAAACACAAAACCCGGATTGTGTAAACCCACGAACGACCAAACCACCGCATGTATTAAAAGACACAAAAGAGGGGAAGGTCTGCTGCTCCCATATAAAAGAATAAGGGGGTGATTACTGATACGGAAACCTGTTGAGTACAGTCATTGATCATTCACACACTTTTGGATATCGTTTTTACTGGTCACATGGAAGGAAGTGCTGCCCTGAGAAGTAGTGCTTTTTCCCCCCCCCGTGCGTCCCTGCCATTACATCCCACGGCCCGATCCCCCCCTGTGCGGATTCCGTGTCCTCCCCTTCCAGCAATCCGTCTGGCTCTCTTCGCCAGGTGTCCCCCCAGGAGAAAGAAAAAAGGGGAGAGGCGCTAATGAGGGGCCCCGTGGCATTGGGGAAGGGGGGAACATCCAGGGGTCTCCCCCCCCCTTAGGGGTTGGGTCCCCCCAAAATTGGAAATTTCTGGATAGAAGGACCCCTGTAGGGCGGTGGTCCGGGTGTTGCGCCCCCACTTAGTCCGGGTGTCCGTCATGTTGGGCAGGTCCTTGTGTGTGGGGGCACGGTCCTGGTTATGCACTCCCAAAACAATTCCCCCCAAGGGCACGTCACACAAAGGTGACGTCATTGTGGATGTGGGGGGGGGACTGGGGGAGTTGCACGTTTTTTTTTGGGCCCCCCCCCACATCCCGCCGATTTTACTGCGGCACCCCCCGGCGACGCACCCGGCAATCGACGGGGTTTTGAAAGGCCCCCCGCCGTGGTTTCCCCTCGGCTGTTTACTTACCATCACCCAAAAAGGGCCCCCGGTTTCTGCGCTGCGTAACCAGGGACCATCAAATCATCCCCCTCGTTTTTCATTGGGCGAGCTTGGCGACGTCGGCTTTTATAGGCCCCCCCCACCGGGGAAAGGATTGAGAGAGTGATTGATAAAGTTTTTGTTTTTTTAGGGCGCTCACACAGGGGCTAGGGTTTAAGAGAAAATTTTTTTTCATACGCGTTTCTATGGCAGCACGCCATTTTCATAGGTGGGCTCCGTGCCGCCATAAAAACCGTTGTAAAAAAAACTAATTATCTCTTAAATTTTGAGCCCTGTGGGCGCTGCTAAAAACCAAAAATTTTTTTTAAATCACGTCAGGCAGTAGTCCATTTTTCTTACTCGGGGGTTTTTACCCCCTTTAAGGTTAATATGTGATGTTCTCTTCCCTTACCTGTGTGACTCCGCCCTTAAGGCCCGTCACCGTGTAAACCCGGGGTGCGTGGGGAAAGGGTTGTGCGTTTTGCTTCCAACATCGCCTTGGGTCACAACGGCAGGATGTTCCGGTACGCCCAGGATGGGGGGAGCCATCGCCCGGGGGGGGTTTCAACCAGCGAGCGATCCGAAAAATGCGGGAAAGGAGGATCGCCGCCAAATCGCTATTGCGGTGTAGGGCGCGCCCGCCTAATGGGGTTGCTTTTGAGGTTTAAGTTATTCTCGTAAACCTGTCAACCTGCTCCCAGGTAAATCCAGTTCTCGCGCCCCCACAGCGACTTTGCCAGTGTGGCAGGGCTTTTAAATTTTTTTTATCCCTCAGTGCAATCTTGCTGGTTTAAAAACCAACATAAACCGGAGAAAAGACCCCGTCCTTCACAATATCCAGAATTACCCCCAATCACTCCTGTTGACGTAATTACACTACAAGCAAAATCTTTTTAAATAAGATTTGGGGCAAAATATCCCAATCACCCCCTTTGATGAAATTACACACAAGCAATATAAAATATAATGCAATTTTGGGCAAATTATCCCCAAATTGCCTGTCTGTTGTATATTAACTACAAGCAAATATACAATAAACCCCCGTATATGGGGAAAAAAAATTACCCAATCAACCCCCCTCCCCGATGTATAACAAAAAAGCAAAATACATTATTCATGCATTTTTAGGGGCGGGAATTATTATCCCATTTCCCCCTTTGTATTTTAAACTCTGAGACTCAGGTCCTTATCTGATCCGACTTTCTACTCTTCCAATTGTGATAAACAAGCCTAGATGCATCTTCTAAATTCCCACCCGCTTTTTTATTATTATTGTTCTTTTTGATTGCCGCCTGTGGCTATTTTTGTGGGATGCGAAATGTGACATTGTGCCGGCCCGGGCCCAAAAATAAAGAGAACCACGATCCTCAGGAAAGAGGGGATCTAAAGGATTCCTACCCAGTGACCAAATTGCGACTTATCGTTGTGGATCTTGGGTGGATTTTTGCTGTGTTTGATTAGGACCCCTTGAGATTCTCGGTAAACCCCCCGAGGGTTGTGGGAGCTTTCCTGCTGTCCCCACTATCAGTCCTGCGTGTGTCGGTCTTACTGCGGGGGAGAAAATGTAGATTTTTTTTATGTTTCAGTTCTGCAGCGAGGGAAAAAATTTTACTTGAGAAAATTCTCTTTAAAGGAAGCCCTTTAAAATTTATAATTGGGGGGCCAAGAACATTAACCCCCCTGAGGGGTGTACAGTCACATGCCCCCACCTGCTCACCCCCACAAACCGCACAGTCTGCCCCATTATCACAGTGTGATGGCCCCAAAAGGGGGGCCCGTCTGCACACTTTCCAGTTTAAAAATGCCCCCACAGGACGGCACGTCTGCACCCTTATCACAGGATGTGAGACCCAAACCGCACAGTCTGCCCATTATCCGTGATGATGATGCCCACAGGAGGCCCGTCGCCCCATTATCCCCGCGATGATGATGACCCACGGAGGCACGTCTGCCCCACTTATACAGTGATATGATGACCCCCCAGGACGGCCACTTTCCCCATTATCCAGTTATGATGACCAACGGGGCGGCACAGTCTGCACCAATTAACGGAGATGAGACCACACAGGCCCACGGGTTTCACCATTATCACTTTAGATGAGACCACACGGACCCCACGTCTGCCCATTTCAAGGGATGTACAACAGAGGGGCAGTTTGCACCATTTACAGCGTTGAGTGACCCCACGGGGAAACCAAAAATTGCACCTTTCACGTGATATGGGGCCACAAGGCGGACGTCTGACCCTTATACAGTGATGATGTGCCCCCAAAAGGAGGCACAGTCTGCACACTTATCCAGTGATGTGGGACCAAAAGGAGCACAGTCTGCCCATACCAGTGTTATGATGAAAAAAAAGGCCACAGTCTGACCCCTTATACAGTGTGATGTGACCCCAAAGGACGGCCCCGTCTGCAACCCTTATCACATGTGATGATGACCAAAACGGAGGCCGTTGCACCCTTTTCACAGGATGATGAGGGGCCCACACAGGGGGCAGTGTAAAAACAATAATTTCCCTTCTTAAATCCGAAAAAACCCCCAAAACATGACTTGGTAGGCCCTGATATATCTGTGTATGGAAGACAAGGAGGACCTTTTTTTGTAGAAAAAAAGCAGTCTTGTACATTTTTTAGGAATAATTTTTAAAAATCTTGTTTCCTGGTTCCTATGATCGGGTTTTTTTCCCCTTTTAAAGGGTGGTCCTTTCCCTTTGTGACCCCCCAGGTGGAGGGACGAGAACATGGCTGTGGATATTGCTCCCTGGGAATAATCTACGGTATGTGCCCTTCCCGGCATGTCCCCCCCTGGTTTTATGGCCCCCCCTATCCGGAAATGATCCCCCCCTGGTATTGCCCAACCTGGTACATGATCCCCCTTGGTGTATGTGCCCATTCCGGTCCCGCCCCCATCCCGGATTGCCCCCTATCCTTGTCTAAATTTTTCCCTTCTGGTAGTCCCCTATCTTGGTACTTAATCCCATTTGTATTTTGTCCCCCCCTTTATATCACCCCCATTACGGCACGTTAAAAAATAAACCTCCTCCCATCGTTCCCTGCGACCGTGTGTCCCCCTGTTTTTCATGCGAACCTATCAGTGTGTGGGTTCGTGCGAGCGATGATGTCCTGCCCTGGCGCACTCCCCACGTATCAGTCCGAAAAGAAGAGGGGGAGGACGTCATGGGGGAACAGGGATGGTGAGTATAATCGCTCATGGGGGGGAAATTTCCCCTGCTTCCCCCACCATTTCTGGGAACCCGGGAAATATCCACAAACCGTCACCCGCGGCTTCAGAGGGGGGGTACATGGTAAAGCTGATTAAGATAATGTATATTCCCCTTTCCCTCCGCCCCATCACCCGCCCCTCAGCGCCCTCGGGCGGGAGGCAGGGGAAAATTAATTTTTTTTGAACGAGGGAAATGTGTTTGGCCACCGCCCCAAAATTTTGGAGGAACCCCAAAGGGGTTTTTTTTTTAAAAATTAAAAATTTTTTCCCGGTTTTTAATTTTTTTAAAAAATTCCTTTTTTTCCCCCTTCGGTTTCCCTAGGGAATAACTCTTTTTTAAGGGGGTTCCCCCCTCGACCGGAATGGGGGGGGGAAAGGGAAAACGTGTGGATTTAAACCTCCCTGGAGATTTCGTCTGGGGGGGGGCCCCCTTGTCCCGGGGAGGGGGAGGGACCCGGTGATCTCCCCCCCCCCATTACGATCCCTGGAAAAAAGCCCTGAATGCCCCCCCAAAACCAAAAACCCCCCCCCCCCCCCCCCCCCGACCCGGGTTTGAGCGGAGGGGAGGCCCCCCCGGGAAAAATGGGGGACATTCTACAAAAAACCGGGGGGGGTCTGAAGGGCCTTGTGTGGTAGGCCCCCAAAAAGGTGTCAGGCGCCCGTCTATTTCCCATGGGGGTGGGAGATTTAAAGGAAAGGGGGATTTTACAAGGTAGTAGGGGAATCCCCCGTCCATACATCCGGGTAAAGGGACCTTCGGGCTGTGGGAAGAAAGGTTGGGTGTTAATTCCCATATTCCCTACATCAACAATGGTTCGTCCCCCCTCCCCCATTATTTCCTATAATGGCCCCAGCAGAAAACCCCCGGGAGAGTTTCCCCCGTTCTATATTCGAGGAACGGCCAGAAAAGGGGAGAATGTCCCCCGGGATATCGGTAATTTTTTTCCTGAGACCTCTATTTGATTCTTATTGCATCGTCGGTTTTTTCCTGGGGTCAAGTAGGATTTCCCCTTTTGGTTTCTTTCCAGTAGAGGATCTCCGGAATTGTCGTGTGCAGATATATTAAAAAAATCATTTTAAATTTTTGGGGTTTTATTAGGGTCAAACACAAACCCCCCCAGGCAGGCGGATAAAGCCCAGTGAGGACGGGGTGCCTGCTCGTATAGGGGTTTTCTTCCATATACAAGTTTTTTTCGGCTTTTAGGTGACCGCAGTTTCCTGTGTCATGGGATTATTAGAAATTTATTTCCTGTAAAGTTCAAAATAATTAAATTTTCTGAAAATTTTAAATTGTAAAAATCGACAATAAGGAACAGATTTTAAACGATTTCAGTGTGTTATATTTATTACTGTTAGTGGACTAGGTGTTTCGTGTAATGTATTAGGGGGGTGTGTTAAGGGAGCCCGTGGGGGGGGGGGGGAGAGACACAATTTTGCCCGGGGGCCCCTTTCTTTTCTTTTGGCCCCCGGGTGCTCTCGTAGGGAAATTACTAATTTTCCCCAATATGACCGATAAGGAGGTTCTTGGTTTTGAGGAAAACCCCCCCTGTTCCCGAAATTGTGTCCATTCAGTGTGGGAGATCCCGATCGCTTATGTCTTTAGGGGGTTCTGACTTTTTTTAGATAAATAAAAATTTTCGTCTGTAAGTGGGATTCTTGCGGAAAATTTGTTGATGTAAATTCTTTTTTTTTAAAAATTCCCCAAAATTTTTTTGGGCCCTCCCGTTCCCCCCAAAGGGGGGGAGGGCCCCCCAAAATAAAGGTTTTTGTTCCCCCTTTAGTCACGGGGGGGGGGGGGCCGGGGGGGGGGGGGAACTACAGGGTCCCCCCCCAAACCCCCCCACAGACCCCCTTTTTCACAGGGGCGGGTTTCAGAAAAACCCAGGGGGTGGAGCTTAGGGAGAGGAGGGGCTGTGGTACACATCCCCAAATTTTTTTTTTTTTGGGAAATTTTTTTGGGAAAAAAATTGTAGTAATTTTTTTTTCTAAGTCCAAAAAAACGGGCCCTTAAATGGGGCATTTTTTTTGTCATTTTTTTTTTAAGCCCCCTTTTTCCCGGGCCCAAAAAGTTGCACCCAATGTTTTTGGGGGGCTAAATAAAAGGGGCCTTTTTTTAAAAGAGAACATTTTGGCCCTTTTTTAAAAGGTCGTTTTTGGCACAAAAAAAAAAAAAAAAAAAAAAAATTTGGGAGCAGGAGCCTCCAAAAAACCCCAAAAAAAAAAAACCCCCGATTTAAAAAAAAGGGGCACTATGAAAACGTTTTGGCATGTGTACCCCGCCAGACATAGTGACGTTGAGAACAAGTCATCAGACGGTAACAAAGGAGAGAAGGGGGCGGACGACGGGACCCTGCTGTCCAAGGCGGGGGCCCCTTTTTAGGAGGGGGGAGTACTCGACAAGAAGGGGGACCCCCCGGTTTGGGTTTTTGGAGCCTTTGGAGTGCCCAGGTCACCCCGGGTTTTGGGAACTGGAGTGAACCTTTTTTGATTTGGTTTACCGCAGACCACCCCTTGTGGGCTTGAAAAAGGGGGTCACAAACCCCAAGGACCCCAAACCCTCAGTCCATAGCTAGGTCCAAGACCCCAAAAGAAAAAAGGGGGTTTTAAAGGGAAAAAACCGGGGCTGGTGACCAAATACAGGGGGGGGGGGAGAGAGCCATTGTGCATAGAGCCCAAAAAAAGAGAACTAGTGCACTTGAGGGGACTCTGTGGTGAACCCTAAACCTGGGCTATAATTCGGTGGGGACTTTTCTGTTCTTTCCTTTGGGGCCATTAAAAGGGAAATGTTGGTGATTTGGTGTCTGGCTCATTTAGCCGTCCCCCCAAAAAGGGCTCGGGCCCCCACAGAGTTTGGGGAAAATACAACCCCCCCCATCCCCCCCGCCGGTGGGGGGGAAAAATTTCCCCCTGTGGGGGTGTGTACTCCCCTTTTGAAACCCCCCCAAAACCCAAAGCGCCCGGGCAGCAGGTAAACCCCTTACCAACCCCAGGGGGGGGGCCCTTAAATTTCCCCCCAATATCCCCTTTTTGATTGTGGCTTGTGGTCCCCCCTTGGTTGTGGGGGGTTTGCAGTTGCCCCCTTTTTTCAGCTTGGTCGGGGGGAAAATTTGGTTTAATTGGAACTTCGTGGGGTATTTGGGTTTTTCAGGATTTCCTCAGCCTTTTCCCCGTTTTTAAATTTGCCCCGGGGGGTTTCCCTTGCTCGTTCCTCCTGCCCTGCTGCAAAACTTCCAACCCAAAATGAAGGGGGTTTTTTTTCTTGTGGCCACAGGGTGTGTGCTTTTTTTGGGGAATTTTCTATTTTGCTAAAAAGGGTTTTGGGTTGCATGTCTTTTTAAACCCTGCTCTTTTGGGGAAAATTTTCTTCCGGTTTTAAAGTGCATTTTTTGTTTTTGGCTTTTTAGTTTTGATTGTGTCAGCTATTTTTTGATATTTTGGGTTACAGGATTTCCCCCTGACTTAGAGGGGCCGGGGTCTTGAGTGACTGGGGGTATTTTTTTAAAATCCCTGTGGATATTTTTGAAAGGATTTTTTTATGACTGCAATAGTTTTCTGTCCTGTTTTATCTATCTAGCAGAAGGGGCCCCTTTTTTGCAATTTGTTTTCTCCCCGAGTGTGTTTTTTTTCCCCTTTTTACTCCATCAATTTTGTGGGGGCCCTTTCCCTTTTTTGGGGGGGTTTGTTTGGAAAGGCAAGATAAAATTTTTTTTCCCTCTTTAGGGGGGGGTTGGTTTCGGCCGGTTAAAGGGGTCTGGGGGTTTGGTTAGTCATCCCCCGCTATTTTTTTTTTTTGTTGGGGGGGTTTGGTCAGGAACGGGGGGCAGTGTGGGGCCCCTTACCCCCGGGAAAATTTTCATGGGGGTCCCAAGGTCCCGGTTTTTAACACCCCCTCAGCCATTGATTTCCGGGGCCCGGGAAACCCCGGGGGGCCCCCCCAGCCGTGTTTTCCCCACAAGGGGACCGCCCGGTTTTCCAGAAACCCCCCTTTCCCCCCCGGGGCCCCCCCTACTTCGGTGATTATTACTTTATTTTTAAAAAAATTTTTTTAATAAATTTTCTGTAATGTTCTGCCCATATGTCCCCTGTCTGTCTTGTCCTCTTGGGTTTATGTTTTTTTCTTTCTTTCCCCCTTGCCCTTGGGGGTTTTAAAAATCACTGTTATCTCCTTTCTCCTTCTTACCCCCGTTTAAAATATAATAATTTTTTTTGGCCATATTTTTTTCCAAAAATTCCAAAGCCCAAAAAAAATTTAGTTAAAAAAAACCCCCCATACTCAAGTTTTAAACCGGTTTTCAGCAAATTTTTTGGTTGGGAAAATGTCCCCCTCAGCCTTTATTTGAGTGGGAAAAACCTGAGAGGGTTTAGTGGGTTTGGGAAGGGGGTACCGGGGAAACAGGGGGGATCACCCCCGGGGGGGAGCCCGGTTCGTGTGGTGGTGTACATTGGGGGGCCCTGTTTTTCCTAAGTAATATTACTTATCCCCCCCTCCATTATTGTCAGCCTGGGAAAAAGGGTGAGAGGGGGGCGGGGAAGGGTTTGGGGGAGCGCAATTTAATTCCCCCTTTTTTTTACTCCTCCCCCCCCTCCCCACCGCAAAACCTCTGTCTTGTGTGAAGGGTGACAGTGGAGCGGGTGGAAGTAATGGACCCCCCCGGGTCCCTCTATAATAAATTTTAGCAACGGAGGTACTGCATTTTTTGGGTGATACCCACTCCCCGGGGAAGGGAGTCCCGACCGGGGGTGGGAACCCAGGACATGCACTAGGAAAAACCCCCTTTTGTGGGGTTGGGTGGTGAAAAGGGGGAGTTAGAGGGAGCACTGGGGAGGGTGAGGTCAGGAAGAACAGTAGAGAGGGGACCGTAACAAGGGGATAAATTTTGGGGGGAAAAAATTAGAATGGGGAGAGAATTGAGGAGTTGAAAAGCTGAGAAAAAGGTGGTAGAAAGTGAAAGAATGCTGAACAACAAGGGTTTGAGTTAGGGAACCCCTTTTTAAAAAACCCGGGGTTTTTTCTAGGGATGGTACAGGGGGGTGTCGAGGCCCCCAAAAAGGGGCAGAAATTACCCCAAATGATCCAGGAGGGGGGGAAAGGGGTCCTGAGAACGGGGGGTGGCAATCAAAACCCTTGGGGGGTTTATTATTTTCGGGGCAGAAGGGGGGAAACAAAAAGCAAAAAAAGGGGCACAGGAACCCCAAACTAGTGGGAATACAGACAGGTCAGTTTCAAAACCCCCCGGGGTGTGGAATTATGGGAAAAAAGGGGTTCCCCCAAAATCTGCTGAAAAAAATGGAACCTAGGGGTAAGGGGGGGCACTGCAGGTTACCCCCCGAGAACCCCCCGTCACTTTCTCCGGGGGTTTTTTTCGCGAGGGGGCCCAAAGGGGGGGGGGGGGGAGGAAGCGTTGTGTGAGTGGAAGAGAAAGGGGGCGGTTAGGGGCCCCCCCCCCGGGGAGGAGGGGTGGCCTAACCGGCCCCCCTTTTTTTTCATTTCCCCCAACGTTTCCCCCCCCCCCCGCCCCTTTTTCCGCCACCCCCGCTCGGGGCCGTGGGGGGGGGCTTGGGTAGGTTTGTAGCGAAAAATTTTCCCCCAGAATGTGAGTAAAAGATTGAACACTGCACCTGATGTCTGTTAAATTTCTACGGTCTAAGCACCATAAACACAACTACCAACTACTCAGGTGCCAGGGGGGTCCCCTACCGTAGAGGGCTTAAGAAATGGCTGTCCAACCTCGGCCCTAGGAGAACTTTTGTGCTCGTGGCCATCTATCACATTTGCGGGTGGGTACGAAAAAACACAAGTATTCCCAGGTCCATATCCCTACCCAGAATGAACCTCCACGCCAAATAACCTTCCCTCAAGGGAGAGAGCCACCCAACACCGAACTTTTAATGACACCGCCAGGGTCACGGAGCCGGGTCTCGTCCTGTGATCCCCATGATGAAACCTCAAAGCCCAGTTCTGAGTATCCTAAGGCCCTGGAGGGGCATGTCATCATCACTGCACGCGCTGGTCACATGATCATCTGCCGGCACAAGACAGGAGTATGCTTCAGTGCTGGGAGCGATGGGGAGGTGAGTTAAATTGTTTATTTTTTTGTGCACGCCAGGATGAGGGGGCCATTTTACCAGTGATGGGGGGCTATGTACCAGCATATACTCGGATGGAGGATGATATACAGGATGAGGGATAATATACCATGATGGCGGGCTATGTACTAGGCATATACTTGGATGGAGGACATACCATGTTAGGGGGGCTGTATACTAGGATGCCAGAAAGCAAAGATTAACCCAGTGATGGGGGCGGGGGAAAGTATATAAGAGCTCTTAACTGTATGGACTGATCTGACTGCCCGCTAACTGTGCATTATTTTTATATTTTTTATGGATTTGCAATAAAGTGAAGTTTGTTATACTCGTCCTCTATGTGCTGCCATATTTCCCCATCTCTGGGTCATTCTCTGCTTTCTGGTCTCCGTAATCAGCGTTTGCAAAGCCACGACCCATGCTATGAAGGGAATTTTCGGAGAAGGACATCAATGGTGAGCTGATAATTTTTTTTTCATATGCCAGCATGGGGGCTATGTATCAGGCTTGAGGATGAAATACCAGGATGGGGGGCTGCTGCATTTCCCATCCTAGGCTTATTGATTCGAGTATAAGTCTTCCCCATCTTTTAGTGGTATAATTAGGTGCCTCAGCTTATGTTCGGGTCGACTTATACTAGGGTATATACCATTGTGCTCAAAACCTTACATACCACGGCAGATTTTTTGCTTCCTTGCCTTTTTTCAGAGCATATGAATAATAACAAATTTGTCTTTTTTTCCACTCGTTTTGGGTGAAGCCATTTATTGTCAATCTACTGTGTTTTCTCTTTTTAAATCATAATGACAACCAAAAACATCCAAATGACCCTGATCAAAAGTTCACATCCCCTGGTAATTTTGGCCTGATAACATGCACAGAGGTTGACACAAATGGGATTGAATGGCTAACAAAGGTAACATCCTCATATGTGCCCTGTTTGCTTGTAATCAGGGCGTGTTTAAAAGCTGAGTGAGTTTCTGGGATCCAGACCGACTCTTGCATCTTTTATCCAGCCACAGACATTTCTGGATTGTGAGTCATGGGGAAAGCAAAAGAATTGGCAATGGATCTATGGGAAAAGATAGTTTAACTGTATAAAATGGGAAAGGGATACATAAAGGTATCCAAGCAATTGATAATGCAGTCAGCAGTGTTCAAACTGTGATTAACAAATGAAAAATCAGGGGCTCTGTAAAAACCAAACCACAATCAGGTAGAACAACAAAACTTTCGGCCACAACTGCCAGGAAAATTGTTCAGCATGCAAAGAAAAACCCACAAATAACATCAGCTGAAATACAGGACTCACTGAAAACTAGTGGTGTGGCTACTTCTAGATGCACAATAAGGAGGAGCTTGAGGAAAAATGGGCTGCATGGTCGAGTCACCAGAAGAAAGACTTAACTGCGCAAATGCCACAAAGTATCTCGCATACAATATGTCAAACAGCACAGAGACAAACCGCGAACCTTCTGGAACAAGGTCATTTGGAGTGATGAGACCAAAATCGAACTTTTTAGCCACAACAAAATGTTACATATAGAGAGGTGTCAACAAGGCCTATGATGAAAGGAACACCATTCCTACTGTAAAGCATGGAGGTGGATCACTAATGATGTGGGGTTGTGTGAGCTACAAAGGCACAGGAAGCTTGGCCATAGTTAAAGGAAAGATGAATGCAGCGTGTGATCAGGAAATACTGAGGCAAATTTGCACTCATCAGACTGGAAGCTGCGCATGGGACGTACTTGGACATTCCAACATGCCAACGATCCAAAACACAAGGTCAAGTCAACTTGTCATTGGCTTCAGCAGAAGAAAGTAAAGGTTCTAGAGTGGCCATATCAGTCTCCTGACCTCAATATTATTGAGCCACTCTGGGAACTCAAGCAAAGCGCAGTTCATGCAAGAAATGCCAGGAATTTACAGGAACTGGAGGATTTTTGCCAAGATAAATGAGCAGCTTTACCATCTGAGGAGATAAAGACTTCAAGCTGTCATTGATGTTAGATGGGGCAATACACCGTAATAAGAACTGGGGTGTGTGAACTTTTGATCAAGGTCATTTGGATGTTTTTGGTTGTCATTATGATTTTAAAAAGAGAAAACACAGCAGTTTGACAATAAATGGCTTCAACCAACCACTAAACATGAGTGGAAAAAAAGAGAATGTTATCATTCATATTCTCTGATAAAAAGGCCAAGAAAGAAAGAAACCTGCTGGATATGTAAAGTTTTCAGCACAACTGTACAGTAATAAAATGTTGTTTCTTTTTCTAGGTGAAGACTGGAGGAGAAGCTGCCATGGAAATCTGCTTTTATCTCCCTTTGATAATGTAGAAGATAACAATTCCTCACAAGATAAAACTCCTAATGTTCTCGTGGTCCTTCACAGCCGACACGTATCCACTGATACCAACAGTCAGAAAACACTATTGTCTAATCAATCACTGATCAGCAAACAAGGAACCGGAAATAGACCGGGGAAAACATCTCTATGTGGGAAAGAAATTAATACAAAATCTAATCTTTCTTTGAATGAACAAATTCACAGCAATGAAAGCTCATTTTCATGTTCAGAATGTGGGAAATCTTTTACTGAAGAAATTAGTCTTGTTAGACATCAGAGAACTCACACAGGAGAGAAGCCACATTCATCTTTGGAACATGCACAACACTTTATGCCTAAAGGTTCTCCTAAGAATCATCCAGGAAGTCACACAGGGGAGAAGCCACATTTATCTTTGGAACATGCACAACACTTTATACCTAAAGGTTCTCCTGAGAATCATCCAGGAACTCACACAGGGGAGAAGCCACATTTATCTTTGGAACATGCACAACACTTTATGCCTAAAGGTTCTCCTAAGAATCTTCCAGGAACTCACACAGGGAAGAAGCCATATTCATGTTCAGAATGTAGGAAATGTTTTAGCAAGAAATCAAACCTTCTAGAGCATCTAAGATGTCACACAGGGGAGAAGCCTTTTTGCTGTTCAGAATGTGGGAAATGTTTTGCCAAGAAATCAACTTTAGTGACTCATCAACGAATTCACACTGAGGAGAAGCCATATTCATGCCCTGACTGTGGGAAGTGTTTTACTCGGAAATCAATTCTAATGGGACATCAAAGAATTCACACAGGGGAGAAGCATTTTTCTTGTTCGGAATGTGGGAAGTGTTTGAGCAAGAAATCACACCTGAAACATCTCAGAACTCACACAGGGGAGAAGCCGTTTTCTTGTCCAGAATGTGGGAAATGTTTTAGCAAGAAATCAGACCTTCTGAAACATCTCAGAAGTCACACAGGGGAGAAGCCTTTTTGCTGTTCAGAATGTGGGAAAAGTTTTGCTTACGAATCACAACTTGTGACTCATAAAAGAATTCACACAGGGGAGAAGCCATATTCATGTCCTGACTGTGGGAAGGGTTTTACTCAGAAAGTAGTTCTTACACATCATCTCAGGAGTCACACAGGGGAGAAGCCATTTTCATGCTCAGAATGTGGGAAATGTTTTGTCCAGAAATCACAACTTGTGACTCATAAAAGAACTCACACTGGTGAGAAGCCATATTCATGTCCTGACTGTGGGACATGTTATACTCGGAAATCAAGTCTTATAGATCATCTCAGAAGTCACACAGGCGAGAAGCCATTTTCATGCTCAGAATGTGGGAAATGTTTTGGGAAGAAAGATATTCTAAAGAAACATCAAAGAACTCACACAGGTTAACTCTGTTACTGGGCAGATCTGGGAGATGTGACTGGATAGGTGGAGAGCAGATCTGAGTGTGTATAAAGCTCATCTCTCGGTGCAATCTGCTGTTTGTCGTGTGAAGAAGCATCCTTCTCACCCTTCCCTCTTATCCTTACCCTCTCATCCTTCCCTCTCACTCTCCCCTCTCACCCTCCCCCTCACCCTTCCCTCTCACCCATCCCTCTTATCCTCTCCCCTCCTCCTTCCCTCTCACCTCCCCTCTCATCCTCCCCTCTCATCCTCCCCTCTCACCCTCCCCTCTCACCCTCCCCTCTCACCCTTCCCTCGTATCCTCCCCTCTCACCATTTCCCTCTCACCATTCCTTCTCCCCTTCCCTCTCGCCCTTCCCTCTCTTCCTCCCCTCTCTTCCTCCCCTCTCTTCCTCCCCTCTCGCCCTCCCCTCTCGCCCTCCCCTCTCGCCCTCCCCCTCTCTTCCTCCCCTCTCACCATTCCCTCTCACCATTCCTTCTCACCCTTCCCTCTCACCCTTCCCTCTCACCATTCCTTCTCACCCTTTCCCTCTCACCCTTCCCTCTCGCCCTTCCCTCTCTTCCTCCCCTCTCTCCCTCCCCTCCTTTCCTCCCCTCTCTTCCTCCCCTCTCTTCCTCCCCTCTCACCATTCCCTCTCGCCCTTCCCTCTCGCCCTTCCCTCTCGCCCTTCCCTCTCGCCCTTCCCTCTCGCCCTCCCCTCTCTTCCTCCCCTCTCTTCCTCCCCTCTCTTCCTCCCCTCTCTTCCTCCCCTCTCGCCCTCCCCTCTCTCACCATTCCCTCTCACCATTTCCTTCTCACCCTTCCCTCTCGCCCTTCCCTCTCGCCCTTCCCTCTCGCCCTTCCCCTCTCGCCCTTCCCTCTCGCCCTTCCCTCTCGCCCTTCCCTCTCTTCCTCCCCTCTCTTCCTCCCCTCTCTTCCTCCCCTCTCGCCCTTCCCTCTCGCCCTTCCCTCTCGCCCTCTCCTCTCTCGCCCTTCCCTCTCGCCCTCCCCTCTCTTCCTCCCCTCTCTTCCTCCCCTCTCTTCCTCCCCTCTCTTCCTCCCCTCTCATTCTCCCCTCTCATTCTCCCCTCTCATTCTCCCCTCTCATTCTCCCCTCTCATTCTCCCCTCTCTTCCTCCCCTCCTTTCCTCCCCTCTCTTCCTCCCCTCTCTTCCTCCCCTCTCTTCCTCCCCTCTCTTCCTCCCCTCTCCCTCCTCCCTTCCCTCTCGCCCTTCCCTCTCGCCCTTCCCTCTCGCCCTTCCCTCTCGCCCTTCCCTCTCGCCCTTCCCTCTCGCCCTTCCCTCTCGCCCTTCCCTCTCGCCCTCCCCTCTCACCCTTCCCTCTCACCCATCCCTCTTATCCTCCCCCCTCCTCCTTCCCTCTCACCCTCCCCTCTCATCCTCCCCTCTCATCCTCCCCTCTCACCCTCCCCTCTCACCCTTCCCTCGTATCCTCCCCTCTCACCATTCCCTCTCACCATTCCTTCTCACCCTTCCCTCTCGCCCTTCCCTCTCTTCCTCCCCTCTCTTCCTCCCCTCTCTTCCTCCCCTCTCTTCCTCCCCTCTCTTCCTCCCCTCTCGCCCTCCCCTCTCGCCCTCCCCTCTCGCCCTCCCCTCTCTTCCTCCCCTCTCACCATTCCCTCTCACCATTCCTTCTCACCCTTCCCTCTCACCCTTCCCTCTCACCATTCCTTCTCACCCTTCCCTCTCACCCTTCCCTCTCGCCCTTCCCTCTCTTCCTCCCCTCTCTCCCTCCCCTCCTTTCCTCCCCTCTCTTCCTCCCCTCTCTTCCTCCCCTCTCACCATTCCCTCTCGCCCTTCCCTCTCGCCCTTCCCTCTCGCCCTTCCCTCTCGCCCTCCCCTCTCTTCCTCCCCTCTCTCTCCCCCTCTCTTCCTCCCCTCTCTTCCTCCCCTCTCTTCCTCCCCTCTCGCCTCCCCCTCTCGCCCTCCCCTCTCGCCATTCCCTCTCGCCATTCCCTCTCGCCCTTCCCTCTCGCCCTTCCCTCTCGCTCCTTCCCCTCTCGCCCTTCCCTCTCGCCCTTCCCTCTCGCCCTTCCCTCTCGCCCTTCCCTCTCGCCCTTCCCTCTCGCCCTTCCCTCTCTTCCTCCCCTCTCGCCCTTCCCTCTCGCCCTTCCCTCTCGCCCTTCCCTCTCGCCCTCCCCTCTCGCCCTCCCCTCTCTTCCTCCCCTCTCTTCCTCCCCTCTCTTCCTTCCCTCTCATTCTCCCCTCTCATTCTCCCCTCTCATTCTCCCCTCTCATTCTCCCCTCTCTTCCTCCCCTCCTTTCCTCCCCTCTCTTCCTCCCCTCTCTTCCTCCCCTCTCTTCCTCCCCTCTCTTCCTCCCCTCTCTTCCTCCCCTCTCTTCCTCCCCTCTCTTCCTCCCCTCTCTCCCTCCCCTCTCGCCCTCCCCTCTCGCCCTCCCCTCTCGCCCTTCCCTCTCGCCCTTCCCTCTCGCCCTTCCCTCTCGCCCTTCCCTCTCTTCCTCCCCTCTCTTCCTCCCCTCTCGCCCTTCCCTCTCGCCCTTCCCTCTCGCCCTTCCCTCTCGCCCTTCCCTCTCGCCCTCCCCTCTCTTCCTCCCCTCTCTTCCTCCCCTCTCTTCCTCCCCTCTCATTCTCCCCTCTCATTCTCCCCTCTCATTCTCCCCTCTCATTCTCCCCTCTCTTCCTCCCCTCCTTTCCTCCCCTCTCTTCCTCCCCTCTCTTCCTCCCCTCTCTTCCTCCCCTCTCTTCCTCCCCTCTCTCCCTCCCCTCTCGCCCTTCCCTCTCGCCCTTCCCTCTCGCCCTTCCCTCTCGCCCTTCCCTCTCTCTCCCTCCCCTCTCTCCTCCCCCTCTTTCCTCCCCTCTCACCCTCAAGAAATGCAACACAGAATTTCATATTTTTTCACATTGAAAATCAATAAAAAGATATATAGCATTTTTTTTCTTTACATTTTGTATCCTCTAACACAGTATTACCAAAAAACAAATTCTGAAAAGAATTAACTATATAGTGGTAATATTCATTGGTTCACTTGACATGGAGTGACCCTGAGCAGATTCTAGAAAGGTGAGTACCACACACACCCCAGAAGGGGAATATAGCAATAATTAAAATAAAAAAGGAACAAATTAATAAATTCCTGAAGGGAAAACTAAGAGGTTAATACTGACCGGAGTGAAGTGTTATTATAAAAGTGAGAGGCAGAGGAGACCCCATGTCCTCTACAGGCCTGGTCCTGTGCCCTTGTCACGATGTTTCTCTTACTTTGGAGACTTGTGACTGGTTTGGGGCCTCTGTATCATTCCTGTATTGAGACTTCATATTAAACATGTTTCTTTCCTTTGGCAGTTCAGGAATTAATGTCAGTCTCTGTTGCCAGTAAGCTAGATCTTTGTCCAGGTGTGGCTACTTTCATTCCCTATATGTGATCACATGGTTCCAGCATACTTTGTTGGTGATTGAACGTATTCCTGGCGACGTTTCTTGTGGCGAAGGAGGTTCACTGCAGACTACTGATAAGTTTTCTGCTACCAAGGAGCGTGGCAGCAAGTGTAACGTTGCCTGGTTGTTTCCCTGTCTGTCTCCCCTTCCCTCTTGTCTGTTTATTGCAGTGGTTGGGACTAGTGCTCCCACTGGCCATTTCCCTATTGAGGGCTAACATCATGGCCAGTGAGGGACTAGGTGTCCTGTTCAGCGACAGGTTGAAATAACTTGTAGAGGGAGAGTAGGGAGAGCTGCAGGTGAGTGCAGGAGGTCACCTCTTCCCCGTTCCCTATGAGCCCGGCCCTCCACTGTATTTCCCCTTTCTAGTGTTACTCCATCTGTAGTTTTGTGTTATGCATCGGACATCCTCAGGCCATGCGCCACTGTCATGCACGGTAGCCAGACACCCCATTAGTCCTGCATGACATAGTCTCCAGCCCTATACCTTTTTTCTTCTTGAATCCAGTTTGGATCCTGCATCAGTGTTTGCACAGTTCAAGCAGACTCTTTCACAGGAGGTGACAGATCTGTGGGAACAGGTGGTGTAGCAGCTGCCATATATTGCGGGTCTGTTGGTCTTGGCCCAGGCTCAGACCCAGCTGGAACCCAAGATTCCCCTTTCTGATTTCTTCCTGTGATTTTCGGGGTGGTGTGATAAGTTTCGGGCGTTCCAGAAGGCCTGCAAGGTATACTGCAGCCACCGCCTATGTTCTTCATAGAGTGAAGAACAGACTGTGTGGATCGTTCTATCCATTTGGGAGGAGATTCCCAGTTCTGGGCCTTCTCTCTACCAATCAACTCTCCATCTATGCAGTCGGTAGATCAGTTTTTTGTGGCTTTGGGGACCCTGATGGCGTCTCTCTGGTATAGTCGAATCTCTGTAGACTCTAGCAGGGGACGCGGCGGGCTGAGGAGTGCTGTTCGGAGCTCCGGAGGTGGGCCACAGACACCCAATAGAATGACCCAGCTCTTAGGAGTCATTCTGTCATGGGTTGTCTAGTTGGCTGCTGGACTCCATGGCTCAGTACTCTACTCCAGAGTCGCTGGAGGCCGCTATGTCACTTGCCATCAGAATAGATCGGAAAGATCCACCCGGACCCAGCCCCCTGTCTTCCCCATGGAGGAGGTCCCACATGTGCAAGTGGTTGAATCTATGCAGATAGGGGGGGGGGGTGTCCCCTCGTTATAGGTCGCCTGTAGTTCGCCATGGGATTAGGGTGTGCTTTTACTGTGGGTTTAAGGGTCACCACATGGGGGTTTGTCCATCCATACCCAGACAAATATCTCAAAAGCTGTCTCGCCCAGGTTGTGTTTAGGGTGGCGCCCTGGGCGTGTATGTTTCCTCCATTTCTCCCTCTTTTCCAGCTGTTATCCCTCCGGAATAAAGAGGGGATACTATTCCCACTCTACAGGATATTGCTAGGCTTCGGTCTCTCCTCCCAGGGATCCGTGAGAGAAGTTGACCATACTGGGGATCCAGCTCCTGAATGTGCGGTTCCCAAGTCGGTTATGTCAGAGGTGTCTACTCCTGATACACTATCTGAAGAGCTGCCCTCCCTACAGGCAACTAGAACCAGGCAAGAGTAGCACAACAGGGAGGCTTCAGAACTCACCGGGTGAGGAGATCCCCCAATTTGCATGTCTCAGACGGATTCATGGGTTTTCATATCAATTGAAATGGTATTTGGGGATATCACATCTTTGAACAGACCCCAGTTAGAGGACAATGAACGTTTGAAACTTCTTACATGAACTGTCTCGCATGGATTTATAGCTTTCTACACTCACTGAGGATTTTTCAGGTCTCCACCGACCACTAATCATAGAACAATAGTACAATATGTTCCTCTTATCTCGGTATTTTGATTTTACATCCCCAACTCTTCTCCCCCTCCCAAGACTGACTCAGCTTTATGTCACCTATTATAGTTATTGCATCATCTCACCCTGATTATGTATACATGTGTGTGTCTTCAGAATTTGTGTCTTCAGAATTTGTGTCATTATCAGCCTGATGAAGGGGCCATAGTGTCTCGAAAACTTGCTTTACTTACCATCTTTTCTGTTGGCCATTAAAAGGTATCAACCACTGAGGAATGTCAAATTCTAATATTTTTCTTATTTAACATGAACACTTTAATTAAAGCCTGGAGGCTGGGTGGTCCTACAGAAATGTGTCAAGAAGACCCTTGAACTTAGATTGAGTCTAGGTCTAGTCGAGCACTGGATGGTCTGCAAAGATCTTGGTGTGCCAAGGCCCCAATGGTGGGAATCTTAACTTTATGTACATGATATTATAAATAATTTATGTACACTGTGCCCCTAAGGAAAGCCTGCACTTTGGTCGGATTAGGGCCAGTGTCTCTCCCCACTTCACACCTTTCTGGCACTACTGTAAATGATGAAGCGCACCCTAACCAAATTGTTTGGTGGCAAAGAGTGCTCTCGACCCTAGCCTCGCTTGGAAGCACTTGGGGGTGGATTCTGGGAACTATGCGCATGTGACGTGCCCCAGAGCCGTGGGGTACTCGGAACTGGGCTATAAACCGTCTCTAGGGAGTCACGGGGGTTGAGACCCGGCTTCCGTCACCCTGGGTTCAGTTGAAAAGGGGGAAAGTTTTTGGGAATGGAGTGGTGTAAATAAAAGTTATTTGTGATGCCACCGGTAGTGTGTGGCTATAGGAGGCCACCGCTGCAAACGGGACCGCTGGGTTGATGGTGGGTGCAGCCAGATGGTGAACCCTCTATGGGTAGGGCTGATTCATTCCCCAGGGCATCCGAAGGTGTAGTGTAGTGTAAGAGTAAAGTTCCCCATACCTTCAGGCAGCGTATACAGTCTCTGTGCGGTTGCGACTTATCTTCTTCCCTGCAGATAAAACAACGGAGTCCACACCATATTGGGCTATACCAGGCATTTATTCTCAAACAACACAGCTTCACAACAGTTCCAAAAAGTTGTTTTCACAACACTTATAATGTACTTTGTCTTACACAGCAGCCAATTACAGTTCTCATGGGTCTAGGCTCTCACTGTAGCCGGGATGGTTCCTTTGTGTCACTCCCCCTCGGTGTACCTTCCACTCCTTTGCGTACGGTTACGGTCTGGCAGTCTTGGGCTTTGTAGTGAGTTGTCCCACACCCTGGGTCACTAGCCCTAGTACGATGGCTTTGTCCTTAACCGCACCGATTGTTAGGTTCGGGGACATAGAGTTCCCGTACCCCGCCAGGTGTCTTGTGGTTAGGAGCTTGAAACTTTCCCGGCCATATCTACAGAGCCGGCACTCTGCTTCACCGGCCCAGCCACCAGTGTCCCGGGATAGTCGGGTACATTAGTGGTGTAGGCTGCTGGGCCCCTCTATTCTCAGCTTTGTCTCAGTCGCTGCTAGCTGAAGGGTGTCTCTGCTTAGGCATTCTCTTTCCCTCCAACTCCTGAACTTCATTGAAAGAAGAACCCTTTCCCAACTTAGTGTTCCTGGGTTTTACTTTAGTTCCTCCACCCCTTCTTTGGGTTCCTTTCTAGATCCCACCCACACTTAGCTACTCCCGCCACCCCTCACCTGACATAAAGTGACTTAGGCTTAGGATCGGAGTGTGTGTGTGTGGATCTGACCGTCTTACCAATCCTCAGCTGCAGTTCACATCTGTGGCCGTCCGGTCACAGGGGCGCCACACATGCTGGGGGCTGATCTTTCTCTGTACTCGAGGTCACTAAAGGGTTGGCACCAGGTACAGAAAAATCAGTGTACAAAGAATGGCATGGTGTTGTTTGCTAAGAGATATAGACTGAGGAGTCTAGACAGAACAATGCCTTCCAGCTCTTACAGCGACAGCCAAATAGAAGTATTTTAAAGTTTTTAAGGATCTCATTTAAACCCTAGATGCTAAAGTGTGCAGTGAAAATATATATATATTCGCCCTTTCAATATGTAAAGCGCCATGGAATCTGACGCTCTCACTCCAGGGCCGGAGAAGTCTCGGTACAAGGCAGTTACTAGTTGTTCTCACGTCTTCACTTCTCGGTTGTTTTCATGGGGACAGACAGGGTCAGAGACCTGGTCCCGTGACCCTGTTGGTGTCATTCAATAAAGGGGTGATGTTAGGGAAATTCTGAGGGGACAAGGGGATATTTGTGACGCTACCTGCTGTATGCGGCCAGTGCGGCCGCCGCTTCTGCAAAACCTCTGGGGATGATGACCATCAGCTTAGGGTCCTTTCACATCAGCATTTTCCGCAACTGCCGCGATTACCGCATTGCAGCAAGCCCCATACAGTGTCTTTGGGGCTTGCGGTAAGTGTGCGGCAAGTGCGGTTTCGGCAGTATGCGTTTTTTTTCGCGCCCGCACCTGCTGCAAGTGCCGAAACCGCACTTGCCACACCTGCCGCAAGCCCCATAGACATTGTATGGGGCTTGCCGCAAGTGAACCGCAAGTGCGGCCGTTATGCGGTGATCGCGGCAGTTGCGTTTTTTTCACCGCAACTGCCGCGATTACCGCATAACGGCCGCACTAGCGTGAAAGCAGCCTTAGATTCCCCAGGGCAGTGGAGTGGTTTCCCCCGGCTCATACCTTGGTAGACGCTCCCTCAGTCATTAGTACCATCGATGTTTCAGATGGCCCCCGCAGCCAATGGTCAACGCTAATAAAAGTCTCACACACTACAGCTGCAGTTCCGTTACTTTTACTTCTGGTGTTAAACATGGCCGCCGGGTACACTCTCTGCCAGTCTCTGGTACTTTGCCCTTTCTCCACAGCCGGGTCGGTACAGTCAAGCTACGGTTGGTGCCCTTTCTCTACTTTCTCTCGGTAATTCGGTCTCTGGTGGGTTTCGTCTCTCAGCGTTATAAGGGGTAACTTTCATCTGAGGCGACCGGGCAATTGCTCTGCCCCCCAGGCTCTCAACACCCTCCGCTACACAGAGCTTAGGTACCAGTAGCCACGGGTGCTTCTGTGTGTCCCGGACACCATTAGGATCCCTCCCGGGCACTGCTCCCTAGTTCGGCCACCTTTCTCAAGGTTGTGTCGGGTGGTTGGCCCAGCTCCCATTAGGAGTCTGGGACCTCCGCTTTCGGCTCGGGCTTGAAGCTTCCCCACCGTCTGCAGATCCGGTCCCTATGTCCTCCACCAACCCCTCTGTCTCGTCAGATTCAGGCATACAGGGGTCGAGGCCTCATCTACACCCTTAGGGCTATTCTCTCCGTCTCTACCGGGCTGTTCTCTCCCTCCCATGGGCAAGTGGGGTGGTATAGCTTCAACCCATGGGAGTTGGCACCACAGCGCCTCTGCTCTCCCGAATACCACTCCTCCATCAGTTGATGTTACTCGTCCATCTCCTACTACTGAACTAACACTATCCTGTCCCCCTTTATGGCCTGGATCCTCCCTCAGGGTCCACCCATTGTCCCAGGGGTCAACTGCACCATCCCAACACCTGGAGAACAGGGGCACTACACCTCTTATCCGCAGAAGGGCAGTATGCAGTACCTCTGGTGGTGGTTTGTCTGTAGGGGCGCCACAATAATATATGAGTGAACTAAAATGTTTTTCTTTTAAGTTAAAGTGAAGAATCTCAGCTCCATAAGCCGATGATGGGGGAATGCATGAATATCTTCGCAGCAATAAGGACTACACCTGATGACAAGCACGCCAGAACCCCTAAAAGAACAAGGCTGGGACTTTCAGATGACCCAATCACACCAATTTGATTCAAAGGACTGACAAGATGGCTGGCGAGCATCGTGCTCCTTATTGCAGAGAATTAGATTGAACTCAAGACTCTAATTGAACTTTAATAAGAGTCAAACTGAAGATGCATTTACACCTGTTACATGCCCCCAAAGGCTTCACATTTAGGCTCAAGGGTAACCCTAGGGATATGGACAAAGAACTGTATCCCTGGAAAGGGAAGGCGATTCTACAGTTGCACCCCCACAGTTTGGGTCAGTACCCTTTTGTCATTATGACCTGCCCCAGGGCCGTGGGGTACCCAGTCCCAGGTGTTGATTCATGGGGAATGTGACTGGGGCCTGTGCCCAGTCCTGTGGCCCTGGTGGTCGCCAAAAAGTCAGGAAAAATTATAAAATAAAAGTAGTTTGTGACGCCATTTACAGTTCCCTTATGGTATGGTGGAGTGGGATCCCCGAGGCAGTTGTGGTATATGGGAATTGCCGCAATAACAGTCACAGACAGGGTTGATGTTTCCGTACCTTTTACTGATGATTCAGGTATAGTCCAGGGTACAGTCTCTGATGGTACGGGTCCAGGTAGTCTGGTAACAGTTCGAGATCTCCACACCCGGCGAGTTATGAGGCTTCCCTGCTGCACTGTGTTTTCGTTCCAGGCTGTCTGAAGCTAAGCCCTGACCCTCTCTTGTAATCCTCACTTGTATGGCAGGCGGTGAAAGCTCTGCCGGTGAGAGCCAGTTGGTCCCTGGCTCTGCTAAGTGGCAGTGCCTGAAGTGCTGCTGTGGCCAGGAGATCAGAAGTCTCCCTGGCCTCCGGTCTTGACTGCTGGGTTGACAGGTCCCTTGCAGTCACGTATTCTCGTGTCCGGTTTCAGGTGCTGTTCTTCCGGGGCAAACCGGTATGGTTCCACTCCCCCTGCTGCTACTACTCCTTGCCTCCTACCCTTGCTCCAGGGTCCCTCACGCAGGTTAGTAGCACTCACTGGTACGGGCTTAGCACAGCTCCGTCACCAGGATGTCTTCACAGTCTTCCCTGGAACTGCACTCTCCTAACTCCGCCTCCAGGCTTGAATTTATAGGGGACCTTGCCTGAACTCAGTTTGTAGAGCTCCCACTTCAGATCTGGAGTGGAAGGTGTTGTGTGCAGGCTTACCTGATGTGGAGATCCTTCTCTGTCACAGATGTATATGTGGCCACCAAACCCTGGGGTGCCACATTTACAAGAGGGTAGTCCGAGTGTAACCACCGGTTTTGCCAGTTGGTACACCAATCTAAGCCTGTGGTGGGATGCACCTCTAGATAGTTACCTACATGAGAATAGGGATTAGAGAATGCGTGTCGTTCAATAATGTGTGAATGAATTAACTACATGTGAATGCTTAAACAAGAGTGACAACCGGTGGGCAGTCAGGAATGGTACTCATGTCCCACAGTCTATACAGCTAACCTGTGTATTCTGTGACATACGGGCTGTCCAGGGGGTCATTCATTCTATAGGCAGAATAGCAACTAAGGTTACACAAGATAAGAATACATGAACCTTCAGAAATTCAAACAATTAGAGGAGGAAGTAATGTCAGGTAAATTACGTGTTGACCCATTCATCCATGCAGATCTCTAGGGCATTAATGTTTTGTGGCTGTCGCTGGGCAACACCGACTTTCAACTCCCTCTAAAGGTTTTCTATAGGTATGAGATCTGGAGACTGACTAGGCCACTCCAGGACCTTGAAATGCTTCTTACGAAGCCACTCCTTCGTTGCCCTGGCGGTGTGCTTGGAATCATTGTCATGCTGAAAGACCCAGCCACGTTTCATATTCAATGCCCTTGCTGATAGGAGGTTTGCACTCAAATCTCATGATACATGGCCCCATTCATTCTTTCATGTACACGGATCAGTCATCCCGGTCCCTTGGCAGAGAAACAGCCCCAAAGCATGATGCTGCCACCCTCATGCTTCACAGTAGGTATGGTGTTCTTTGGATGCAGCTCAACATTCTTTCTCCTCCAGTTGTGTTTCTACCAAACAGTTTTACTTTGGTTTCATCTGACCATATGACATTCTCCCAATACTCCTCTGGATCATCCAGATGCTCTCTAGAAAACTTCAGATGGGCCGGGACATGTAATGGCTTTAGCAGAGGGACACTGGCACTGCAGGACCTGAGTCCCTGGTGGCGTAGTGTGTTACTCATGGTAGCCTGTGTAATGTTGGAGTTTGGAGTGTGACTGTTTGAGTTAGTGGACAGGTGTCTTTTATACTGATCACAAATTCAACAGGTGCCTGTACTACAGGTAACGAGTAGAGGACAGATGAGCCTCTTAAAGAAGAAATTAGGCTGGTTTCATACTGCGGTCAGGTCAGGTCAGGTTTTGTGTTCCAAAACCAGGAGAGGAACTTGCAGAGATAAAGTATAATCGAAAGATTGACACCTGTTCCAGGTTTTGAAGTCACTCCTGGTTTTGGCACACAAAACCTGACCTGATCTGACCTGACCTGACCGCAGTGTGAAACCAGCCTTACAGGTCTGTAAGAGCCAGAAATGTTGCTTGTTTGTAGGTGATCAAATACTCATTTCCACCAAAATTTGAAAAAAATTCTTTACAAATCAGACAATGTGAGGATTTGTTTTCTCATCTTGTCTCTCATAGTTGAGGTCACCTATGATGGCAATTACAGACCTCTCTCATCTTTTTAAATAGGGGAACTTGCACAATTTGTGGCTGAGTAAATACTTTTTCCCTGCTGTATATATATGTCCACACTGTACTCTCATCCCACCTCTCATCCAACTCTTTCTTTGACAACCTTTAATCTGACATCCGCCCCCACCACGCCACTGACACTGCCCTGACCAAGATTACCAACGACTTACAGCCAAAGCTAACAGTTCTCCGCCCTACTCCTTCTAGACCTGTCCTCTGTATTCAACACAGTGGACCACTGTCTCTTATTACAGATCCTCTCTTCCATTGGTATCACTGACCTTGCCCTCTCTTGGATCTACTCCTACCTTTCCAACCACATATTTAGCATCTCCCACTCGACCTTGCCCCATCTTTCGGGGTCCCTCAAAGCTCTGTCCTAGGGCCCCTCCTTTTTTCAATAGGCAATATATTGATGGGATAATATTATTGCCAGACCCCACTTTTATACTAATAGTTAATTCTAATTTCCACAGAAGCCAGGAGATCATTTTCTCTTCCTTTTGCAGTTACCCAAGATGTTAGGGAGAGTTATTGTTTCATACACTGGACATAAGACGATGTGTATTGGAATACTTAGAAAAGTCTAAATCTACAGCTATGTTTGTACTATTTCAGGGGCCCAAGAAGGGGAAAGTAGCTGCAAAATCTACTATACTGGGTAAAGCTGGCCATTAATCTAGCCTATTCATGTTCTGGTCAAGATCCCCCTCAAGGGATTAGGGTTCATTCCACCAGAGCAATGGCCACCTGTTGGGTTGAAAGGGCTAATGTATCTTTAGAGCAGATCGGTAAGGCTGGTTTCACACTGCAGGATTTTCCCTGATCAATTTCCATCCGGTTTGTGTGCCAAAACCAGGAGTGTCTCCAAAACTCAGAACAGGGGTCAATGTTTCAATTACAGTTTTTCTCTGCAAGTTCCTCTCCTGGTTTTGGCACACAAACTGGATGGACCCTGATCAGGGAAAATCCTGCAGTGTGAAACCAGCCTAAGACAGCAGTCTGGTCTTCTCGCTCTACTTTCTTCCTGCTCCATCAGTTGCACCTTGGACATTCTATGTTCTCTTTTGGGAGAAAGGGCTTTGGGCTTTCGGCAGTACTCCCACCTTAGAGTTTCTATGCTATTGTAATCTCTCACGTACGGCATATCTCTCAACCTTTGAAGAACAGAAATAGGGACAAAGTGTGCGGCGCAGCAAATTTTATCCATACTCAAACCACACCCATTTTGTGAAAACTGAGTTTTTAAAAGTCTGCAGTCACATTAGTGAGACTTCAGACTAATACCTCAAACCTGGACCAAAAAAATCAATGGCTTGTTTTGCGCATTTTCCATTGTGTACATGAGTCCCCCAAGGATCTGCAGTTACAGGGAGAAGTCACTGGCAGAGCTGAACTGTGTGGGCAGCTAGGACCCAGCAGCTCGGCCAGGGAGGAGACCATGTGATTGCTATATAGAAGCACTGGCCAGTGCTTCTAAGGGTAAAGACCCTAGCGAAGGCATTCAATGTGGGAATATCGGATGTGATATGTTAGCTGCGAGCGTGAACAAGTGGCATTCTACTGTGATCCCATGCTGTGATCACAGCTGCAGAGGAGAGGAAGAAACGAATCTCCCCATCTCCTCCATCACTGGCCTCAGCGTGTATCGTACTGCATTCGGATGTGTGCCAAGTGCAGTGCAATGTTTCACTCACACCCGTAGACTTGTATAGGTGCGAGTAATCTGTGACTCACAGACAATCCCCAAATTCCACCACAGTCGCCCCCCTTCCCAAAAATCCCACTGCAGGCATCTCCCACAGCATGGTACAACCCTCATATCCAACTGCTGGCATCCCCCACAGCATGGTACAACCCTCATATCCAACTGCTGGCATCCCCCACAGCATCATATGACCCCCAAATCCCACTGCCAAGGGATCCCAGCATTACCCTCCCTACCCCAAATCCCATCACAGAAAGCCCCCAGCATTATTCCGCCTCCCCAAATCCAAACACAGAGGGTCCCCAGCAGCATTAGCCCCAAATCCGATCACACTGCATGAGTGAGGTCGGTGTCCTCAGAGAGCATACAGACTATGTTCAACCACTGTCAGGATGGAAGGAGGCTGTCAGGATGGAGGGAGGCTGTCAGGATGGAGGGAGGCTGTCAGGATGGAAGAAGGCTGTCAGGATGGAGGGAGGCTGTCAGGATGGAAGGAGGCTGTCAGGATGGAGGGAGGCTGTCAGGATGGAAGGAGGCTGTCAGGATGGAAGGAGGCTGTCAGGATGGAGCGAGGCTGTCAGGATGGAAGGAGGCTGTCAGGATGGAAGGAGGCTGTCAGGATGGAGGGAGGCTGTCAGGATGGAGGGAGGCTGTCAGGATGGAAGGAGGCTGTCAGGATGGAGGGAGGCTATCAGGATGGAAGGAGGCTGTCAGGATGGAAGGAGGCTGTCAGGATGGAAGGAGGCTGTCAGGATGGAGGGAGGCTGTCAGGATGGAGGGAGGCTGTCAGGATGGAAGGAGGCTGTCAGGATGGAGGGAGGCTATCAGGATGGAAGGAGGCTGTCAGGATGGAAGGAGGCTGTCAGGATGGAAGGAGGCTGTCAGGATGGAGGGAGGCTGTCAGGATGGAGGGAGGCTGTCAGGATGGAGGGAGGCTGTCAGGATGGAGGGAGGCTGTCAGGATGGAGGGAGGCTGTCAGGAGAGGATTATCTATGTGGGTTCCTGTGCTGAAAACCTTATACAAAAACAAAACCACCCAGCAGCCCCGGCCTCAACCTTCCTCTGTGTGAGCTGCAGCGACCTGTATGGGCTCCTTCCAGTATACACAAATGGCGACTGCATGAGACAATGGCGTCTCTTCATGCCATGAGAAATCAGATCTCGCCCCTATCGCGTGACGGAGATTACCTCACCATTATGTGACTGCTCCCTGTCCAATCCCCTCCTTCACAGAAATCACCGTAGTCACATGACAGTCTACTAGGCCCTGCCTATTCCTTTGCCCATCCAATCAGAACAGTCATAAAATGTTGGAGCAAAGTTTGGAAACTGTGGTTCTTTGGCCGCCTCAGGTGCCCTGTATATCTGCTGTAGTAGGGGTCAACGCTGGCACCAGAGGATGTCAAGTTTCAGAAGGCAAAGGTGAAAGTGGCGTGGGCATGACACCAGACTATGCACCTGGTCACAAAAATGGGCAGCACATATGGTACAATGTGAGCAATGCTGTGCCCTGCCTATTATAGTGTGATCATCATATTTTCCTGCAGTCCCCAGTGTGCAGTTTGTATCGTGTCCTGTAGGTGTGGTGCCCCTGTGGACCGGTCGCCATGAGATGGCGCAGCAGCCGGGATTGGTAAGTCGTTCACCCCAAACACACACCCAACACACTCCCGATCCTAAGTCTAGGAACTCTATGCCCAGCAACGGGATAGCGGTTGGAACCGGGTGGAGGGTGGAAAGTTAGAGAAAGACCCGGTTAGTAGAGGTAACAACATAACAAAAAGGACACAACACCAAGTTTAGAAAACGCACACAATCTGAAAGAGTCAGCCAAGGGAAGTCGAGGAGTGAAGTCCAGTCAGTAGAAGGAGAGGCAAGAACACCACCAGACAGGACTGCGAGGACATGGACCCAGTGGCCTGTGCTACTATGATGCTAGCCCAGGTCTAAGGCTGTAGACCGTGGTGAGAGAATGAAGGAGTCCAGGTGTGCTTGAATTAGCGAGGACACTGTGGGACTGGGCCGGAACCAGAGTGCTGGCTCTGCTTAAGTGGCCCAGACGCTGTATGCTCTAACCACGAACCCCAGCGGAGTGCGGGCTCTTTATGTCTCATGACCCAACCTCTGGCGCAGTGAAAAGAAGGCCGTTGTACTAGGGCTAGGGGACCCAGTAGGTAACCCAATGAAGGCCCGTGACCGCTGGATCGTAGCTAGCGTGCAGACAGACCGAAAAGGCCTGAAAGAGACACGAAAGAGGGGTGACGTAGGTGAACCATCCCGGCTACTTAGACCACACCGAAGCTGCTAATGAACTGTCTGTGAACGTTACCAACTGCTGAGAAAGAGTAAAACCCGGTTAAAGCTCAATGTTGTCTGAGGCTGTGATTATTGTGACTATGGGGAGATAGACTGGTTCGGTGATCCAGCAGCAGGAGGCTGCCTGTGACTGTGAGCTCCGCACTCCCGACAAGCCTGCTTATTCATAAACTTCATGGTTGCCCTGGGGACCAGCTCTTCCCGTAGAGGGCTCAACATCCTCGCTGCTATTCCCATCATCCCCAGATGTCCCGACTGCAGCGGCGGCTAACCCATAGCCGCACACTACAGGTGGTGTCACGTTTATTCCTAGAAACTGCCCGAAACTGCCCTTTTTATTGACCGCCCAGGGTCATGGTGCCGGGTCTCGACGCCCGTAACTCCTAAAGAAGAACTGCCGCCCAGTTCCAAGTACCCCACCGCCCCTGGTGGGTGAGTCATAGGGGTGCACAGCAGCGAGCCATCAGGGGGCGCTATGCACAATACTGTGGAGTTTGAGTCGGTGTCCATTTTGGTGGAGTCGGAGTTGGATTCAGGAAAACTGAGGAGTTAGCGTCGGAGGTTTGGCTTACCAGCGCCACAGCCCTAGATATAAACTGAAAAATGCTGCAGGGCGGGCACTAGTCTCAACCATCCTCCTGAATTACACAATGGGGCAACACATAGTCTACATGGCCCAAGGAAAAAATAGAACCATGCTGCAATTGCCTGCAGTGGGATTCTAGGTGAGGGAGGGTGACTGGGGTGGGATTTTTGGGGAAGGGGGTGACTAGGGTAGGATATTTGATTGTACGATACCGGGGGGATGCCTGTGGTGGTATTTGGAGTGGAGTAAGAAGCTGCGGGATGCCTCTGAGATTATAGAAATTTTAACCAGGCGCTCAAGAAATGTGGATAATTTTCAATTTATTGTGGAAAGCAAAATAAACCAGTCAGAGAAGACATTATTTCAGTCTGAGGCTATGTGCTCACGGGCGGGTTGGGTGCAACTCCTCTTAATCTGAGTAAACACGCAAATGGCCACAGTGAAACTGCAGCTGCCCTGTACTCACCGTGTGCGGCGGGTGTGGGGCGGCTTGTCCCTCCGTGCACCCGATGGGAGCCGCTTCCAACTCCGCAGCATGAAATGAACATGCAGCGGAGCGGAAGAATGCTGTGCTCGGGTTAAGATTAGTGAGCAAGGGATTTCTTAAAATCCCATCCACTATGCAGATACTGTACTACGCAGCAGCAAGATGTGCTGCATTCAAAATGCTGAGGACACTGATCGTGTGCACGCACCCTAACATAGACCTTCAGTTCACTGGATACATACAGAGAATACAAGCAACATTTATATACATTATATACAGAATTGTAAACATAAATGCACATCAAGAAAACATTGAGAACAAGGCTTCTTCTGCCTCACAATATTGTACCTTACTACCATGTTGGTTCTGACCCGGCTCCCTGATGCTATTGGATCCTGCTTTGGTCCTTTTCCAGACCTCCCATCTTTGACCCTGCTTGGTGACTTTTCCGGACTGGACTGCAGTCCTTCTATACGCAGCAATCTCCTGGACCCTGTTGTAAATGCAGATTCCTGTGGAGGGGTTAATGGGTGTCGGGGTTTCTTGGGGTTCTGCCCAATACAGCGGCTTGTTTCCAGTCTGTCTGAGATAGCCTTTCTGTGCTTGTAGCCTCAGACAGACGTCACACTATACATGTGGAGCAAAGCCCGCCTGTTTACCCTCTAGATATTTGCACACTTCAGGCACGGCAGAACAACTCAGCTGTCGCAAAACATCATAATACCAACCTAAGCTGCTGCAGAACCTGAAATACACATCTCAGATGCTGCAGAATCTCATAATACACAACTGAGCCACTACAGAACTCCTTAATACACATTTTGGTTGCTGCTGAAACTCATAATACATATCTCATCTGCTGCAAAACCTCATAATACACTCTTGGCTGCCGCAAAATATACCTCAGCTGCTTCAGAACTTTACAATTATCACTGAAGCTACTGCAGAAAATGCCTCAACTGTGGCAGAACCTCAAAATACAAACCTTAGCTGCTGCAGAACCTCATATTAGGCATCTCAGCTGCTAACGTTGCATTACATTGATATATTGTCTTTCATTTCCGCACTGACCCATTCCATGTGATGTGCAGACAGCAGTGACACCGTGTAACGTATGAGGCTTCCAGTGTTATTCTACCACAAGATCCGGGATCCTGACATTCCTCCTGCACGGCCCCGGGGCTGGAGGAATCAGACATCTCCTCTATTACTGCAGTCGTGTATGTGTTACTCTGATGAGAAAATATACATTTAATATCCGGCCGGGGACGATGTGACCAGGATGACGAGCTCCAGAGGTCGCACCCTGGCGGCTTCTCTCTGCTCTGCTGCCCCACACTGATAGTCGTCCCTCCATGTGTTATTAATTCTGCCCATTCACCTGCTGAATTCACAAGGTGTGTAATATGAGCTCTGGTAGGATTGCACTTGAAGGTTTGAGCAGTCGTCATGTGATCGCTCACATGTGATTTGCAGACTTGTGGTCATGTGACGACTGACGTCTCCTCCTGATTCTCTCAACTGAAAATTATAGCAATGAGAGAATCAGGAGGAGACGTCAGTCGTCACATGACAAGTCTGCAAATCACATGTACGAAATCACATGACAACTCGAATTGTCAAGTGAAATCCTAACAGTGCGCAGTGACGGGATTCAGCAGGTTGATGTGTAGAATTACAAACAAGTAAATTACACCAGTATAATACACACATACACATTACATCCTATACATGGCAGGTGCAGGGCATTTGTAGAGGGTAAATATAAATATATATTATTATCATTATTATTTATTATTTATTTATAGAGCACCATTGATTCCATGGTCTGTACATGATAAAGGGTTACATACAAACAAGTTAAAAATACAATGAACAAACTAACAGTGACAGAAGGATACAGAGGGGAGAGAGGACCCTGCCCTTGCGGGGTTACATTTTACAGGGCAATGGGGAGGGAAACAGTAGGTCTAGTGGTGGTGGAGTGCCGGGTCCAGTGGTGGTGGAGGGCCAGGTCCAGTGGTGGGGGAGCGCCGGGTCCAGTGGTGGGGGAGCGCCGGGTCCAGTGGTGGGGGAGGGCCGGGTCCAGTGGTGGGGGAGCGCCGGGTCCAGTGGTGGGGGAGCGCCGGGTCCAGTGGTGGGGGAGCGCCGGGTCCAGTGGTGGGGGAGCGCCGGGTCCAGTGGTGGGGGAGCGCCGGGTCCAGTGGTGAGGGAGCGCCGAGTCCAGTGGTGGGGGAGCGCCGGGTCCAGTGGTGGTGGAGGGCCGGGTCCAGTGGTGGGGGAGCGCCGGGTCCAGTGGTGGTGGAGGGCCGGGTCCAGTGGTGGGGGAGCGCCGGGTCCAGTGGTGGGGGAGCGCCGGGTCCAGTGGTGGTGAGGTGGCACTGTGGTCACTGCAGGCTGTTGTGAAGAGATGGGAACTGGACCAGTTGAAGCAGCATAACCCCGCAAAACGGCAGCCGTCGTCCGCCATCCCCACTGAACATATATATATATAAACACATATTAACAGGACATAATATATTACAGATAGCACACACATATACACAGTACATATGTACAAAATGAGTGGGACTTTGTCATCAGCTTCTCCAGCCAGAGCCTGCAGGCGCCCGTCCCCCTTCACGGGAGAAGATGGGAGAAGACAGGACACATAGGGAGGGGATGGCGCCCCCTGCAGTCTTCCTGCTGGAGCCTGTGCAGAATGGGAGCAGCAAGTGAAATTGAGTTGCTGTCTCCCTGCAGCACCCCCTCTGGTGTCTGCCGGCCAACACCCTGTGCGACTGCACTAGTCGGCCATAGGTAAGGCCGGCCATGGTCATAGATCGTAGTGAGAAAAAACGCTCCTGCTTTATTGTGTACATAGGTCTTGCAGCCCCGATTTCTGGCTAAACTGTTACTTCTATTCTAAGCATAAAAAAGACTTCTACTTTGTGTGAACTTTTAGATGCTTCATAAGATTTGATTTATGACTAAAACATTTCCCACATTCTGAGCATGAAAATGGCTTCTCCCCTGTGTGAATTCTTTGATGACTCACAAGTTTTGATTTCTCAGTAAAACATTTCCCACATTCTGAACAGCAAAAAGGCTTCTCTCCTGTGTGAATTCTAAGATGTGATATAAGATGTGATGTAGAAGTAAAACCCTTCCCACACTCAGGACATGAATATGGCTTCACATCAGTGTGAATTCTTTGATGCGTCACAAGTTGTGATTTCTGCACAAAACATTTCCCACATTCTGAACAGCAAAATGGCTTCTCTCCTGTGTGAGTTCTGAGATGTTTCCGAAAGTTTGGTTTTGTATTAAAACATTTCTCACATTCTGAACAAGAAAACGGCTTCTCTCCTGTGTGAAGTCTTACATGTTTCACAAGGTTTGATTGCAGAGAAAAACACTTCCCACAGTCAGAACATGAATATGGCTTCTCCCCTGTGTGAATTCTTTGATGTTTCAAAAAATCCGATTTCTCAGCAAAACATTTCCCACATTCTGAACAAGAAAACGGCTTCTCTCCTGTGTGAATTCTAACATGATTCACAAGGTTTGATTTCCGAGTAAAACACTTCCCACAGTCAGGACATGAATATGGCTTCTCCTCAGTGTGAATTCTACAATGCGACACAAAACTTAATTTCTTGGCAAAAAATCGCCCACATTCTGGACAGCAAAACGGCTTCTCTCTTGTGTGACATCCTAGATGTTTGAGAAGGTTTGATTTCTTGATAAAACATTTCCCACATTCTGAACATGAAAATGGCTTTTCCCCTGTGTGAGTTCTTTGATGTTCTATTAAACTCGATTTCCGAGTAAAACACTTCCCACAGTTCGAACATGAATATGGCTTCTCCCCTGTGTGAATTCTTTGATGTGTCATAAAATTTGATTTCTTCGCAAAGCATTTCCCACATTCTGAACATGAAAATGGTTTCTCTCCTGTGTGTGTTTCTAGATGATTCTCAGCCATAAAGTGTTGTGCATGTTCCAAAGATGAATGTGGCGTCTCTCCTGTGTGAGTTCTCTGATGTCTAACAAGACTAATTTCTTTGGTAAAAGATTTCCCATATTTTGAACATGAAAATGAGCTTTCATTGCTGTAAATTTGTTCATTCAAAGAAAAATTAGATTGTGTATTACATTTTCTCCCACATAGAGATGTTTTCCCCGGTCTATTTCCTGTTCCTTGTTTGCTGATCAGTGATTGATTAGACAATAGTGTT
The DNA here is from genome assembly GCA_033576535.1 of Allobates femoralis. Classification (NCBI taxonomy): domain Eukaryota; kingdom Metazoa; phylum Chordata; class Amphibia; order Anura; family Aromobatidae; genus Allobates; species Allobates femoralis. The sequence goes on along the minus strand of JARQOC010000001.1, from coordinate 619,040,978 downwards.
TTCTGACTGTCGGTATCAGTGGATACGTGTCGGCTGTGAAGGACCACGGGAACATTAGGAGTTTTATCTTGTGAGGAATTGTTATCTTCTACATTATCAAAGGGAGATAAAAGCAGATTTCCATGGCAGCTTCTCCTCCACTCTTCACCTAGAAAAAGAAACATTTTTTTTTTCTCAAGCAAAATATGTTTAGACTTTAGATATTTTTGAAAAAAAATATGACCAAAAATAGAATGATCATATTTTAGTCAGGTTAGTTTATGTTTATAATTATACTAGCTGGGTGCCCGATGCACATGCATCGGGATTCTAGAAGAGCGAGTCTCTGACTCGCCATGCCCGCTGCGCGGCCAATGCTTCGGGCGTATCCACATGACCACGCTGACACGCAGCGAGAGCGGTCTCAGAAGGGGAAAAAAAACCCATTCGCAATTATATAATAGATGCTTTAGTCAGTCTAGTTTATGATTATATTTTAGTATAGGAGATAAAGTATAAAAATAAATAATGTCTAAACCGGCAGAGAGAAGAAGGGAGAAATAATAGAGATATTCAACCAAGTCAGGTGTGAAGAGATGAAGACATGACCTGAGAGAGGGAGAAAGAGAGAGGACAAGACAGATAGAGGACATGATGTCAGAGATGTGGAGCAGATAATCATTACAGAAATTATTAACAATCTACTATATAATTGCCTCAGGTTCTCTGTCTGTCACGGAAATCGCGCGCTAGGGTGCTCATTGGTATGCATAACAGCAACGCGCATTAAAAATTCACGCCAAACTGAAACCTGGTGACAGCGGCGCATTGACGCCGCTATCGCCAGGATACACGCGTCCGGCTGCGGCCATCGTCGTGAGATCAGCAGCGTCTGATCTCCCGGCTGGCGAGCCGCTGACCTATGTGCAGCAGTAGCTCAGCTGTGGCCACCTGCCGCACAGAAGTCCACGGCGAGCCAGCCGGTCAGTGCCCCACGCGGGATTCAAACCGCGCGCCAAGCCACAGTACTTCTCTGATTGGTCGCCGTGGCATTCAAACTGCGCGCGGCTTGGCGGGAAATATGAATTCTGCGCTGAGAGCAGCGACCAATCAGCAGCACCGCGCCGACCAATGAGAGACGCGGCATTCAAACCGCGCGCTGCTTCTCCGATTGGTCGCCGCGTTCAGCCCCGACCAATCAGAAGAGCGGCGCACGCCAAGGCACCATATTTAAAATACACTGAGCGGCGCACAGTGTATTTTAAATATGGCGCCTTGGCACGCGACGCTCCTCTGATTGGTCAGCGCTGAACGTGGCGACCAGAGAAGCGGCGCACGGTTTGAATACCGCGTCTCTCATTGGTCGCCACGTTCAGCGCCGACCAGAGGAGTGGCGTGCGCCAAAAGGCGCCATATTTAAAATATACTGTGCACTTTGGCGACTGCCACTTCTCTGACTGGTCGGTGCTGAACGCGTTCAGCACCGACCAATCAGAGAAGCGGCGCGTGCCAAAGCGCCATATTTAAAATACACTGAGCACCTTGGCGCGCACCACTACTCTGAGTATTCGGCGCTGAACGCGGCGACCAATCAGAGAAGCAGCGCATGCCAAAGCGCCATACTCAAAATACACTGAGCGTATTGGCGCGCGCTGCTTCTCTGATTGGTCGCTGCGTTCAGTGCCGACCAATGAGAGAAGCGGCGCGCGGTTTGAATGCCGCTTCCCTCATTGAAGAGAGCAGTGCAGGGAGCGGCGGCAGCGGGCGACTGCGTGCCGCACAGCGAGGCTGACACACCCCGACTCCCTGGGGGAGTGTGCCGCCCACTGACACAGGGGATCGGGGGCTGCCGGATTCGGGACTCCCAGGGTGCAGGGAGCAACGGAAGCGCGCATCGTGCGGCTCCTCTCCACTCTCCTCCTTCCTATGACCGCACAGTCTGTCACCGCCCCTTGGAGCCTCTGCACACACATTCCGCGCTATCTCCTCTGTCCTCCATCCCCCTGCCACGCCGTCCTTCCCCTGCCGCTCCGTCCTCAAAGTCCCTCCCTATTCAGCCCTCACCGCCCTCCCCATGCAATCCCTATTTCTATATTCTAGAATACCCGATGCGTTAGAATAGGGCCATCATCTAGTAATAGTAATAATCACCATGAAGACATTTGTGAATTTCCAATAATAAAGATCTTTACAGTCAGACAAGATCTATGAGCGCCTCTTACCGGTCACTGACTCTGATGTGGGGGTTTCGTGTCCACTCCTCGTTCCACCAGAACTTTCCTGCAAGAATCCCACATTACAGACATGAGAATTTATCTTATCTACAGGAAAAGTCAGAAACCTCCTAGAAGACATGAAGCGATCAGGATCTCCTCACACGGTGAATGGACACAATTTACAGGAACACCGAGGATTCTCACTAAACATCCAAGAACCTCCTTATCTTGGTCAGATGATCTGGGACAATTAGTAATAGTCACCTACAGAGAGGCAGCCGGGGCCACAGACACTGACAGTGAAGGGCCCCGGGCAGAACTTGTGTCTGGGCTCCCCTCCCCCTCCATCAGGTGCTGCCTGTATATACACACCCCCTAATACATTACACATGTATACACCCAGTACACACATGGACACAGTAGATATAATATATAACACAACCAAAATGTTTTTTTTCTGTTCATTTACTATAACACTTATTTTTGCATAATCTTCACTATATGACGACTTGTTTCCTTGTGTTTTGTGCAAATTTTTTAAGTGCCAGAATGCCAAAAATATGTTTTTTACAGGTTTAATGGAAAATAATAATCAATAATCTGTTCCCTGTATTGTGCGGGTTGTTACAATTATAGGGGTATTAGTGCAATTGTTTTCCTTTTTTTTTTTTAATTAATTTTACAGGAAATCAATCTTCTGAATAATCCCTATGACACAGGAATATTGCGGTCACCAGTACAATATGTCCAGGAGAAGATACTATGTGGATATTTACACAGAGAAAATCCTCCTATACGTAGCAGGGCAGCCTGTGCCTCACTAGGACATTATCCGCCTGCCATGATGGAGGTTGTGTGTTTGATCCCTAATAAAAGGCAAAGAATTAATGATCTATTTATGAATATATCTGCAGCACAGACAGATCTCCGGAGATCCTCTGAGCTGGAAGAGGAAGATCCTGACTTGATCCCCAAGAAGAGACCGACTGAGTGACAATAACGTGATCAAATAGAGGATCTACAGGAATCTCATCTACCTGATGATCCCGGGGGACATTCTCCTCCTTTTCTGGCCGATCCTGGGAATATAGAGGATGGGGACATCTCTCCGGTGGATTTCTCTGACTGGATCCATCTATAGGAAATAACGGCAGTGACTGAATCCATTGTGTGTATGTGATGAGCAGATGATGGGGAATCTAGAGCACTCTCACACCTGTTCTCTCCTCTACAGCCCAGGAAGGTCTCCTCTTACCCAGGGATGTGATGGACGGGGGATTCTCCATCATGACTATGTCCTTGTACAGATCCTTGTGTCCTTCTAAATACTCCCACTCCTCCATGGAGAAATAGACGGTGACGTCCTGACACCTTATAGGGACCTGACACACACAATGAGCCGTCATTAGCAGACCCCTCCCCCGGCGTTATTGTAGAATGTCCCAGCATTCCCGGGGGGCAGCGCTCACCTCTCCGCTCAGCAGATCAGTGATCCTGTGGGTCAGTTCTAGGATCTTCTGCTCATGTATCAGTGAATGAGGTGGAGGCTCGGTGATGTCACTCGGGGTCCTGCTCCGCCCTCCTGACACACGGGGGGCCACACACTCCCCAGACGACGTCTTCACTACTGTGTGATCCTGTGTATGGGGAGACGCCGATCACTACACAGAGGATAAGAATCCTTCACCTTTCCCCTCATTTCCCTGCTTTATTCCTAGAGATCAGAGTGATGTGATGTGAAGCTCTCACCTCTCCAGTGATCCAGTAGATTATCTCCAGGGTGAGGTCTAATATCCGAGCAGCCATGTGGTCTCTGTCCTGCTCCATCCTCGGGGGGTCACTGAGGGAAAGGACCGTCCTCTATTAAAGGGAAACAGTCCAGATCATAAGGAACCTGAGGAAACAAGATCTTAGATGAAATATTCCTCAATGTGAGAATTCTAAGAGAAAATCTGAAGAGGCGATACTTGGATCTAAAAACATTAGTGAATTGGTTCACAAGTCAATCGACCATGTCAGCAATGGGAAACCTTGAGGATCACCTCTTACCTGATGGTATCAGTGGCTTCTCTTGATTATTCAGCCAAGCACAATGTCACATTTGCATTATGCCACAACAATGAGGTCACACCAGGCGGCTAATCAAAAGAGGAGTTGGGGATGAGGCAATTCTCAGTGTCCTCATCCAGCGGTCACATATTACTGATCTGGACGATGCACCAGGTCCTACAAGTCAATTTGCATCAACTCTAAACAGAAGGTCTAGAGCAGTGTGTCCCACACTCCAGTCCTCACAGCCTCCAACAGGTCAGGATTTCACGATTTCCTTAGTATTGCCCAGGTGACGCCTTGATAATAATTCTGTCACCTTTTAAATGCTAAAATAATCCTGATACATGATCTGCTGGGGCCACAAGGACTGGAGTTTGGGAACCAGAGCTAGAGAATGGCAGAGCAATCCAAATGTTCATCTTGATGGTGTCTGACCCTATCGGCTCCTTAAGGAATAAGGATGAAGATTCCAAGCACCTGGAGGGGAAGAAATGGTCCGGTAACAATAAGCAGAGATGTCTCCTGCAGATGTGGATGTGACTGGACAGGATTAGACCAAGGAGGAAACATAGAAGGAGGAGACGTCCCTATTCTGTGTGTAGACTAAGGAGAGAGAAGCCTGTGAAGAGTCTCCACATAGGGCTGGATAGTAGGGGAGAGACTTAGTCATTATGGAGCAGCCACAAGTCAGGGGGGAAATGTGCAGCTGGATCCCAGTGGTGGAAGAAGGCGGCCGCTGGTGAAGATCCAGTGGATCCTGTGTAGGGTGAGGTGTAAGGGATCTGCAGGGGGACACATTGCGGCCGCTCCTGAGGTCTCCAGCTTCCTTCCCATCTCCACTTGTTGTATTGGGAGGTGGACAGGCAAAGTATGGGGAAGGGAGCATCTGCTCCTACTTGTGATGGGTCATTTGCAACCATCTGTCTCAGCAGCCTCCTGTGAGCGATGACAGTCTGCACCCTAGAAAATGCCATTTGAAGTTTCTCAATGGTTCTCACTGGGTGTAAAATGACAGCGTTTGGCCAAATTATCGCCCATACAGGGTTTAGACCATGTCTGTGATTTTAAATTAACTATGCTGAAACACCGAAACATCTTCTCTTTCTCTTTTCGCCTTCTCCTAGCAGCTGGCGATGTCGCTCCTAACCCCGACCCTCCTTCCATTACTCTATTTAACTCTTCCAGCAGCACACAGAAACACGGCCAATCTTATAAATATTCATTGCTTCCTTCCTACCATTTCTATTAATTGTGCCCTATGGAACTCATGGTCAGCGTGCAACAAACTCCCCTACATTCAAGATTTATTCCTTTCCAAATCCCTTGACCTTTTGGCTATTACAGAAACCTCGATCCAGCAGTCGGACACCACCACCGCCACTGCTGCTCTCTCACATGGTGGGTTACAATTTTACCATAACAACAGAACTGAGAACAGGCAAGGTGGAGGTGTTGGTCGGCTGCTTTCATCACAATCTTCTTGCCAGGTTTTCCCGTCAGTACCCTCACTACTCATTTACTTCCTTTGAAGTTCACACCATTAGACTTTTTTTTTTTCAAACCCCCACATTTTCTATCCTGTGATTTTTTTTATCCATTGCCACTTTCATTATATGGTACTTTAACATCCCTATTGATATTCGGCTCTACCAATTGGCCACTCTAACCTCTTCACAACTTCCTGATTCTCCTACACTTGAAGGTGGGAATACACTTGACCTAGTCTTCTCTCAGCTCTGCTCATTACATGACTTTAATAATTCCCCTCTCCGCTCTCTGACCACAACCATCTTTCCTTCTCTCTCAAGAACTGTCTCCACAACCAGGTCATCCATACTCATCATACATACAGATATCTTCGATCCATCAACACCCAGCAACTCATTAACAACCTTCAGTCATCTCTAGCTCTTATCTCGGCCACTTGCTTCTTCTAAATGTACAACCTGCTCTAGTGACCCTGTCCCCTCACATCTCCGTCAGTCCATCTCCACAGCTGTAACTACCTAACTAAAATATTTAACCTCTCTTTCATCCGGTATCTTTCCCTCTTCATTCAAACACTCCATCATAATCCCCTACTCAAAATCCATCCCTCTCACCACATGGGCGTACCCAGGATCAAAACAAGGAGGGGGCAAGCCATGGTTATTCAGGTTGTAAAATTTTAGAATGGAAAAGGTGAATGAAACGGAGATGTTAATAAAATTATGTGTAATTATAGCAGTGCTTTATTAGTTATTACAATTATTTGCTTGTAAAAAAAATTTAGATTTTTATTCTAATTACATGTATTTTACTAATATCATTTTTCTTGGGTTTGAATTAAAACTTGTTCAAAACTTTCAACTTTTAATCCAGTCCCGATTTTGCTTGAAGAGTTTCGTATGGACGCTCATCAAACACAACCCAGTCAGTCTGTCCTCTCCCATTGTACTTCTGAGCCAGGTCATTAGGATACTGAAAGATTGTTAAACAGTAGCCATAGTGGACGGGACAGCACTTAAAATGAAGAGTGCTGCCTTGTTGCAATTAGAAAAATATTAGCCTCATCCAAAAGTCCAGCCACTTCAATGCCCTTTAATTAGTCTCCTGCTAAATCCTTCTTTTTACATAGATAATACCACAAATCTAATTCTGCAGAGATATCACCCAACTCATAAAACTCCACAAAAGACTTTGCATTTTTTTTCCAAATCTTTTGAAGCCCATCTATAGCATGTATGGAGGATGAAGATAGGATAAAGCGTGTGAGAATCATGTCATTCATAAGGTAGCCCCCAGAGTTATTCAATTATAATGCACCCCCATTATCCTCCATATAGTATAATATAGTCTCATAGCCTCCCCATATAGTATAATGTAGCCTCACAGTGCTCCATATAGTAGAATGCTCCTCAATGTCCTCCATATAGTATAATGCTCCACATAAATCTCCATATATTATAATGCATCCCATAGTCCTCCATATAGTATAATACAGCCTTACATCCCTCTATATAGTATAATACAGAGTCACATCCCCCATATAGCCTCACATCCCTCCATATAGTATAATGTACCCCCATTATCCTCCATATAGTATAATACAGCCTCATAGCCTCCCCATAATGTATAATGTAACATCACAGCCCTCCATATAGTATAATGCTCCCTATAGTCCTGCATATAGTATAATGCTCCACATAAACCTCCATATATTATAATGCATCCCATAGCCCTCCATATAGTATAATACAGACTCCCATCCCTCCATATAGTATAATGTAGCCTCACATCCTCCATATAGTATAATATAGCCTCACATCCCTCCATATAGTATAATACAGCCTCACATCCCTCCATATAGTATAATGTAGCCTCACATCCCTCCATATAGCATAATGTAGCCTCACATCCTCCATATAGTATAATATAGCCTCACATCCCTCCTTATAGTATAATACAGCCTCACATCCCTCTATATAGTATAATGCAGCCTCACATCCCTCCATATAGTATAATGTAGCCTCACATTCCTCCATATAGCATAATGTAGCCTCATTGCCCTCAATACAGTATAATGGAGCGTCAGTCATCCATATAGCAAAATGCACCCTCAAAGCCCTCCATACAAGGCAGCCTCATAGCCCTCCATATAGTATAACAGATAGAGAAAAAAACAATTGCGGTTTTGAGGGCGCTGCAAAGAGACAGGAGCCAGGTTTTTTAGAAGCTTACTTAGTTTATTAGAATCACAACACGTTTCAACGGATCCTCCGTCTTCATAAGGTGATCACCTGATGAAGACGGAGGATCCGTTGAAACACGTTGTGATTCTAATAAACTAAGTAAGCTTCTAAAAACCTGGCTCCTGTCCCTTTGCAGCGCCCTCAAAACCGCAATTGTTTTTTTCTCTATCTGAAATGCAAACACTCACTGAGCGGTGAGGTGCAGCGCTTAGGATTAGGAAGTCGAGCCACTGAATACAGCTGATTGAATACCAAGGACCTGTGCTGACATCAAGGGCACATGATCTCTCCTGTGACCGGCTCCTCGTGATCCAGGAAGGCATCTTCTCTGTGGTGCACGCTGAGCACCGAAGGCTCATTACCGGGTTATGCAGGCTGCATAACCTGGAAAGGTTAGTGTTAACTTCTATGCATCGTCATTTAACAACTATCCCCCAGATTTCACACAGAAGCGCCCCTCTCTCTCTCTCTCTCTCCTTTTGTATTCTCCATATAGTATAAGACATCCTCATAACTCTCCATATAGTACAGCCTCATATCTCTCCAAATAGCATAAGGCAGCCTCATACCTCTCCATATAGTGGAGCCTCATATTGTCACACTGGGGAAGCCGGGTTACCCAGAAGTAGGACGGAGCTGGGTGTAGGGAGTCAGGGGAGCCTTCTCTGGCCCTGAAACTGGGGTCCCTGACTCGCCCTGTACTCGGAGGTACCTCTGAAGGTGAGGAGGTCCAAGCCACCAGCCTAAGACCCTAAAACTCCAGAGAAGCCCTAGGCATAAGCCCCTACCTCCACCCACAGACCACGGAACCCAGCAGCTTCCAATGGAGAAAGAAACAGCAGCTTCAGATCAGCGTCTGCTCACAACAGGTCACAGTCCAGAAGTGAACTGAATCAGCGACATCAGGTGGATGTGAGCTAACCCATTTAGGCCGAGGGGTGGGGAGCAACCAGCCCAGGCATGCCTCTCAGCTCACCTAAGCATGAGTCATATTCATCACACACTGAGACAAGAATCACAGAAATGAGGGGCAGGCCCCAAGTGTTATGCAGTGCATACCTCACCCTCATCTGTAGGATTTCTATATATACACTCCTTTAAAGGGCACCTGTCACCCGATTTTAAGGCCCTACACTATCTCTAGCTGTCCCTACACCTTCCTAGCAGCTCCCTATCTATCCCTTTCTTATCTAAAGTGTCCTTATGAAAGATGTGTAAAATAAGTTTAAACTTACTGCAGTCCCCGTGGTTGGGGGACTGGGTAGGCGTGGCCTCACTTCCTTCAGCACACCTCCTGGTTGTAATGCACGCCCCGCTGGGCGGCATTATTCTGGGTCCTCTCTGCCCCATTAATTGGAATCTCCCGCCCTCTACACCTCTTTGCACCAGCCGGGCGTCACATCCGGCGCGGCGCATTATGGGCCGTCACGTGATCGGCCCTAGTGCATTATGGGGCCGATCACGTGATCGGCCCCGGCTCCGCGCATGCGCCCAAGAGGTGTGTGCGCTGCGGCAGCAGCGCAGTCACATGGATGGGCGTCCTCTCAGAGGACGCTCATCCATTGTGAAGCGGGTGCTGGGATTGGCGGGAGCAGGGGGCGGCAGGCCCCTGTACATCTGGGCCTTGTTGCAGCCGGAAAGAGGAGAAGGGCTTCTAGGGGGGTGGGAGCTGCCCACCCCCTGCCCCATGCTGGGTATGCCCATGCTCTTACAGAAATCTGCTGCTAACTACAGACCTGTCTCTAATCTTCCCTTCATCTCTAAACTCCTGGGACGCCTTTTCCACTCCCGTCTGATCCACTATCTCGCAGATCACGGTGTCCTCGATCCTTTACAATCTGGATCCCGCCCTTTACATTCCACTGAAACTGCCCTCACCAAATTCTATAATGATCAATTAACAGCAAAAGCCAATGGACTCTACTCATTGCTACGTCTCCTAGATCTCTCTGCCGCTTTCATCACTGTGGATCACCAGCTCCTCCTCTCCATACTCCACTCATTCGGCCTCAAGGACACGGCTCTCTCCTGGTTCTCCTCCTACCTCTCTGACTGCTCCTTCACTGTATCTTTCACCAGCTCCCCTTCTACTGTTCCTTAGGGCTCAGTCTTGGGCCTCCTCCTCTTCTCTCTATACACTGCCACAATTGAGCAAAACATCAGGTTTACTTTTCAGTACCATCTCTATACTGATGACCCAATTATACACATCGTCCCCTGACATCACCCCTGCATTACTCCACAATACCAGTGACTGTCTGTCTGCTGTCTCTCACACCGTGTCCTCCCTCTTTTTGAAACCGAGTCTCTCAAAAACTGATTTTCTAGTGTTTCCTCCCTCTACTGACTGATACCCGACAGCTCAATTACCTTTGATGGCTCAGCCATAACTCCCAATCAGCAGGCTCGTTGTCTTGGGGTCATATTTGACACTGACCTTTCCTTTATCCCCTATATCCAATCACTTAGTAACTCATGTTACCTGCACCTTAAAAACATCTAATTAAACAAACAGAAGATAAGAAGCGCTAAGGCACTGGGTGTTAATAGTAATACACACCTTCACTAAGCTTCCACACTCTCCTATGCAAAGTGTTTCGATAGACCAGCTATCTTCCTCAAGAAATCAATTGCTTGAGAAAGGTGGCTGATCTATCGAAAGCGCTTCTTAATACCGCTGTATTTTTTGTTTGGAATATTAAATACGGTACATCTCTAGAATTCAACCATTTCTCACCTTTGAAACTACAAAAACACTCCCTGTCGCTCTCATTCATTCTCGTCTGAACTACTGCAACTCTTTACTGATCGGTGTCCCTCTAACCAAACTTTATCTTCCCCAGTCCATCCTTAATGCAGCAGCCAAGGTAATTTTTCTATCCAACCGCTTCATAGTCGCCTCCACCTTATGCCAGTAATTACACTGGTTGCCCATCCACTACAGGATTCAATACAAACCCCCCCTATATACCATCCCTCATTTCTGTCTATCGCCCTACCCATGCCTTCCACTATACAACAGATCTATGACTAATATCACTCATAATTCGAACTCAACACCTCCATCTCCAAGATTTCACTCGTGCTGCTCCAGTCCACTGGAATGCACTACCCCAAACATTGCGAATAACATCTAGCCCCCATGCTTTTAAGTGTGCCTTAAAAACACATCTCTTTACACAGGCCTATCTCCTCAATTCACTATCCTAACTTTCCCCTCTCCGCTGATCCATCCTTCTAAATGTTAATTACCATCTGTTCCTTCCTATCCTCTCTCTCCACATCCTCCATAAAACCAATAGCACTTAAGTGCATATAGACGGAACTGGCTGATGACAGGGGCATGTGGCCTCATAATGAAATCCCTTATTTATCATAATGATCAACGTACCAGACCCAACAAGCACGTCCTACCTGCTATGTCCCCCTATGTCCTTATAGATTGTGAGCTTGTGAGCAGGACCCTCACCCCTCCTGTAACTTGTGAGCTATGTGCGGCGCCCCTGCGTCCAGGAGGCCACAGAAGGGAACTGCAGCCAGGCAGGTAGGACACTTGTTGCACAACAACACCCTCACAGCCCACACAACCCACGTACAGAAGGTAGCATCCAGCCCTGAGATTAGATACTCTATGAGATTGAGGGGTGGTGGATTTGGAGGAGTGGGTTGGTCACACACGTAGTCAGGTGACTTGATAGTATATAGGAAGGGGGAGGCGGAAAGGAAGGCAGTAGGCCGAGGTAGGCTGAGAGGCAAAGACAGAAAGAATCACACGTCCTGTGAGTGTAAGGCCTAGGAGCGCAGAATCTGTACCGAGCCAGTGTGAGCCGGAGGAGAGAGAAAGCCCATCCGAAACTGATACCACCAGGAGTGTGAGAGAACGGAGAGGGACGGTGTAACCCGGGCCCTAGGAACGCAGCTGAAGCTACTGACTGCAGGCAAGTAGCCCTCCTAGTATACTGAGAGGAACAGAGAGAAAGGAGCCTGGTAGAGCCTCAGACTTGAGGACTGCTGGAGGCTGGGCTGAAGTAGAGTGTCGGCTCTAGAGGGGACCGTAGTTTACCCGGCATCCCCATACAACATGACGGGGGGTCTTAATTCCAGATTGGGATCCCTACCTCAAAGGACAGGCAGCTCAGTGACAAACTAAGGACCCACAGGGGCCTGAGTCACCGCCATACTGTCCAGCGTTTCACACACACCCGTAGAAACGTAGATCGTTAACAGCCCGGAAAGGACACTAAAGACTGTGTGAGGGGTCACAGAGAGAGAGAGGCCTGGCTGCAGAGCAAAGGGAACCCGGAGAGGGAGAATGTGCCGTGTATTAAGAACTGAACTTGAACTGTGTAAGAACTGTAACTGAACTGTAAAGTGACTTGAAGAACTGAGAGTAAATACGGAAAACCCTGGAACTGCTTCCCTTGTGTTTCTGCATGAAAGCGATTCTCTCCATACAGGATACAGCAAGCCTCCACCTGCAGAGCTACAGCCTGTCAGCACCAGCCAGGAGGAGAGATCCCTGCAGCGTCTGCAAAGTAAGTGTGCTACACACTCCACAATAGACTTAACCCTTACTACCCCCGGGGAACCCAGTTCTACCCACTGGAACTATACAACCTAAGCTGCTATCTCATCGTCCCCGGAGGTTCTGCAGCAGCGGCGGTCCCATCACTGGCCGCATATAGTGGGTGGCGTCACGACTGACAACCCCTGTAAATATCCCCTTTTATTGGCGAGCCCGGGACACGGACCAGGACCACCCGTGACTTCCCCAGCAGCAGACCTGTCCAGTACAGAGTACCCCCGTCCCAGTGGGCCCGACAAATGTATTACTTTCTATTGTCGTTATTATCTATACTTTGCCTCTTGCTTAATTGTAAAGTGCTGTGGGATATATTGGAGCTATATAAATATAATGTATTATTATTAAGCGTTTACCTTTACAGGAACACATAATTAATAAGTGTCTGTTTGGATCCACAGGAGCCGCCTCTTGTTGGTGAACAGATCACTACAGACTATTCCTCTGACATTATATTAATCAGAACCTGCCAATATGGAGGAGTTCAGCTGTTCGTCTGTTGCTCGGGAGCAATGGAAAATGTATTGTGGAGAAATATGGACCCGGCTCCTCCGATATCGGACTGTAAATCATATTGTGTCTTGGAGATCAGTCACCGCCGCTACATATAAACGAGCTGAACGCTCCTGTGTATGGGAGAGCCGCCGAGATTGCTGCCGGCCAAACAATGGTGTGATCGTCATCTAGTGTGTATGGGAGAGTCGCCGAGATAGCTGCCAGCCAAACAATGGTGGGATCGTCATCTAGTGTGTATGGCGGTTTAGTGTCGCCTCGTGGTGTCTACAGACGACTCCTGTGGTTCCTGCGTCCCCCGATGAAGTGACCGAGAATCATCATCTATTAAGACTGTTATGGTTAATATTTTATATCTTGTTTTGATTATCATTTAAGCAATTTATATCTCTTTGATAACTTGTGCTGTATCAGGTCTGTATTAGATCTGCAATGGAAGTATGGCACCCCACTGGTCACAAAGGGGTACTGCAGTCGAAAACAGGGTGTGATATCTCAGTCCAAAAGGAAAATGGGATGGTGAATCTTGGCCCCACCAAACACATCAACGCACCCTGGGACCCAGGGGACTAAGGGCGAACCCGGGGGCACGGCCCAGTCAAAGGGAGACAAAGGAAGAACAGATGGTAGGAAGTTAGTAGTTAGTTAGTGAGTGAGAAGCAAGCTGAAACCAAGTGTGCAGGCGAGCAGAGAAAGTGAACCCCAGGGGCACAGGTGGAGTGAGATCAGCCTGGGCGCCCAGATCCGGGACTAGAATAGTCAGATGGAGGGGTTGGTCAGGAACCAGGGAACCGGCCCTGAGCATGGCATGGACACTGTAAGCCTCAACCACCGAACTGGATGCCACGCAATCTCCAGGAGTGGTGGCTGCAACTTGACGCACCCGCTGAGAAGGCAGCTGAACACTGGTCAGGGAACAGGTACCAGTCGTCCGACAGGACCTGTGTCTGCTAGATCGGGGCACTGCATGTGGAAGCACTGACAGGACAGGCGAAGATGTAGCGCTGGGAGAGAGACCAGAGTACGGAGAGGCACACGAAGGAGCCCGGGGCAAGCTATCCAAATTCCTTGCGGACAGATCAGGCTGGACTTGGTAGAGAAAAGCATCCGGTGGCCAATTGCAAGTGAAGTGAGTAAACCAGGTGCAAAAATAAAATTATTCTTACCGTTAATTCGGTTTCTAGGAAACCTTCCACGACAGCATAGGAGGTAGCCTCGCCACGCCCTAATGGGAACAGGAACACAAGAGAGGTTAAAAGGCCCCTCCCACCTTCCATTAGCCAGTGTCTTACAAAGAAACCAGAACGCATAAGAGACAAGCATAAAATCCATAAACCAGGAAATTAGGGAGGGAAATAAGTACTGTCGTGGAAGGTTTCCTAGAAACCGAATTAACGGTAAGAATAATTCTATTTTCTCCAGTCACCTTCCACGACAGCATAGGAGGAATGCCCACGAATCCTTACCTAGGGAGGGACAACAGCTTGCAGGACCTTCCGCCCAAAGGCCAAGTCCCTGCCAGCCATCACATCCAAACGATAGTGCTTGGTGAAGGTATGTAGCGAAGACCACGTAGCCGCCTTACAGAGCTGCTCCGGAGAAGCCCCAGCACGCTCAGCCCAGGAAACCGAAGTGGCCCGGGTAGAATGGGCCGTAAAACCAGTAGGAGCCGAGAGGCCTTGACCGAGATAGGCATCCGTGATTGCTCTCTTTATCCAATTGGCTATAGTGCCTTTAGCCACCTTCCGGCCCTTGTTGCGACCAAAATGCTGAATGAATAAATTCTGGTCGATACGCCAGGGAGCCGTGACCTCCAGGTAGTGTAACACCAGGCGACGGACATCCAGGGAGTGAAACTCCACCTCCTTTGCCGATCTAGGATGTTGACAGAAGGATGGTAGAACGATTGACTGAGATCTATGGAACTCCGACACTACTTTCGGCAGAAAGGACGGATCCAACTGGAAAACAATGCTGTCATCCCGCACCGTCAGATAGGGCTCACGTATGGACAAGGCCTGAAGTTCACCAATTCTCCTTGCTGAAGTAATAGCCACCAGGAAAGCGAGCTTGTGAGACAAGGACCTCATGGAGCAATCTGTCAGAGGGTCATAAGGAGAACAAGTCAGGCCCGTAAGCACAATATTCAGATCCCACGAGGGGGAGACACTCCTCTGACAGGGACACCGTCTGGAAGCCGCCACCATGAATCGTTTGACCCAACGATGATCAGCCAGTCTCACGTCAAACACCGAACTCAGGGCTGCAACCTGGACCTTAAGGGTGCTAGGTTTAAGTCCCAGATCCAAACCTTGCTGCAAGAAGTCCAAGATCTGAGAAACATTTGGAGCAAAAGGATCCGGCACCCGGGCCCCACACCAGGAGGAGAACTTCTTCCAAATCTTATTATATATGGAATTAGTGACTGGCTTACGGCAATCTTGCAAGGTTGCGATAACCTTATCGGAAAGGCCCTGGGCTTTCAGCACTCGGGCCTCAGAAGCCAAGCAGCCAAACTGAGACGCTGCGGAGCTGGATGGAAGAACGGACCCTGTGAGAGGAGGCTTGGGTCCTCCCCCAGATGCACAGGACCGTCCACCCTGAGAGACCTGACCAGATTGAACCAGCTCCTCTTTGGCAAAAAGGGGGCAATTAGGATAGTAGGAACCTTCTCGTCTTCCTCAGAACCCGGGCTAGTAGAGGGAGCGGGGTAAACGCGTAGGCTAGATGAAACGGCCAAGCGTGTGAGAAGGCATCCACCCCGATTGCCCCGTCCTTGGGATTGAGGGAGTAGAATGTTCCTACTTTGCAATTGAGGCCCGAGGCGAACAAATCCACCTCCGGGACTCCCCAGCGCCCTACCAGGCTGCAAAAAACTGCCTGGTCGAGGCTCCACTCCCCTGGATGGAGATCCCTGCGGCTTAAATAATCCGCCTGAGAGTTCAAGTCTCCCTTGAGATGGACCGCCGAGAGAGACAGGAGAGACCTCTCGGCCCAGAGGAAGATGCGGCTGGAGATGACTTTCAGGTCGTGAAACCTGGTGCTGCCCTGATGACGAATATGGACCACAGTGGTCACATTGTCTGAATACACCAACACATGTGACCCCCGGACCAGATCTTGCGCAGCCAGAAGAGCTTCCTCCACTGCTTGGAGTTCGCAGAAGTTGGAGGATCGAGAGCTTATCAGAGGACCCCAGATACCACCGCCCCCAGCCCCGTTGGCTGGCATCCGTCGTCACAGTAACCAGAGGAGTCCGAGACCAAGAGACTCCCCTGGCCAGATTCACCGGGGACAACCACCACCTGAGGGAGGATACCACCTTCCCCGACAAGCCAACCTTCTTGTTGAGAGAGGAGGGGAGACGATTCCAATGCATCAGAATGTGGTCCTGAAGGCACCTGGAATGCGCCTGGGCCCACATGACTGACGGGATGCACGCCGTCATAGACCCCAGGACCGACATGGACTCCTGGAGCGTGGGGGACCGTTGAGCCCTCAGGGAAGAGATTCGTGACATAAGGGAAGATTTGTGATCTTCTGGCAAAAAGGACACCTGTCTGTCTGAGTCCAGAAGCACCCCCAGGAATCTCCTGACTGAGGAGGGGCAAAGCTGAGACTTCGACAGATTGGGGAGCCACCCCAATGACTGAAGTAAGCCCAACACCCTGTCCACGTCCGCCTTGAGAACCTCCTCTGAAGGCGCGACCAGAAGAAGGTCGTCCAAGTATGGTATCAGACAGACGTATTGTAACCTTAGGAAGGCCACTACCTCCCCCATGATTTTTGTAAAAATCCGAGGAGCAGAGGAGATGCCGAAAGGCAAAACGTCGAACTGGAAGTGGTGGATCTCCCCCCGGTAAGACACCGCAAAACGCAGGTATTTCCTGTGCCGAGGATGAATCGGCACATGGAAATACGCATCCTTCAGATCTATGGTGGCCATCTGGAAGTGGGGCCCTATCAAGGGGATCACTGACCTGATTGATTCCATTTTGAATCTGCGGTAGCGGACATAATGGTTGAGCTGCCTCAGATTGATTATAATCCGGGCAGCCCCGAAGGCTTCTTCACCATGAAGAGCCGGGAGTAATGTCCACTGCCGCGTTCCGACTCCGGAACCCTGGAGATGACATTGGAAGCCAGGAGTTCCAGCAGGTTGGAAAACAGGAGATCCTGAGATCCCTGCGAGGGCAGGGTAGTGACTCGAAGTACCGGAGGGGGAGGAGACACAAACTCTATCAAGAGACCTTCCGATAAGATGTTGAGCACCCACTGGCAGTTGGTAATATCTCGCCAGCGGGGGAGAAAGGCAGAGAGCCGTCCCCCTACCTGCACCGAGTCAGTGTTTGTCCTGTGGAGGACGCTGGTGGGGAGGAACGAAGATGTTCCTCCCTCGACCTTTCGGGTAGGCCCAACGACCCCCCTTCCCCTTACCTCTGGGCTGGGAGGCCTGAGGCACCTGGGGACGAAAAAAATGACTTTTTCCCCACACGGGGTTCGGGAAGCGCCTTCTTATCGGAGGCTTTCTCCAGGATGTCATCCAGGGCGGGCCCAAAAACCAAATCCCCCTTAAAGGGAATGGAGCAAAGGCGCATTTTAGATGTGGAATCCCCCGCCCACATCTTTAACCACAGAGCCCGCCGAGCCGAATTGGAGAGTACGGATGTACGGGCAGCCATGCGTACCGATTCCGCCGAGGCGTCAGCCAAGAATCCAGAAGCCTTTTTTAATAATGGCAAGGATTCTAGAAGCTCCTCCCGGGAGGTACCCTGGGAGATATGGCACTCAAGCTGATCCAACCACCTGAGGATTGAACGGGAAACGCAGGTGGAACGATATTTGCCTGTAAGGTAGATGATGATGCTTCCCACGAGCGTTTCATCAGCCCCTCAATTTTCCTGTCCATCTGATACTTCAGCTGGGACGTATCCTCGAAAGGGAGGGCAGTCTTTTTAGCCACCCGAGTGACCTGGACATCCACCTTGGGGACATCCCAAGAAAATGGGGTGTCCTCCAGGGGAAACCGATTCCTCAAACCGCCCTTAACCCTCTTCTCAGGAAACTCCCACTCCTGAGCAATGAGATCCTGAATGTTGGGATGGACAGGAAATCCCACCGGCTTGACAGGACGAAGGCCAGAAAACATAGAATCCTGGACAGAGTGGAGGACCGGTTCCTCCTCCAGACACATAGTGCTATGGACCGCACTAATGAGCTCAGCCAAATCCTCTGAGGAGAACAGGAATCTGCTAGAGTCAGGCGGCCTGGAGGAAGAACCATCATCCCAATTATCCGAGCCCGAGTCTAACTGGCCCTCGGAGTCAGATGGGTCCTGCTGCCGTTTCCTCTTTCTGGGAGACGGAGGAGCCGGGACTGGGGTGGGAGCAGCCGTAGGCAGGGAAGCCAAAGAGGCCCGAATCTCATGCTTCACCATGGAGCGCAATTCCTCCACTAGGGAAGGGTGTTCAGCCCGAACCACATGATCTGTACACTCCTGGCAGAGTTTCTTATCCCAGGGGGAAGAAAACTTCCTATTGCAGACCGGGCAACGCTTCCCACCGGGCTTTATTACTGCTGGCTTCTCTCCCTGTAAAACACAGAGAGGGCGCCATAAGTATCAGCCTGAGTACAGGCACACGGACCCCCCCCTCGGCACAGACTTACTGTGGCTGGGGTAGAGCTGGTCTCAGCAGCTGGATCAGCCATCCTGCAAATAGAGGTGCTCACCTGACTGCTGACTTCAGGGCAGCTTAAGTGACCTAAGCCTGCCCCACCGCTCCAATCAGAGTGCCCCCATCCCCCCTGCAGGGTCCGGAGCAGGCCGCACCATCGCCGGGCGTGCTCTGCACGCTGTCATTCCAGCTCCGACCGCCGGAACCGGAAGCGCCGTCCTCGGGCACGGGAACCGGAAGTGACGCCCGCTGACGTCACATCCGGCCGGCGCGACAGCGCGCGCGCAGGGGGGAAGCCGGCGGGCCCAGGGAACACCGAGAGGCCGCCGGCGGGGCTCCCCCACCCCGCATCACCTCCGCAGAGGATCCGGAGGAGTGGAAGACGGTCCTGCCGCCCAAAGCCCGCGGCAGGAGCAGTAGGAGGAGGGGAGCCGCAGCACCGACCAACACTGCCCGGCTATCCAGGTATGCTGCAGTCGCCGGCCCCACAGCATAGGAAAACACGAAAACCTCTCCATGCCCCATGGGGACAGGAAAGACACTGGCTAATGGGAGGTGGGAGGGGCCTTTTAACCTCTCTTGTGTTCCTGTCCCCATTAGGGCGTGGCGAGGCTACCTCCTATGCTGTCGTGGAAGGTGACTAGAGAAATTACAACACTGTGTGAGACTCTGTTATTCCCCGCCTGCGGAGCCGCCAACTGCTACAGCAGACAAGATAAAGAGGCCAGGCATGAATCCGGCCTGACAAAGCTACCCCCATCTACAGGGAGCAATGACATCAAGCTGCGTACCAACAACCCCAGAGGTCTGACCCGCAGTGTTGGTCCATACTGACCGAAAACCGTAGGTGGCGTCACGAACATTTACCCTATAAACTCATCCCCCAACCAACACTCCCTCGAACCAATAAAACCTCTGCCAGAATGAGCACTGACTCCCCCCGGGTCACGGAAGCCTAGTCTCGATACCTGTGACTCCCCCGTCACTTATCGCCCGGTTCCAAGTACCCCACGGCCCCGGGAGTGGGTGAGTCAGAAGCAGAAAAGCAAGGACAGAAAGTATTAGTATGTGTGTGAATGTTGCTACATTTTATGGTTTGATGACTGGACCTTGTCTGTGTTTGAGCTTCTTCAGCAGTGTCCATGTCTCCTGGACCTCGTTCCCATAACTTGTATGTATTTGGATAAGTGCTGCCATCCGATTGTTCCAGGAGTATCAATAAATACGTGTGGGCTGGCAAAGTTCTGTAGACAAGCCATCCACACTGACATACTGGCTGTGTGCCTGATCTCCGATCGATCGACAACCCTGAATATGGAGCAGAGCTGGCAGATGTGGAGATCTCCTGTGTCTCACTCCAAATGATCTCTACCAGGAAAGGGGATTCCATGACAAGACCTCTGCTACCCCTGAGGACTGATGGGAGAAGTGACATGAAGAGCGACAGATGTGTGGCTTCTTCTCTATATAGAAGTCTCCTATTCTACACACAGGTCACAGCGGATTATAGACAAGGAGGAAACAATCACATTCACTGGCTGTTGTGACCTGAACTTTTACCTGAATAAAGTGACAATTTGGAGCCATTCAGTATTAGTCCGGGGTCAGACGCAGCATAACACGGGTGACGATGACATCACAATGCCCGGAGCGGCCGGCGGCTCCTGACCTCAAGTGTGACAGCTGCATAGTAATATATTAAGCTGTCACGCTCGGGTCAGGGAGCCGCCGGCCGCTCCGGGCATTGTGATGTCATCGTCACCCGTGTTATGCCGCGTCTGACCTCCGCCTTATTGTGCCGCTGTCACATTGCCCTCACCTTGTTCTCTAATATTGGGAGGAGCCACAGGTTTAACCCCTTCACCACTGGGGGCAGTTTAGTTTTCTCCTCCCTTCTTCCAGAACTTTCTTTACTCTTCTGTCTCCAGTCGTACGAGGACTTGTTTGCTTTTGTTATGAGACAAATTGTAGTTTTGAATGAAATCCTTCATTTTACCAAATAATGCACGCATGTCGCACAGGCACCACGCACGTCGCACACAAGAAACAAGTGCAGTGTACACAAGTACAGCACAAACATGTTGTCCACATGACAGTAAATTTATAGTTCCGTACCCCATCCCATGCTCTGTCTATTCCCACCAAGATGTGTCCTGCACATGTAGTAGTGGCCCCAAATGTTAAGCTCCGCCCCCACGACAACAAGTTAATAGGAGTTATTTCTGCCCCACACTGATCCCTACTCACTGCTGTATTCTGGGGACAGAGCAGCAGACTGCACAGCAGCACAAGAAGAGGGGCCGGGAGTGAAGCAACCCTATCTCCGACCCCCTCAGAAGGCACCGTGACCCTGGGGACTGCTGAGCAGAAGGGTCCTGCGCGCTCACACAGGACCCCCCCACAGCCACCGGGCCCCTGACAGCAGTCACGTGGCTGCTCTTATTGCCGGTACAGCACTGACCTACACCGCGCTGTCATCAACTCCGGGCATCAGTGATGTGAGATTACTGCATACAGGACCTGTGCTGATGTCACAGTCATGTGATCACTTACACACATCTTATTGGACATCAGACTTTCACAGGGTCACATGACAGGAAGTGCTGACCAGTGAGAAGCTCCAGTGCTTTGCTCCTCCCCCATGTGACTGATCACATGACCATGACATCACCACAGGTCCTGATCCCCCATGTGCAGATGATCTCCTGTGTCTCCTCTTCCAGCACAGCGCACAGATCCTGGGAGGCTCCTGGTGGATCCTCTGGATCTTGTGAGTGGATCCTCTGCTGTGTTTAGATCTCGGTGTGGCCTCACAGCGGCGGATGAGATCTTTATTGTGGGATCCGCTCGCTCTTACAGAACAGATCCAGGAAGATTTACATAAGACACAACCAGGATTTACAGGAGAAACTGAGGAGGAATGTGCTGATGCCGCACTGTTATGGGGGATCTACTGCTGACACTGATAGAGGGGGAATGGCTCCAAATCCTGCACTAATGTCCCATCCTGGACCCCTTCCAGGTATATATGTCCCCCATCCTAGTGTATGTGCCCCATATCCTGGTACATGATCCCCCATCCTAGTGTATGTGCCCCATATCCTGGTACATGATCCCCCATCCTAGTGTATGTGCCCCATATCCTGGTACATGATCCCCCATCCTAGTGTATGTGCCCCATATCCTGGTACATGATCCCCCATCCTAGTGTATGTGCCCCATATCCTGGTACATGATCCCCCATCCTAGTGTATGTGCCCCATATCCTGGTACATGATCCCCCATCCTAGTGTATGTGCCCCATATCCTGGTACATAATCCCCCATCCTGGTATGTGCCCCATATCCTGGTACATGATCCCCCATCCTAGTGTATGTGCCCCATATCCTGGTACATGATCCCCCATCCTAGTGTATGTGCCCCATATCCTGATACATGATCCCCCATCCTAGTGTATGTGCCCCATATCCTGGTACATGATCCTCCATCCTAGTGTATGTGCCCCATATCCTGGTACATGATCCCCCATCCTAGTGTATGTGCCCCATATCCTGGTACATGATCCCCCATCCTTGTGTATGTGCCCCATATCCTGGTACATGATCCCCCATCCTAGTGTATGTGCCCCATATCCTGGTACATGATCCCCATCCTAGTGTATGTGCCCCATATCCTGGTATATGATCCTCCATCCTAGTGTATGTGCCCCATATCCTGGTACATGATCCCCCATTCTAGTGTATGTGCCCCATATCCTGGAACATGATCCCCCATCCTAGTGTATGTGCCCCATATCCTGGTATATGATCCTCCATCCTAGTGTATGTGCCCCATATCCTGGTATATGATCCTCCATCCTAGTGTATGTGCCCCATATCCTGGTACATGATCCCCCATCCTAGTGTATGTGCCCCATATCCTGGTACATGATCCCCCATCCTAGTGTATGTGCCCCATATCCTGGTACATGATCCCCCATCCTAGTGTATGTGCCCCATATCCTGGTACATGATCCTCCATCCTAGTGTATGTGCCCCATATCCTGGTACATGATCCCCCATCCTAGTGTATGTGCCCCATATCCTGGTACATGATCCCCCATCCTAGTGTATGTGCCTCATATCCTGGTACATGTGCCCCATCCTAGTGTATGTGCCCCATATCCTGGTACATGATCCCCCATCCTAGTGTATGTGCCCCATATCCTGGTACATGATCCCCCATCCTGGTATGTGCCCCATATCCTGGTACATGATCCCCCATCCTAGTGTATGTGCCCCATATCCCGGTACATGATCCCTCATCCTGGTATGTGCCCCCTATCCTGGTACATGATCCCCCATCCTAGTGTATGTGCCCCATATCCTGGTACATGATCTCCCATCCTGGTATGTGCCCCATATCCTGGTACATGATCCTCCATCCTAGTGTATGTGCTCCATATCCTGGTACATGATCCCCCATTCTGGTATGTGCCCATATCTTGGTACATAATCTCCCATCTTGATATTTGTCCCTCCACCTGTTATATCATCCCTATTACGACACAGACTTAAAAAATAATCCTACCTCCCATCGCTCCCCTGCAGCACCGTGATGTCCTGTCTTTTCATGCTGAACACTGATCAGTGTGTGAGCGTCGTGCAGAGCGATGATGTCACTGTCCTGTGCCGCACTCCACACACAGTATCAGCTGCCGACACCAGAAGACAGGAGGATGTCACTGCGGGAGAACGAGGGATGGTGAGTATAATCGTTCATCAGGGAATTCACTGCTTCTCACACCAATGATGATGTCTGGGAAGGCGGGAATATCCACAAACACGATCACCCGTGGCTGCAGACAGTGATCACATGGTCCAGCTGATTAAGATAATGTAATATTCACTTTTCTCCCCGCCCGTCATCCTGCCTGTCAACACTGACTTCATGAGCAGAGGAGTGCAGTGAATATTACATTAGCTTGAACAGCGCTGCACCGCCGACATTTCCCCCCCACCACACAGCACAGCCAGACTGTATGTCTGGACTATAAGCCCTAGAGAATTTTGAGGCAAAAAAGTGTGTTTTACAGCCTAAAAATTATGGTAATCTAAGATGTTGTTTCCTCAGGTTCTTTATGATCTGGATTCTTTCCCATTAATAGAGGACGGTCCTTTCCCTCAGTGACCCCCCCGAGGATGGAGCAGGACAGAGACCACAAGGCTGCTCGGATATTAGACCTCACCCTGGAGATAATCTACTGGATCACTGGAGAGGTGAGAGCTTCACATCACATCACTCTGATCTCTAGGAATAAAGCAGGGAAATGAGGGGAAAGGTGAAGGATTCTTATCCTCTGTGTAGTGATCGGCGTCTCCCCATACACAGGATCACACAGTAGTGAAGACGTCGTCTGGGGAGTGTGTGGCCCCCCGTGTGTCAGGAGGGCGGAGCAGGACCCCGAGTGACATCACCGAGCCTCCACCTCATTCACTGATACATGAGCAGAAGATCCTAGAACTGACCCACAGGATCACTGATCTGCTGAGCGGAGAGGTGAGCGCTGCCCCCCGGGAATGCTGGGACAGTCTACAATAACGCCGGGGGAGGGGTCTGCTAATGACGGCTCATTGTGTGTGTCAGGTCCCTATAAGGTGTCAGGACGTCACCGTCTATTTCTCCATGGAGGAGTGGGAGTATTTAGAAGGACACAAGGATCTGTACAAGGACATAGTCATGATGGAGAATCCCCGTCCATCACATCCCCGGGTAAGAGGAGACCTTCCTGGGCTGTAGAGGAGAGAACAGGTGTGAGAGTGCTCTAGATTCCCCATCATCTGCTCATCACATACACACAATGGATTCAGTCACTGCCGTTATTTCCTATAGATGGATCCAGTCAGAGAAATCCACCGGAGAGATGTCCCCGTCCTCTATATTCCCAGGATCGGCCAGAAAAGGAGGAGAATGTCCCCCGGGATCATCAGGTAGATGAGATTCCTGTCAATCCTCTATTTGATCACATTATTGTCACTCAGTCGGTCTCTGCCTGGGGATCAAGTCAGGATCTTCCTTTTGGTTTCTCTTCCAGCTCAGAGGATCTCCGGAGATCTGTCTGTGCTGCAGATATATTCATAAATAGATCATTAATTCTTTGCCTTTTATTAGGGATCAAACACACAACCTCCATCATGGCAGGCGGATAATGTCCTAGTGAGGCACAGGCTGCCCTGCTACGTATAGGAGGATTTTCTCTGTGTAAATATCCACATAGTATCTTCTCCTGGACATATTGTACTGGTGACCGCAAGATTCCTGTGTCATAGGGATTATACAGAAGATTGAGTTCCTGTAAAATTACAAAAAAAACTAAAATAATCCCAATAATCTCCCTATAATTGTAACAACCCGCACAATACAGAGAACAGATTATTTACGGCGATCAATAACTGATATAGAAAAAATGTCACAATAGTTTTATTTTCCATTAACCCCTTACAATAACATGGTTTTGTCATTCTGGCACTTTAAAAAGCTGCAGCTGGAAACACAAGGAAACAAGTCGTCATATAGTGAAGATTCTGGAGAATAAAAGTGTTCTGGCCGTTACAGCTATAAGTGAATGAGGAGGAAATAATCTTGTGGTCGTGTTATCACATCACAAAGTGTCTATGCCTGTGTTATGTGTATATATTATATCTACTGTGTCCATGTGTGTACTAGGTGTATACATGTGTAATGTATTAGGGTGTGTGTATATACAGGCAGCACCTGATGGAGGGGGAGGGGAGCCCAGACACAAGTTCTGCTCAGGGCCCTTCACTGTCAGTGTCTGTGAATGTATTTTTTTCTGTTTGCACCTACACTTGGAGGTTGATGCCAGTCATTCACACTACTTATTCACATTTGTATTTTTTGTGACCTTATCCTCCTTCCCCCACCCTGTGACCAGCTAAGGTCTCCATTTTGTTGGAGTCCAACACATACTTTTCTTGTTTTTAATTAGAAATTGAGGCATATAAACCCATACACCTTTCATACCACCATTAGTCATAGTGTTAGGACCCGGTAAGACGGAAGCACCTTGGCGCTGGTCACCGGGCACTTCACAGTGGCCACTGTTGAATCTAAGTCTTCCATTTTGCATTGTATGTAGAGCAGTGATTGCTATACCCCTATTCACATTGTTTCTGTATTAGCTGTGCAGTTCAGCCACTGCTTGTACTCATTAAAGTGCACATAGTGTTTAGTGTTGCAGCAGATAACTCTCTTATAGTATCTGTGGACTTGGCTGCCTCTCTGTAGGTGACTATTAGGGAACCGTTACACGCTACAGTATCGTTAACGATATCATTGGTACGTCACGGCTTTTGGGGCGGAGCAACGACATCATAATGACGTTGTTGCGTGTGACACGTAGATGCGACCAACGATAAGTCGGCTGATTGTTGAATGCAGGTTTATGAACCGGACCATACATCAGTCGTCGATTGTACGCTCGATCTGCTGCATCGACGTGTGTGACACCGTGATAACGATCTCGTTTACGACTTCACCTATTCAGAACTGAAGGATTTAGGCGACCAAATGACTGCAAGTAGCGTTCGCTTGTCGCGGAATCTTTGCTGCGTCGTTTACGATATCTGTACATGTGACACCTCACCAGCGATCATTGAATGACGTTCAAACGATCCAGGTCAGGTCGGATCGCTGAGACATTGAATAGGGCCTTTACTAATTGTCCCAGATCATCTGACCAAGATAAGGAGGTTCTTGGATGTTTAGTGAGAATCCTCGGTGTTCCTGTAAATTGTGTCCATTCACCGTGTGAGGAGATCCTGATCGCTTCATGTCTTCTAGGAGGTTTCTGACTTTTCCTGTAGATAAGATAAATTCTCATGTCTGTAATGTGGGATTCTTGCAGGAAAGTTCTGGTGGAACGAGGAGTGGACACGAAACCCCCACATCAGAGTCAGTGACCGGTAAGAGGCGCTCATAGATCTTGTCTGACTGTAAAGATCTTTATTATTGGAGATTCACAAATGTCTTCATGGTGATTATTACTATTATTGTTAATAATTGATGTAATGATTATCTGCTCCACGTCTCTGACATCATGTCCTCTATCTGTCTTGTCCTCTCTCTTTCTCCCTCTCTCAGGTCATGTCTTCATCTCTTCACACTTGACTTGGTTGAATATCTCTATTATTTCTCCCTTCTTCTCTCTGCCGCTGTCATGTGTTATCTGCTCCACAATCCATATGAATGGTTTTGCTGCAGTGAAACCAGAGTTTAATTTCCCTGGTTCAGATGGGGTTAAAGCTGAAGCAGCTATTGGTGTCTGTGTGCTTCAGCTGGAGGTATAGGTTATTAGGTGGCCACACCTCTACCCTTTAAATAGCCTCCTTTTTTTAAAGATGACGTTGTTGTTAGCATTTACTCTGCCTTAACCTGTGAGCAGTGGAGATGTCTGTACACCTGCTGAAGCTTCTTGCTGCTTTTTCCTTTGATGTTGCTGTTTTCTCCTGTCCTTGGTGGGAGGTGAGAGGGAGTTGCAAAGCGCTGGTTGAGGAGTTGAGGGCAAGGGTAGTGGCCCAGACCTTCTCACCATCTGAGGTACCTCTGGATATAGGGCTAGCCAGGGACCCCAGTTCAGTGCAAGACTAGCTATCCAGGTTACCCTTCCCGTTATACCATCCGGCTTCCTTTCTCTCATCCGCTATACGCATGACAGCCACTTAAAGCATAAAAATAAAATGATGTTTAATTTTAAGTCATGCCTGTCTAAAATATAATAATTCTAATTATATTACTGGCCATATTTTATTTGAAAAGTATCCAAAGTCTAAAAATGAAAAAATAATGAAATATTTCTTTTCCTAGGTGAAGACTGGAGGAGAAGCTGCCATGGAAATCTGCTTTTATCTCCCTTTGATAATGTAGAAGATAACAATTCCTCACAAGATAAAACTCCTAATGTTCCCGTGGTCCTTCACAGCCGACACGTATCCACTGATACCAACAGTCAGAAAACACTATTGTCTAATCAATCACTGATCAGCAAACAAGGAACCGGAAATAGACCGGGGAAAACATCTCTATGTGGGGGGAAATGTAATACAAAATCTAATTTTTCTTTGAATGAGCAAAAGCACAGCCATGAAAGCTCATTTTCATGTTCAGAATGTGGGAAATCTTTTACTGAAGAAATGAGTCTTGTTAGACATCAGAGAACTCACACAGGAGAGAAGCCACATTCATCTCTGGAACATGCAGAACACTTTATACCTAAAGGTTCTCCTGAGAATCTTCCAGGAAGTCACACAGGGGAGAAGCCATTTTCATGTTCGGAATGTGGGAAATGTTTTAGCAGGAAAGCACACCTTATGGATCATTTAAGACGTCACATGGGAGAGAAGCCTTTTTGCTGTTCAGAATGTGGGAAATGTTTTGTCCAGAAATCAGAACTTGTGATTCATCAAAGAATTCACACTGAGGAGAAGCCATATTCATGTCCTGACTGTGGGAAGTGTTTTATTCAGAAATCAAATCTTACAGAACATCTCAGAAGTCACACAGGGGAGAAGCCATTTTGCTGTTCAGAATGTGGGAAATGTTTTGCCAAGAAATCATCTTTCGTGAGGCATCAAAGAATTCACACTGAGGAGAAGCCATATTCATGTCCTGACTGTGGGAAGTGTTTTAGTCGGAATTCAGGCCTTGTGAACCATGTAAGAATTCACACAGGGGAGAAGCCATTTTCTTGTTCAGAATGTGAGAACTGTTTTAGCAAGAAATCAAACCTTATAGATCATTTAAGATGTCACACAGGGGAGAAGCCATTCTGCTGTTCAGAATGTGGGAAATGTTTTGTCCAGAAATCACAACTTGTGAATCATCAAAGAACTCACACTGAGGAGAAGCCATATTCATGTACTGAGTGTGGGAAGTGTTTTACTCAGAAATCAAGTCTTATAGAACATCTCAGAAGTCACACAGGGGAGAAGCCATTTTCATGCTCAGAATGTGGGAAATGTTTTAGTGTGAAATCAAAGCTTGTGAAGCATCTAAAAGTTCACACAAAGTAGAAGTCATTTTTATGCTTAGAATGGAAGTAACATTTTAGCCAGGAATCGCGGCTCGTTAAACATTTGAGAGCTCTCCCAGGGGAGAAGCCATTTAATGCTCCATCAGTTGTATAGTGGTCATGTCTGATTACTGCATATCCAATCCCTACTTGAATCAATAGAGGGTAGAAGTGCAGTAGTGCGGCCTCTATTCCATCAATGGAGCTGAACTGCTGCTTTGCAACTATTTACTTCCAGCTTGCGGCATTGGTAACAGTCGATCAGCAGGGGTGCTGGGTGTCACAAACCTATCGATCAGACATTGATGACCTGTCCTAGGGATAGATCATCAGTGGTAAAGTCCTGGACATCTCCTGTAAGGATCAGTTACTGCTTCAAATGTAGACACAATAAAGAATAGAGAGTGACTCAAAATGTTTACTTTCTTGATCCTCCTAAGGCAGCACAGCAATGGGTTACGTTTACCTAGGGGTCTCGGCTTTGGATAATTAACAGTATTTATAACAAATGTAACAGGTGTTTCCTCCCTACAAGACCTATGTACACAATAAACCAGGAGCCTTTTTTTTGCAGCTCCTATCTATTGTGAGGTAGCGCCCCCTGGGGGACTCGCTTGGCAATGGAATGACACTAATTACAAAAGTTTAACTTAACATAAACAGCGGGTTTATTAATTTTTCGTCATAAACCTCTTATTACTCACATATACCATATAAATCATACGGGTTACAGTTCGTAGGCTATTTACATAGTAACATGAGATCACAATTCACATTACATACATCTTATGCACTGGAGCACTAACTACAGATCCTCTGGCGCTCCCGACCACTTACCGTATCTACCCTTCACATTTACATATAATACATTTGTCAACAGAACCTCAAGGAGTCCCCTACCGACCCTTGCAGACCTCAGTCTGGTTCTAATGGCGGTTACAGCTACCTGACCCTTTGACAGGGATCATTCCCCATCATATTCACACTTGGATACATCATATGGTACTTTTGCATAAACCATTATGAGTCACCCGGTTACATATCATACATAGTAGTTTTACATAAACCATTATGATTCACGCATGAAACAGCATTCATGGCATTTTTACATAAACCAATATGCTACATACTCAGGGCTCACTATAGTAACAGGACTCCTTTCACTCTGTACACACGAGACCTCCACAGATCCACCGGGATCCAGGACACACACACATGGATCAACAGGACCATATCACAACTTAACAGTCAGTCCCAATGGCAGCTACGACCGCCTGGCCCTTGAGCCGTCTTTGGTCTCCATAAGACACATAGCATGTGGTCCATTATAACACATCCATGGAGCACCTGCATATTCACTCACACAGTCCGGCATGGACTATAGCCTTTACGGGCTCACACATACTCGGTCAGAAGGACAGGTGCCTCCCTTATGGCTATGGAAAGACTCCCTCTACGTCCCAAAGGGGTAACGGGATTCCTCTGTCACACATCCTCACATCTCAGAGGACTGGACTGCTCTGATTCCTATCTCCAGTCTGCACGCAGCTCTAGGCAGCTATTATCCTGGCTGCTACACCCACAACTACAACTCAGTATTGTCAATCAGCACCACTACACAGACCTCCGCCCCAAGCAGCAATTAACCCTGTGTGTGCTGCTACAGAGCCATGTCATTCATACCGGCCATGGGCTCACATGCCGGTCATACCTCACACTATGAACAAGTCTAGTTGTATTGTCTCTGTGCTTCCTCTCCATAGTCTGTACAATTATCTCCTGTATCAGTAAGTGTCCTCTGTTTCCAGCCCCCGGATGTGTCTGTGATCTGTTTGATCTCCCCCCGCTGTGTAGGTCGGTTATTATGGGATTTCTGTGTTATTTCAGTTTCCATTTATCTACAATCTTACATTTTCCAATCTTATTGTGTTCCCCAGTAAGGGCTGCCATCAGACCTTGTCTAGTTCATCTCACGACCACACGTATGACATGATTTGTATTTTCGGCCTCTTTTTCTGCTTTTGGTTCCTGGGTTTATTTTTGATGCATCTTATTAGTGTCAGAGGCTCGGCCTGCACTGATTCTGTATGGTGACGACACACGTAAGAGTTCTGTGTTCTCACGGTATTCAGCAATGTCTGTACAGCCGTCCGTGTACGAGTGGGACTGACGGACTATTGGAAGACACCAAAAGAACGGCCACAATACAACTGGGGTAAATATAGAACAACCGAAAATGTCTACAGAAGAGCAGACAGCGACCATATAACACACAACATCAAGGAGGATCATAACCAAATATCTCTATTCAAATAATATAAGATTGATTCAATATTTAATAAGGAGGTGAGTACAAAAGGAGAGAATGTGATAAGTACAAAGAGCAATATGTGCACAGCATGCAACTTATATACATAGGGAATATAGCTATGCAGTGCAGAGTACAGATAGCACAGGGGTCATCATGTGACATTAACACTTCACAATATAGCACATACAGATAGCACATAAATAACATAAGGGGACACAATACCAAGAATCACAGCAGGACCTTATCCAGAATATGAGTAAAGAAAGGCGCTCAATGTAAGATATAAGGGCCGCCAAAATTACATGTAATGTGCCGGATAAGGACAGAAATGATCCTGACTGAAGAATAGGCTGTAAAACATTATAAAGTGCGAAGTGCTATGGGATAACAAGCAAATGCTGGTATAAGGAATGCCCACAGTGATGACATATTACCCTGTAGTCAATGCACCATCAGCAGGAGACCCTCTGACGCACGTTTCAATGTCTTCTTCAGATAGGGTGGATATCCTGTGTACTGGGTCCCAGGAGTATATATAGGTATGGGAAGTTCATTGATTAATCCTGATTACTAACATGTGACATCACAGTCTCACGAGGTTCAATATGAGAAATGCACCAAGATGGCGGCTAGAACAATCATATGGTTTAGCAGAGGTCAAGAGGTGGCTCCAATGAGGTTATACATGTATCCCAGGTCCCAATAATAACCAGGGCATCCAAACACCTATACACACAAGTAATAGCAATTTCCGGGTGTAGGGGGAGCGGCCATACTATAGCTTGAGTCCAATAGGTCCATACATTGCATTAAATAATCTGACGCAGGGCCATAGAGTTCAGGCACCCCCTCCAGTGTCAATAACTTCTGGGATCGTTACAAATGACACAACGCGTATCACAGCAACCAGAGGGGTGTGATGAAGTGGCGCAGGGAACAAATCATACAAGTTCCAGCATTGTATCACATGACATGATGCCGGGCCATGGCAACCAGACATGCTCCCAAGTATGGGTCACAGGGCCGCCACCAGGGCCTGACTGGAATGACTCCAGTCAGGAACCCGGCTACCAGCGGGGAGGCAGGGGGTGGGGCCATTTGCCGCACAGCAGAGCAGAGTCCACCCCTCAAAGCACAGTTGGTCCCAAACCAAGTATCCATCATTAAGCATGACCTGGTACCTGAAAATGCGGGTGCCAGGTGACGTGCAACAGTGTGTGGACTTATTTAATATATTTCTTGGGCTCCAGCGCTCACCACCACCTACTTAGCTATTTTGTTTATTAGTGACCTATCTATAATGAGGATGTCAGCTTGTTTTATTTCACCTAAAACATTTTATTTTGTTGACAATACAGTACACTTTTCAGTATAAAACCATAAAACATATTTTTTATATAAAAATCTACATGTCTCTATTCTGAAACAGAAATGATTTCTTTCTTTTTTTTTTTTTTAATCAGATAGTTCTTATTAAAACTTTTCAACAACAATACAGAAAGAAATGCATTGCATTAAATCCCCCCCCCCCCTCCCACCACCACCATCCGTCCCTTCCCCCCTCCTGGTCCAGTGGGTCAGTATTCCTCAACAAAGATAGTAGTGCACATACAGTTAGGGCCAGAAATATTTGGACAGTGACACAAGTTTTGTTATTTTAGCTGTTTACAAAAAGATGTTCAGAAATACAATTATTTATATAGTATGGGCTGAAAGTGCACACTCCCAGCTGCAATATGAGAGTTTCCACATCCAAATCGGAGAAAGGGTTTAGGAATCATAGCTCTGTAATGCATAGCCTCCTCTTTTTCAAGGGACCAAAAGTAATTGGACAATGGACTCTAAGGGCTGCAGTTAACTCTGAAGGCGTCTCCCTCGTTAACCTGTAATCAATGAAGTAGTTAAAAGGTCAGGGGTGGATTCCAGGTGTGTGGTTTTGCATTTGGAAGCTGTTGCTGTGACCAGACAACATGCCGTCAAAGGAACTCTCAATTGAGGTGAAGCAGAACATCCTGAGGCTGAAAAAAAAGAAAAAATCCATCAGAGAGATAGCAGACATGCTTGGATTAGCAAAATCAACAGTTGGGTACATTCTGAGAAAAAAGGAATTGACTGGTGAGCTTGGGAACTCTAAAAGGCCTGGGCGTCCACGGATGACAACAGTGGTGGATGATCGCCGCATACTTTATTTGGTGAAGAAGAACCCGTTCACAACATCAACTGAAGTCCAGAACACTCTCAGTGAAGTAGGTGTATCTGTCTCTAAGTCAACAGTAAAGAGAAGACTCCATGACAGTAAATACAAAGGGTTCACATCTAGATGCAAACCATTCATCAATTCCAAAAATAGACAGGCCAGAGTTACATTTGCTGAAAAACACCTCAAGAAGCCGCTCAGTTCTGGAAAAGTATTCTATGGACAGATGAGACAAAGATCAACCTGTACCAGAATGATGGGAAGAAATGGCACTGGATCACTTGTGTTTATTTTTTTTTTTTTTCAACTTTAATTTTTATTTATTTTTCTTAACAGTCAGAACATGACATAAAACATGAATGAACAATCACAAGTACTAGTACTCAATTCGCTCTCCATTGCAAGTAATCCTTAGTATCAGCACAAGTCTTTGAAACTTTACAGTTGTATTGAATCTACAGAACGGTCCCACTTCTGCCAAGTCTGAGAAAATTTGTCCACCGAGTCATGGAGTGTAGCTGTCAATTGTTCCATTAATCGAATGTCTTTTATTCGTGCATACCAATCAGCTATTGAGGGTGGTGCTCTCTTCTTCCAGTTGAGAGATATCATGCATTTTGCTGCTGTTAAAAGGTGCATTAGAAGTCTGCTCTCAGATTTACTTAAACCCTGGGGGAAGAGATTCAATAGGTAGACAGCTGGGTCTAAAGGCATGCGATGATCTAGAACCCGGGATATCAGTTTTTCAACTGATCCCCAAAAACCATGAATCAATGGACAAGACCAGAAAATGTGGTATAAAGAGGCATTGCTTTGGTCACACCTCCAGCAGCTATCGGGTATAGATGAGTTAAACTTATGAAGGAGTTCGGGTGTGTGATACCACATCATCAGTATTTTCATTTGGTTTTCTTTGTATAATGTGTTAACTGAAGTCCTAAAGGTTCTATCCCATATCACCTTCCATATCTGGCCAGGAATCTCTTTCCCCAACCAAGTCTCCCATCTCGACATATAGGCATGTTTAAAGGGACCCCAACTGCTACGGGAGTTCAAAATAGTGTATATGTTAGATATAAGGCCCCTTGTAGAAGTGCCCTGGGAGCAAAGATTTTCAAATTGAGTAGGACCCAAACATTGTTTGGGCCCTATGATCGACATGTAGTAATGAATTATTTGTCGGTGTGAGAAACACAGACTCTCTGGCAAATTATAAAGTGAACGCAACTCGGGGAACGTTCTTGGCTTATGCGTAAGTGGGTTCAGAATATCACGAAAACAAAAAAGGCCTGCTCCCGCCCAGCTACGCATCGTACTAGAGTCCATAGCCCTCGAGAGATGCGGGCTATACAGAAAAGGTGTCATAAGAGAAGCATGTCCCGCCAGCTGAAACTTAATTCTACATTTACCCCAAATGTCCCTGGTAAAAGCCATGGGTCCCAACAAAGTTCCAGAGGGAATCTCGAAGGGTTTGCCCCATATCAACGAGGCAGGGTGGCAAGGGGCCAACCACAACTGTTCCACCTCCATCCATCTATTACATGCTGGAAGTGTAGACCAATGGGACAAATGGCGCAAATGAGTTGCATAATAATACAGCATGATATCTGGGCAGGCAACACCTCCCTCCCGTCTTGACGCACAGAGGACCGAAGCCGGGATACGGTGTCTCCCTGAGTGCCATATGAACTTCATTAGTAATGATTGGATTCTTTTTAGTGTTGCCACGGGTACTCTAACCGATAGCGTTTCAAACAGATATAGAAAGCGGGGGATAATGGACATTTTAATAGCTGCAATTCTACCCAAGAGCGAGATCGGTAGGGCCGACCACTTTTTAAGTTGGGATTCTACCTTATGTATTAGAGGTGGGAAATTGGCTTGAAATATTGTTCTATAACTAGAGGTCATATTAATCCCTAGATAGCGTATGGATGATGTGCGCCATGTATAATTGTATGATTGTTTAAGGAGTTGAAGTTTAGCTTCCGGAATATTTTGGGCAACGCCTCAGTTTTAGTAGAGTTAATTTTATAGCCCGACATTTTAGCGTAGGATGTGATCGTTGCATGCAGGTTAGGGAGAGAGGTAATGGGATTTGTCAAAGAGAGAATCACATCGTCTGCGAACAGGGCAACTTTGAATGGTCTATTTTTAAGCTGAATTCCCACGATATCAGGGTTAAGTCTAATTTGCGCCGCTAGTGGTTCAATACTAAGGACATAGAGCAGAGGGGAAAGGGGGCATCCCTGGCGTGTTCCATTTTTGATGGGTAAATCCCTGGAATGGGCATGAGAAAGGCGAACCAGAGCAGTGGGCGATGAATACAGACCCCTCAGTGCAGTGACGAAAGGTCCCGACAGGCCAAAATGGTGAAGAGTGTGAAACATAAAGGACCAATCCAACCTGTCAAAGGCCTTCTCTGCGTCCAAACTCAGCAAAAGGGCCTCCATCCTCCCCCTGTTGGCCACCTCAATCAGGTCCATAATACGCCTGGTATTATCTCCCGCCTGACGGAAGCGCACAAATCCCACCTGATCTTTATGAATCAAATGTGGGAGCCATTTCCCCAGCCTATCTGCTAAAAGCTTGGTGAAAATTTTTAAATCAGAATTTAATAGACTGATTGGGCGGTAACTCGCA
This sequence comes from Allobates femoralis, assembly GCA_033576535.1. NCBI lineage: Eukaryota > Metazoa > Chordata > Amphibia > Anura > Aromobatidae > Allobates > Allobates femoralis. The sequence continues at coordinate 619,005,010 of JARQOC010000001.1, read as the reverse complement.
CACTCCATCGGGTCCTTTCCCTCTTTTGGAATAACAGTAATGTAGGAACGGAGAATTGATTCAGGTATTGCCCCCCCTCCATAAAATGATTAAACAGGGTGACCATATAAGGGGATAGTACATCGATATAGGTTTTATAGTAGAGGTATGGCAACCCATCTGGTCCTGGCGCTTTATGTCCCGGTAGGTTTTTTATGGTCTCTTCAATCTCTTCCGCTGAAACCTTTTGGTTAAGATCTTCCAAAGCGGTTCGGGATAGTTTAGGTAGTTGACATGAGGAGAGGTATTCATCTAGTGTGTGATTTTGTCTTTTCTGGAATTGCTGTGTGGTGGAGGGGAGGGAGTAGAGGGAAGAATAGTAATCATAAAATAAATCGGCTATTTTAACCGGGTCATAGTGGATCACACCGGTGTGATCCTTAATACCATAAGGGGAGTTATTAGTGGTCTGGTCCCTCAGTCTCCTGGCTAGCATCGTATGTGCTTTGTTACTATACTCATAATATTTCTGTCTAGAGTATCTAAGGAGTACCTCCACTTTACCCTGGGCTATGGTTTTTAGTTGGTTTCTCAGATCAATTACTTCCTTCAAGAGTAGTTTAGTGGGGTGGGTCAATAATCGTCCCTCTGCCTGTTTCAATTTCCCTTCTATTTTGAGGTATTGGGATTTAGCATCTTTCTTAATCCTGGATGACAATGCAATACATTCTCCTCTGAAGACCGCTTTATGTGCTTCCCACAAAACAGCTAGTGACGGAGATGAGGGGGAGTTTTCAGTGAAATAATGTACAAGAGACTCCCTCAATTTATTTCGCGTGTCTTTGTTAGTCAAGAGGGACTCGTTTAGTCTCCAATGGCACATTTTAGGTGGATTAGGTGTTAATTTGAGATCTATTGTCAGAGGGGCATGGTCGGTCCACGTTATATTACCGATAGATGCGGAGGCCAATGAGCGCAGTGTTATCATGTCCCCAAAGAAGTAGTCTATACGGCTATGGGATCCATGAGGATGTGAGTAAAATGTATATTTCCTATCAGTTGGATTGTCAATGCGCCATAGGTCGTATAATGTGTGTCTACGTATTAATTTCCGGAAACCTATAGAGACACGCTCCGTTTTTGTATTTGTATTTTTGCCATTGGGAGGTACAGGAACCAATCTATCTCTAGTTTCTGAGAATGCCATATTAAAATCTCCGCCAATTATTTGGGCCATTCCTCGATCAGGTTGTAAATGGGCTAGAACCGAGGCCACAAACTTTATCTGGTTTGAATTAGGGGCATATAGATTGCACAACATAATTGGTACTCCCCCGGCACTCCCATAAACAATGGCATATCTGCCCTGCGGATCAATTTCAGATTTAGTTACCTGAAATGCACAGTGGTGGGAGATCAATATCGCTACCCCAGCCGTTTTATTTTTAGCTGTGGCAGAAAACGTAGTAGGAAACCAGCGGTGTGCAAATTTCAGGGACCCCGTATCCGAAAGATGCGTCTCCTGTAAGAAAACTATATCAGCCTTGGACTCCCGCATCTCTCGGAGGACAAGTCTTCTTTTTAGGTCTGAATTCAGACCCTTTACGTTAAGGGTAAGCAGTTTAACCATTATAAAATAAAGGTGTACCTAGAGTATTTAAGGGGGACATGGATGGGATCGTGGTGGAGACACCCTGGTCTAAATACTTGAATGGGCAGATTCTGGGAATATTATTATGAGGACTTGACTGAGGAGACGAGAGCATACATGTACTGCATATCTGAACACAGGTAATATAACTGAGTATTAACAGAAAAGAAAGAAAAAACATCAGGTGAATATTACAGGACAACTTCCTGTTGTCCTGGAATGAGAGTCGGGTATATTTTAACATAAGTCGCCTAAGGCGACTCCAAAGTGTATTTGCACTACTTAATAATCAAGAAAATCAATAACACGACTCTCTTCTGTGAGGGTACACGTCAGATCTGTGAGAGCAGTTTTCACTCAAAAAAAAAAAAAAAAACCTGCCCCCAAGAGCCGCAAATTCCCATTAAGGGGCCAAGATTAGTATATATACCATCCCGCATAAAGGAGAAATAAGGAGGAAGAATAGGCAGTTGAGCCAAATGATGTATGCTATAGTCACCAATCATGAAGGGTCCTCCCTCCTGGGAGCATTCCGTGTCTTTTTACGCGGTGCAGACTGTTGCCAAGTCTGCTGCAGTGGGGGAGGCAATCCCAATGGAGTGATCCAGTCTGGCAAAGATGGTGGGTTGATGTTCATCGCGCGGCAGAAGGACTCCAGGTCTTCCGGGTTTCTTAGTGTGGCCACTTTATCTCCTTTCTTGGCTGAGAGACTAAAAGGGAATCCCCACCTGTAGGGAATATGGCTATCTTGTAGAATGTTCAGCAGTGGTCTCAATGCTCCTTTGTTGGAGAGTAATCCACGAGAGGTCCTGGAAAAGTTGTATCTTTGTATTATTGTGGGTGATTTGTTTAAGTTGTCTTGCTTTTGCCATAATATCTTCCTTTAGAGGGAAGTCTGTGATGCGGCAGATTATGTCTCTGGGGTTACCAGTCATACTTTTTGGCTTCAAGGCTCTATGAGCTCTGTCCATTTTAATTGGGTGATCCGCTGGACGACGTAGCACCGAGTTGAACACTTTTTGTAGAGTTCCCACTACATCTTCCGTATCTCTAGTCTCAGGGACCCCTCTAACTCTGATATTGTGCCGTCTTCCCCTGTTATCCAAGTCCTCTACATGTCTTTGGAGGTCTCTTATGATGGAGGCCTGTGTAGTAGTTTGGGACTGAAGATGTCTTATAACCGCTCTAGCTTGGTTGTGATCTTCTTCTAACTGATGGATCCTCTGAGTCAAAGCAACCACCTCCCGTCTTGTCGCTGCCAATTCTGAGCGACAGGTGTTCTTAATCTCTGTGACCAGCAGTTTAAAGTCCTGTTTAGTAGGCAATTGTTGTACGTATTGCCACCAGTCAGGAGGCGGGGGCGGGGGGTATAGGTGCTCCCGGATTTGATGGGGTGATCCAGGGCTCTGGACCACGCTGCTCCCTCTTTGGTCAGTGTATAAGGACTCAGGGCTGTCTATCAGCTCTATGGAACTTCTTTGAGTCTGCAGGGCTTGTCTCGTTGAGCGAGACGTTCTCTGGGGGCGACTGGGTTCTTCCAGAGCCTGAGTTGCCCAGTTGTCCCCTGTCCAGGCAGAGCTCCACATATCGCTGTCGATAAGTTCAACAAGAGCTCTCTGATTGCTCTCACCATCTGGTAATCCCTCACTATGAGCAACCATTTCTGGGCTCCCCATCCTCTGTTCTATCAGGTTAATGGATTCCTCTGTAAGATCATAATCTATCCCTGCTGCAGAGGGGGTGAGCTGAGGCACAATACTCCTTTCCCCTGCTTAGCATGTGTGTTGGGGCTCCCATCATGTGTGGGTTCACAGTTGCTTTTTAATGGGGTCAGCACAGGGGTGCAGTCTCTTTGTGTGTCAGGGGAGAGGTCTCTTGCTGCAGACCGTGGTAACACTAGTGTCTCTGAGGGGGCCGGTGATCTAGCCTCTGCCTGTGTCTCCGCCCCCACCACAGGGAAAGTGCCCATCATCTCCTGTCTCTCTCCTCCTCCCCGCCCATCCAGGGCTCCAGGTGCGGGAAAGCCCTGGGGGATAGAGAAGCAGCGCTGCTCGCCATCTTGGGACCCTTAACAGTGTCCTGGGTCCGCCCCCTGTCTTCTGGTCCCGGGCGCTTGTTTTCACCAGCGGGCCCGCAGGGACTGCAGTGCGGCGGTGATCCAGACTCACCTCGGGATGCAGAGGCTGAGCACAGGGCGGGTGGCTCTCCGGCGGCTCCCGGTCTCATCGGCTGCTTTGCAGCATGTGCGGGCGCAGCTTTACCTCCTCTGAGCAGGTATGCGTCCAGGGTGCCTGGTGCCTGTTCCCCTGCTTCTTTGGGCACCTTCTGAGCTTTTTTCTTCCCCATCTTTTGGCTCCCTTTGCCGATTTAGAGGCTGATTTTTGCTCTTGGGAGCAGGAGCTCCAGCCTCACACGTCCGCTCTCATAAAGGTCCGGACACGCCCCCCCCACTTGTGTTTATTGATGACATAACAGCAGACAAGAGTAGCCGGATGAATTCTGAAGTGTACCGGGATATACTTTCAGCCCAAATTCAGCCAAATGCTGCAAAGTTGATTGGACGGCGCTTCATAGTACAGATGGACAATGACCCCAAGCATACAGCCAAAGCTACCCAGGAGTTCATGAGAGCAAAAAAGTGGAACATTCTGCAATGGCCAAGTCAATCACCAGATCTTAACCCAATTGAGCATGCATTTCACTTGCTCAAATCCAGACTTAAGACGGAAAGACCCACAAACAAGCAAGACCTGAAGGCTGCGGCTGTAAAGGCCTGGCAAAGCATTAAGAAGGAGGAAACCCAGCGTTTGGTGATGTCCATGGGTTCCAGACTTAAGGCAGTGATTGCCTCCAAAGGATTCGCAACAAAATATTGAAAATAAAAATATTTTATTTGGGTTATGTTTATTTGTCCAATTACTTTTGACCTTCTAAAATGTGGAGTGTTTGTAAAGAAATGTGTACAATTCCTACATTTTCTATCAGATATTTTTGTTCAACCCTTCAAATTAAACGTTACAATCTGCACTTGAATTCTGTTGTAGAGGTTTCATTTCAAATCCAATGTGGTGGCATGCAGAGCCCAACTCGCCAAAATTGTGTCACTGTCCAAATATTTCTGGCCCTAACTGTATGGATATAACATGTACCCAAGATGTTCCAAAAATCTGCATAACACATCTCCCAACTTAAAGAAATAACTCAGTCCAAAAGCAATTAATTAACAGTCGGCAGCCCTGAAGGTCCATCCAGCCCTTCCATATTTTATCAAATACCCTCGATCTGTCCCGTTTGAGGTATATAGCTTTTTCCTACTCGCGGTCAGATTCATGCTACAGATATACTCTTTGCGAGAGGGTACCATATCAGATATCCAATGAGCCGCTATTAATTTTCTGGCAGCAAACAACATCCTAGCCACTGCTATATGCGAATAGTCATCTCCCCCTACATCCTCTGTACAGCCAAGGACACAGACAATCGGGTCTCTGGGGATGTCCAGCTCCGTTGCCCCCTGGATCAAGTGGAGTACCATAATCCAAAAAATCTGGAGGCGCGGGCACGTCCAAAACATGTGGAGAATGTCCGCGTCCTCATGTGAACATTTGGGGCAACATGAGTCCCGTCTCAGGCCTAAATCATGAAGCCACTTAGGCGTCCTGTAGACCCTATAAAGGATATACAGTTGAGAGAGGCGTCTGGGCTCATTGAGCGACAGCCGGGGTATCATACTCCTGATCGACTCCCAACGTTCAGCTGTTATACCCTCTATTTGCTGTTCCCATTTGTCCAGTGCCCGTATCGGGTGTTTTAACAGAGCCATTGCCAAGAGGTATCCGTATACAAAGGAAATTATGCCTTTAGTGGAGGTTTTCGCGCCAATCATAGTGATAGCAGTATCATGGTGAATGTCCATACAATGTGTTTGAGCCTGCACCATGTAGGCATGTCGCACCTGCAAATACCGGTAGAACGAGGAGTGTGGGAGCGAAAATTCACTCTGCAAGCTTTCAAATGTTTTAAAGACTCCCCGTTCCACCAGCTGAGAGAGCCACCAAATGCCCACACGTCGCCACTGCGCGAATCCCCTCAGCGCCTGCAGGTGCGGCAGATGAGGGTTGTTCCAAATGGGGGTATACCGTGTAAAACCAGTGATGCCTCTCAGCCTTTTCAATTTTTCCCATACTTTAATCATGAGTAGCACCGTGGGGAGCCTGTGGGCCCAGGGTCAAAGGGTTCCAGCTTCCAATTTCGCCAGCAGCGGTCCTCGCCCCCCCAGAAACTGAAGGATACCCTTTCCTCCCCCCTGCCCTGCAACTGAGTGCTCCGCGCCCCAGGTCAAATGCTGACACTGTGAGGACAGAAAATACAGCCAAGGGTTGGGCAAGGCCAGGCCCCCCTCCTCCTTACCCCTCTGCAGGTGTTCCAATTTTATCCGTGCTCCCTTTTTCCCCCAAATAAGCTCCCTGAATAAGGCGTTAATTTAAAAAATTCTATTCTGCGGAAGCCAAATTGGGGAGTTATGAAGGACGTACAAAAGCTGAGGCATGATCACCATCTTCAGCAGGTTCACCCCCCCCCACCACCGAGAGGTGTAGCTTGGCCCAGGCCTTAATCTTCTGCTTAATTGTAGACATTAGAGGTGCAAGGTTTAAACGCTCATAGTCAGAAATGTCGCCCGATATATTAATGCCCAGGTATTTGAAGCTGTTTACGACTGGCACGTGGGGTATGTCAAGGACTGTGGGATCTATCGGCAAAACCACTGACTTTTCCCAATTTACGGTCAACCCCGAAACGGACCCAAACTGTGTAAGGAGCGACATGGTATTGCGAAGTGAAGTATCAGGGTCAGCTAAAAACAACAGAAGGTCATCCGCATAGAGGGCCACCTTCTCCTCCAGCTCGCCATATCGAAATCCCTCAATATCCGGAGCACGTCTTATCCTCGAAGCCAAGGGCTCAATAGCCAGGGCAAAAAGCAGCGGGGACAGCGGGCAGCCCTGCCTCGTACCTCTCTGAAGAGGAAAGTACCCAGACAGTGAACCATTGGCCCGTATCCGTGCCTGTGGCTGAGAGTACAAGAGCCTGATCCAGCCAATAAAGCCAGGTCCAAAGCCCATGCCCTCCAGTACCGCAAAAAGGTACGGCCATTCCACGCTGTCAAATGCCTTGGCGGCATCCAAAGACAGGACTACCCGCAGCCCCACATTACCACATTATCCGCCTCAACCTGCATATTTAAAAACAATCTACGAATATTCAGAGCCGTTGACTTACGGGGCATAAAACCAGTCTGATCCGGGTGCACAATTTCTTTATTTTTTTGTAATAATTAGTTAAAAGTATTCTCTTTGTCTATCCTTCTTTTTAGTTTTACCCTATTCCATAGATGTTTGCTGTGTCTTGGAGCCCCTGTTCAAACTTGGCAGACTTCAATCCTCAGTTGGTATTATGTTTCTGTCTCCGGTATTCACCCCCTCCATAGACTAACATCTGCTGTCAATTATCACTACATGTTATCACTCTACTTTTATATATACACTCCCGTCATGCGCTAGACCACGCTGTTGTTTTACTCGCGGTCTTTCTTGTTCCTTTCCTCTCCTCTCCCTTCTTACTTTGCGGATCCCCTGTATGAAGCGGCGTTCATTCACTGTTGCGTCATCACGTGTCTCTGTGGATGTCAATGTCAAGGAATGAAACACAGTGGATTTATGAATTGAATAACCATGATAGGTAATAAAGAATTACTAGGACCAGCTCACCCAGGGGAGTTTGGTACCACGGTCCAGTGGGTCCACTCTAGGGCACCTCTCTCTGGAAGCGTGACAGAATGATCAGGCCATGGACCCCGCCGGTGCTCTGTTCTCGGCGCAAAAGGAACTGGCTTATCTGCGGGAGAATCAGAACCGTATTATGGCTTTCATGCATTCCATGGATTCCCGACTAGTCTCTCTCTAGAACTCTGATCCAATATCCGCTACTCAGCTTGCGAGTTTACAGCAGGAACTCTCCATGCAACGAGACGCGCAGTCTCGCATGCTGTCTTAGGCTGGCTTCACACTACAGCAAGATCCGAGATGATCCTGACAGCCCCGGACTGGATCAGCACACAGAATCGGAGGGCAAATATGCCCTCCAGTCCGGTGTGCAGCCAGACGTAGCTGCAGCTGCTAATGATTCAGGACCGCAGTTCGCAGGGAGCTAGCCGCAGTCCTGAAATAACAGCGGCGTGCAGCCGCCGGTATCCGGTTCCCAGATCCTCCCGGATCGGAGCAATCCGGCCTCATAGGCTCCCATGTTAGGGAGCGCCGGATTGCCCCGGATCCGGGAGGATCTGGGGGAATCCAGGAGACGCCAATTTGGGGAGATTTTTCTCCCCCGACACAAAAACGTTGCAAGTAACATTTTTGTGTCCGGGAGAAAAATCAGAATTCTCCCAGATTCTTCCGGAGAGATGGAAACCGGATGGCACATAGCTGCTATCCGGCTCCATCCGGCCCCATAGGATACTATGGGGCCAAAATCCGGTCCGGGGCTGTCTGGTTTACACCGGACAGCCCTGGATCGGATCTTGCCGTGGTGTGAAGCCAGCCTTAAATGTCCTCGGTAGATGACCGTCTGTTCACTCTACAAGCTGCAGCCACAGCCTCGGCTCAGGCCTTGTCCCATGACCGTGCTCCAGGTAGCATCCCGAACCCTCCGCCTCGCCTTGGAAAACCACCTAGGTACAGTGGTGACCCCAAGCTGTGCCGGGGCTTTCTAAATCAGTGCCGTCTACACTTCGAACTGTTACCTAAGCAGTACCCCACCGATCAGGCTTAGGTGGCTTTTGTGGTATCCCATCTGGAAGGCGAGGCTCTGGCGTGGGTTAACCCTTTATTGGAGCGAGACAACCCTACAGTCTCTCATTTGCTGACCTTTCTGGAGACGTTTCGGAAGGTCTTCGATGAGCCTGGCCGGGTTGCTACTACTACTGAGTCCCTCTTTAACAAAATCGGAGAATATCTCTCTTTTGAAGCCGAATAGGACCAGGAAAGATGGAGAGCAGTGCCGACTCTGGACAGCATTCAGCTTGTTTACCCGTTATCCGGGTGTATGCATTAAATACCTCAGACCAAAACCGCTGGATTTCCCCACAATTCCACCAAATGTGTACCTATCTCTTCTCCGCAACGCCAACATGTGTCAGGGGTTCCAGGAAACATACTCCGCAGGCTTGCCAGACATAGGTACCATCTAGTGAGCAGCTTATTGCTTCTTTCTTGTGCAATGCAAGCACTAGCTAGTTTGTGAGTAAATAAAAAGCATTTCTGCCAATCGCTATCTGAGATGCCGCTCTCCAGCTCCCTCTCCCAAGCACGCTGGAAATATAGAGTGCCCTGATCTCTCACGGAGCCTAAAGCCTGATATAGAGCCGATATTTTGCGCCTCGGGGGCGATTCTAATTGGAATAACTTTTCCAATATGTTGGGCATCGATCTCACCCTGCACGATTGGTCAGCTGAATATAGGTATGCTCTGTATTGAAAATATTTAAACCACCTAAGTGGCCTCGAAGGGTCTTTGGGTTGTAGCTCTGCCAATGAGGGCAAATCCCCGTCGGATAGAGTCTGACCCACTCGGATATCGTTCACACTCTGTCAGCATAAAAATCTCTGTCATCCAAATCCAGGTGGGAAAGATGGGTTGGAGAAAAGGGGGGGTCAAAGGGCTAAGTCTATCATCTAAGTGCAGGGTTTTCGTCACTGAGTGCCATACCTTCAAAGTCGTCCCGGTCATATCTGTCAGGGGTTCCATGTCTGTAAAGTCTCTAGGGGGAATCCAAAGCAGATGTTTCAGCGGTATCTCCAGACCCTCTTGCTCCACCTCTACCCATTTCTTGGAGGACTCACAATACTGCCAGTCCAAAGCTCTAACGAGAGAGGAAGCCAAAAAGTACGTCTGCATATTGGGCAGTCCAACCCCTTCCCTGGATTTAGGCAAAGAGAGAATATTCATCGGTAATCTGGATCTCTTGCCCCCCCCCAGACATATCTGCGTATCATAGATTGCAATTTGGAGAAAAAAACCCTATCAAACAGGACAGGGACTAAAGTATATAGGAGTCGGGGCAAGACATCCATTTTGACCACGTTCATCCTTCCGAACCAGGTCAATTTTAGCTGTCTATAAGAGGTAAATGCCAATTCCCAGGGGCTGATAGTTCAAATTGAATAGTTGTTTAAGATCATTTGGTATAAGAACTCCCAAATACATAATGGCCTCCACCTTCCACTTGAACGGGAACTGATTAGAAAGATGAGACACCAAATCTCCGGGCAAAGAGATATTAAGTGCCTTGGTCTTGGAACAATTCACTTTAAAATTGCTTACCGTACAAACTCCTTTAAAACAGAAGGTATAGAGACCAGGGCCTGTGAGACATATAGTAGGAGGTCATAGGCAAATAAGGCCAATTTGTGATGGCTCTGTCCCAGCTTAATCCCATGGACGCTTGCATTGGCCCTAAGTGCCGTAGCCAGATGTTCCATTACGATAATGTACAGTAGGGGTGACAAAGGGCATCCCTGCCTGGTACCGTTTACTATTTTGAACAAAGAGGATAAGATTCCTCCCATCCTCACCTTAGCAGAAAAGGAGGAATAGAAGGACAGGATTCCGTGCAAGAACCGAGGACCCAGGCCAAGTTGTATCAGCGCCTCCCTCATAAACCCCCAGTGGACTCTGTCAAAGGCCTTCTCAGCATCCACAGAAATTAGGCCTAGTGGAATCGAGCTGCTTTTGGCCTTAGCTATAAGGAGCAGGGTTCTAATAGTGTTGTCCCTAGCTTCCCGGCCTCTGACAAAGCCCACCTGGTCCGCATTGATCACAGAAGGGAGGAGTGGTGCCAAACGATCAGCTAGTATTTTAGAGAAGAGTTTTACATCCACATTCAGTAACGAAATCGGCCTGTAGTTCAACACCAAAGATGGATCTTTCCCTGGTTTAGGAATGACGCTGATATGGGCTTCCAAAGATTGAGGCACAAAATCCGATCCCTGGAGTATTGCATTAAAGGCCGTCAACATCACTGGGGCCAGCTGGGACTTGAGCGTTTTATAAAAATTGGGCAAAAGCCCGTCCGGGCCCGGGCATTTCCCTGAAGGAGTAGATTGGATAGCCCGCGACAATTCCTCCTCAGAGGTATCTTCTTCTAATATCGCAGTTGTCTCTTTAGCCAAAGATGAGATCCCCGTCTGGGCAATGTATTTTTTAATCTTATCCGACAACTCGAAGGATGAGAGATCGGAGAAGTGTCCCTTGATATTATAAAGTTCTCAATAGTATTTCTTAAATTCCTCCAAAATTTAATTCGGGATATACGTTCGTCCACCTTTATTGGTTGATATAAATGGAACGAAAGGCGGATTTAGACGAGGGTGGAGCAGTCGGGCCAGGGGGCGCCCGCACTTGTCTGAGTTGGAGTAAAAATAACTTTTAGACTTTTCAGGGTATCTGCGGTATTTTTGGTCCAGTAAGTTTTTAAGTTCTGTCTTCTTCAATGTCAAGTCAAAAACATCTATAGGATTCGCACTTTCCTTGACCACGACACTGCTATAACCCTTATTCACGCTCTCATCATCTCCCGCCTCGATTACTGCAACCTCCTGCTCACCGGCCTCCCTGATACCTCCCTTGCACCTCTCCAATCTATCCTGAACTCCGCTGCCCGCCTAATCCATCTGTCTCCCTGCTACTCCCTTGTTTCCCCCCTCTACCAAGCCCTTCAATGGTCCTAGCACCGAGCCCTGGGGGACCCCGACAGATAGGGGGTAGGGCGAGGAGGAGGTGTGGGAGTGGGTGACGCTGAAGGTGCGGTCCGTTAAGTATGAGGAGATCCAGGAGAGGGCAAGGTCCGTGATGCCAAGAGATTCCAGGATCTGTAGTAGAAGGGAGTGGTCAACAGTGTTGAAGGCGGCAGATAGGTCGAGGAGGAGGACAGAGAAGTGTCGCTTGCTTTTGGCAGTCAGTAGGTCATTTGTGACTTTGGTCAGGGCTGTTTCAGTGGAGTGGAGGGGTCGGAAGCCGGACTGCAGCCGGTCAAAGAGGGAACAGGAGGAGAGGTGAGAGGACAGCTCAGAGTGGACATGCTGTTCAAGTAGTTTAGAGGCGAAAGGGAGGAGAGATATAGGGTGGTAGTTGGAGACAGTTGTGGGATCGAGGGAGGGTGTTTTGAGGATGGGTGTGATCAAGGCGTGTTTGAAGGCTGAGGGGAATGTGCCGGTGGTGAGTGATAGGTTGAAAACATGAGTCAGGGCTGGGATGATAACAGACATTGGCTGGCTGGTGGAGCTTGTCCCGGGTGGCAGCCCTGATGTGAGGAGCGGGGGGGGGTGCTGTCGGATCTGGCCAGGTGAGGGGGGGGGTTTCTAACACTCACCGCATGCTGCCCTGCGCACTGTCCCGCTGTATTATTGCAGCAGCTGCGGCCGCAAAGCAACAGCGGCCGCCAGCCCATGTCATTAAGGGGGCCGCCCTAAATTAGGGCAAAGCACTTGCCCCCCTGCCACCTGGGCCAGTCCGCCCCTGATAACAGAGGAGAGGTGGGATGGGAGCGGGTCGTAGGCGCTGGTGGTGAGGTGTGATTTTGACATGAGGGAGGAGAGCTGGTCTTCAGTTATGGGGGGGAAGCAGTTGATGGAAGGAGAGGGCAGGATAGCCGAGAGGGGAGGCTGTGGGGACAATGAGTATAATGAGGTTCTGGTGTGTATGATGAGAATCTGCAATAGCTAAGGTGCATGATGAAGTTCTGCAGCAGCTGGTGTGTGTATGATGCCATCCTGCAGCAGCTGAGGGGCATAATGAGGTTCTGCAGCATCTCAGGGGTATAATCAGGTTTTGCAGCAGCTCAGGGGTATAATGAGGTTCTGCAGCATCTGAGGTCTGTATGATGAGATCCTGCATCAGCTGAGGGATATGATGAGGTTCTGCAGCATCTGGGGGTTTGGTGAGTTTCTGAAGCTGCTGAGATGTGTAATGAGGTTCTGCAGCAATTGAGGTGTATGGTAAGATTCTGCAGCAACTGAAGACTATGATGAGGTTCTGCAGCAGCTAAGGTGTATAATGAAGTTCTGCAGCAGCTGAAGTGCAGCTGTTGCAGAAAATGAAATGTATAAGGCTGCTTTCACACTGCAGTTTTTTCCCTGATCAGGTTCGATCAGATTTGTGTGCCAAAACCAGGAGAGGAACCAGGAGAGGAACTTGCAAAGAAAAACTATAATTGAAATATTGACACCTGTTCTGAGTTTTGGAGACACTCCTGGTTTTGGCACACAAACCTGATCGAACCTGATCAGTGAAAAAACTGCAGTGTGAAACCAGCCTAAGGCTTGGACACACTCTGCTACTTATATGCGAGTCTGTCAGACGAGACTCGGAAGAGGCTGGAGCAGTGACCCAGAACGGCCTCTCCCTGTCTGGACGGGGAGTCTGGAGCTGCACAAAAACACAATCAGCTGACAGCCCCGTCCAGATAGGGAGAAGCCGTTCAGGGTCACTGCTCCAGCCTCTTCCGAGTCTCGTCTGACAGACTCGCATGTAAGTAGCAGAGTGTGTCCGAGCCCTTAGAGGTTGTGTCTTGTAATCTTGAACCTCAATAACATTGATTCCCCGGACACTCACAGTAAGGAACACCGGATCATCAAACAGCTCCGCAGGAGACTCAAAGAAGTGGAAGAAAAAGACCTAAAAGATAAAGAAAAGAGAAATCTTAATTCATGAGACTGATGAGACCGGAACAAGACGGAGAGGAGTAAATGGGCGACCTCAGCACAAAACGGGCTGTTCCCTTCCGTAACCGCGTTCTTTTGGTCTGTCCTGCGACCGTCACCTTCACAACAGGTTTAATGTTGGCGCCGAGAAACTGACGTCCCTCAATCACCCGAACTCTGATCTAAAGAAACAGACATCACTAATACAACAGAGCTGCACTCACTATTCTGCTGGTGCAGTCACTGTGTACATACATTACATTACTGATCCTGAGTTACCTCCTGTATTATCCTCCAGAGCTGCACTCACTATTCTGCTGGTGCAGTCACTGTGTACATACATTACATTACTGATCCTGAGTTACCTCCTGTATTATACTCCAGAGCTGCACTCACTATTCTGCTGGTGCAGTCACTGTGTATATACATTACTATACTGATCCTGAGTTACCCCCTATATTATACTCCAGAGCTGCACTCACTATTCTGCTGGCGCAGTCACTGTGTACATACATTACATTACTGATCCTGAGTTACCTCCTGTATTATACTCCAGAGCTGCACTCACTATTCTGCTGGTGCAGTCACTGTGTATATACATTACTATACTGATCCTGAGTTACCTCCTGTATTATACTCCAGAGCTGCACTCACTATTCTGCTGGTGCAGTCACTGTGTACATACATTACATTACTGATCCTGAGTTACCTCCTGTATTATCCTCCAGAGCTGCACTCACTATTCTGCTGGTGCAGTCACTGTGTACATACATTACATTACTGATCCTGAGCTACCTCCTGTATTATCCTCCAGAGCTGCACTCACTATTCTGCTGGTGCAGTCACTGTGTACGTACATTACATTACTGATCCTGAGTTACCTCCTGTATTATACTCCAGAGCTGCACTCACTATTCTGCTGGTGCAGTCACTGTGTACATACATTACATTACTGATCCTGAGTTACCTCCTGTATTATACTCCAGAGCTGCACTCACTATTCTGCTGGTGCAGTCACTGTGTACATACATTACATTACTGATCCGGAGTTACCTCCTGTATTATACTCCAGAGATGCACTCACTATTCTGCTGGCGCAGTCACTGTGTACATACATTACATTACTGATCCTGAGTTACCTCCTGTATTATACTCCAGAGCTGCACTCACTATTCTGCTGGTGCAGTCACTCTGTACATACATTACATTACTGATCCTGAGTTACCTCCTGTATTATACTCCAGAGCTGCACTCACTATTCTGCTGGCGCAGTCACTGTGTACATACATTACATTACTGATCCTGAGTTACCTCCTGTATTATACTCCAGAGCTGCACTCACTATTCTGCTGGTGCAGTCACTGTGTACATACATTACATTACTGATCCTGAGTTACCTCCTGTATTATACCCCAGAGCTGCACTCACTATTCTGCTGGCGCAGTCACTGTGTATATACATTACTATACTGATCCTGAGTTACCCCCTATATTATACTCCAGAGCTGCACTCAGTATTCTGCTGGTGCAGTCACTGTGTACATACATTACATTACTGATCCTGAGTTACCTCCTGTATTATACTCCAGAGCTGCACTCACTATTCTGCTGGTGCAGTCACTGTGTACATACATTACATTACTGATCCTGAGTTACCTCCTGTATTATACTCCAGAGCTGCACTCACTAATCTGCTTGCGCAGTCACTGTGTACATACATTACATTACTGATCCTGAGTTACCTCCTGTGTTATACTCCAGAGCTCCACTCACTATTCTGCTGGTGCAGTCACTGTGTACATACATTACATTACTGATCCCGAGTTACCTCCTGTATTATACCCCAGAGCTGCACTCACTATTCTGCTGGTGCAGTCACTGTGTACATACATTACATTACTGATCCTGAGTTACCTCCTGTATTATACTCCAGAGCTGCACTCACTATTCTGCTGGTGCAGTCACTGTGTACATACATTACATTACTGATCCTGAGTTACCTCCTGTATTATACTCCAGAGCTGCACTCACTAATCTGCTTGCGCAGTCACTGTGTACATACATTACATTACTGATCCTGAGTTACCTCCTGTGTTATACTCCAGAGCTCCACTCACTATTCTGCTGGTGCAGTCACTGTGTACATACATTACATTACTGATCCTGAGTTACCTCCTGTATTATACTCCAGAGCTGCACTCACTATTCTGCTGGTGCAGTCACTGTACAATTAAAATACAAAAAAGCAACGATTCCTGCTCAGCCTTTGGCCGTAGACGTGACTCGAACCGGCTTCATCGACAGTGCACATTGCAGTGTGAACAATGATCATGGCACAGCACGCATTAGACCACTGAGCCACGGCCCACACCGAGAAACAAGGGAGGCTTTGGTTATCTTGACTGTACATGAGCCAGTGTATATCACAATCCACTCCTATGTAGCTTGAATACATCTACTACTTTGAACGCTAGAAGTAAAGAAAAAGTCAGATTTTTTGTTATTATAAAACAACTATTAAAAATAATAAAAAAATCAATATCAAAAAAATTAAATTTTCTCGTTTTAGTTTTTAATATTTATATTAATTTTATCATTTTTAATTATAATTTTACGTATAATCATTTTATAATTTTATTTTTATAATGTTATTATAATTTTTAATTATAATTTTTATATTGTTTTATTTTTCATAATTAATTATTCTTAAATATTAGGTGTTAATAAATATAATATATAAATATAATAAATAATAACATATATATAGAGGGTGGTCCCTGTAGGTGTAGGTGGACATTATGTGTAATAAGGTTATGAAGGGGGAGATTTATCAAACATGGTGTAAAGTGTAACGGTCTCAGTTGCCCTTAGCAACCAATCAGATTCCACTTTTCATTCATCACAGGCTCTTTGGAAAATGAAAGATGGAATCTGATTGGTTGCTGAGGGCAACTGAGCCAGATTCACAGATCCAGTTTTCACAGATAGATCTCCCCCAAATCTGTTTTCTTTTCAGATAATTCAGATATCCCATAATGGCAAATAATTTAAATTGAGATCAAAGAAAATTGATTTTAAAAGAGTATTGGAAATCTCAAAATGCTGAAACCAGGTTCACTTTACACCATGTTGGATAAATCTCCCCTTCATAACCTTATCACACATACTGTCCACCTACTTTTGGATCACCCTGTATAATAAACATAATATATATAAAAAAGGGTCGTCATTTTGTAGGGTTCGGCTGTATTTTCTATTGCCAGTACAGGTAACCCCAGCAGGTACTGACTGAAAACCCCCGCTACCTGCTGTTACCTTCGCTGGCAACGAAAATTACAGGGAAGTTATGGTCCCCCTGTAATATGTCCCATCTTCCCCAGTCATGGTCGCCCTGTGCAATGTCCCATCCCCCCAGTCACGGTCCTCCTGTAAAATGTCCAATTTCCCCAATAATGGTCCCCTTGTAAAATATCCAACCCCTCCCAGTCATGGTACCCCTGTAAAATGTCCCATCCCCCCAGTCATGGTCCCTCTGTAAAATGTTCCATCCCCCATTCACGGTCCCCCTGTAAAATGTCCCATTCCCCCCCATAATGGTCCCCCTATAAAATGTCCCACCCATCCCAGTCATGGTCCCCCTGTAAAATGTCCCATTTCCCCCAGAAATGGTCCCTTTTAAAATGTCCCACCCATCCCAATCATGATTCTCTTGTAAAATGGTCAATCCCCCCAGTCACATCCCCTAGAAAAATGCCCCATCCCTCCAAGTCATGGTCCCCCTGTAAAATGTCCCATTCCCCCCCATAATGGTCCCCCTATAAAATGTCCCACCCATCCCAGTCATGGTTCCCTTGTAAAATGGTCCACCCCCAGTCATATCCCACTGTAAAATGACCCATCCCTCCAAGTCATGGTCCCCCAGTAAAATGTCCCATCCCCCCAGTCACGGTCCCCCTGTAAAATGTCCCATTTCCCCTAGAAATGGTCCCTTTTAAAATGTCCCACCCATCAAAATCATGATTCTCTTGTAAAATGGTCAATCCCCCAGTCACATCGTCTAGAAAAATGCCCCATCCCTCCAAGTCATGGTCCCCCAGTAAAATGTCCCATCCCCCCAGTCATGGTCCCCCTGTATTTATCTTATCTCCCCCCAGTCATTGTCCCCTGTAAAATGTCCCATTTCTCCCAGTCATGGCCCCCTGTAAAATGTCCCATCCCTCCAGTCACGGTCCTCCTGTAAAATGTCCAATTCATCCAATAATGGTCCCCTTGTAAAATATCCAACCCCTCCCAGTCATGGTCCCTCTGTAAAATGTCCCATCCCCCCCCATAATGGTCTCCCTATAAAATGTCCCACCCATCCCAGTCATGGTTCCCTTGTAAAATGGTCCACCCCCAGTCATATCCCACTGTAAAATGCCCCATCCCTCCAAGTCATGGTCCCCCAGTAAAATGTCCCATCCCCCAATCACAGTCCCACTGTAAAACGTCCCATCCCCCCCAGTCACGGTCCCCCTATAAAATGTCCCATCCCCCGCAGTCACAGTCCCCCAGTAAAATGTCCCATCCCTCCCAGTCACGGTCCCCCAGTAAAATTTCCCATCACTCCCAGTCATGGTCGCTCTGTAAAATGTCCCATCCCCCCAATCACAGTCCCACTGTAAAACGTCCCATCCCCCCCAGTCACGGTCCCCCTGTAAAATCATGTCCCATCCCCCGCAGTCACAGTCCCCCAGTAAAATGTCCCATCCCTCCCAGTCACGGTCCCCCAGTAAAATTTCCCATCACTCCCAGTCATGGTCGCTCTGTAAAATGTCCCATCCCTCCCAGTCACAGTCCCCCTGTAAAATGTCCCATTCCCCCAGTAATGGCCCCTTGTAAAATGTCCCACTTCTCCTAGTCATGGTCCACTTGTAAAATGTCCCATCCCCCCTGTCATGGTCCCCCAGTAAAATGTCCCACTTCTCCTAGTCATGGTCCACTTGTAAAATGTCCCATCCCCCCCAGTCATGGTCCCCCAGTAAAATGTCCCATTCCCCCAGTCACAGTCCCCCTGTAAAATGTCCCATTCCCCCAGTAATGGCCCCCTTGTAAAATGTCCCACTTCTCCTAGTCATGGTCCACTTGTAAAATGTCTCATCCCCAGTCACGGTCCCCCTGGAAAATGCCCAATTCCCCACAGTAATGGTCCCCCTGTAAAATGTCCCACCCATCCCAGCCATGGTCCCCTTTTTAAATGGTCCATCCCCCCAGTCACATCCCCCTGTAAAATGTCCCATCCTCTCAGTCATGGTTCCCCTGTAAAATGCCCCATCCCCTCCTTTATGTTCCTCCTGTATATTCCCTATTCATCCCCCCAGTAATGGTCCCCCTGTAAAATGTCCCATCCCTCCCAATCATGGTTCTCCTGTAAAATGTCCAATTCTCCTCCCTAATTTGCCCCATCCCCCTCCACCTCATCCTCCTCTCTGGCCACCATCTTCCCCAGCCTCCTATATGTAGTCGCTGTCGGTGTGGAATCTCCCCCAGCGGTCATGGAGCAGCAGCACGACCCGAGGCAGCGGGAGGCTGAGGATGCAGCGCTCCAGGAGGAGTCGCCTCAGCAGCAGTGACAGTGCCGTCAGTGCGGGGAGGTATTGGGACACAGGAGCGGCGGCTCCCGGGACACTGGACACAGCCGGGGAGAACAGGAGTCACCAAGGAGCCGCCTCCACACTCAGCGCCACCGCAGGGAACATGATAATGGGGGAAGGGCCTGACAGCAGGGGCGGGACCTGACAAACAGTGGGGGTGGGGCCTGACATACAGCGGGGGGGGGGGCCTCAGGGGCGGAGCAACAGAAGAACGCGCCGATGGTGAGGGGCAACTCAGAATAGCGGCTAGATCTGGGGAAACATCACTGAAAAACCAGAAGAAGCTGCCACTGATTGTCTGAGGAGAAAATCACTGTGAGAATACATCAATCACACAGTGTTCATGGCAGTGTGGAGCCATTCACAACACAGGGCACAAATGTAAAACATCTGTTTTTATAACTTCACGTGCCTGAAGCAGATTTGTAATTAAAAACAAATATTGTACAATTAAAATACAAAAAAGCAACGATTCCTGCTCAGCCCAAGTTTGAGTCGGCCTTTGGCCGTAGACGTGACTCGAACCGGCTTCATCGACAGTGCACATTGCAGTGTGGACAATGATCATGGCACAGCACGCATTAGACCACTGAGCCACGGCCCACACCGAGAAACAAGGGAGGCTTTGGTTATCTTGACTGTACATGAGCCAGTGTATATCACAATCCAGTCCTATGTAGCTTGAATACATCTACTACTTTGAACGCTAGAAGTAAAGAAAAAGTCAGATTTTTTGTTATTATAAAACAACTACTAAAAATAATAAAAAAATCAATATAAAAAAAATTAAATTTTCTCGTTTTATTTTTTAATATTTATATTAATTTTATCATTTTTAATTATAATTTTACGTATAATCATTTTATAATTTTATTTTTATAATGTTCTTATAATTTTTAATTATAATTTTTATATTGCTTTATTTTTCATAATTAATTATTCTTAAATATTAGGTGTTAATAAATATAATATATAAATATAATAAATAATAACATATATATAGAGGGTGGTCCCTGTAGGTGTAGGTGGACATTATGTGTAATAAGGTTATGAAGGGGGAGATTTATCAAACACGGTGTAAAGTGTATCTGTCTCAGTTGCCCTTAGCAACCAATCAGATTCCACTTTTCATTCATCACAGGCTCTTTGCAAAATGAAAGGTGGAATCTGATTGGTTGCTGAGGGCAAGTGAGCCAGATTCACAGATCCAGTTTTCACAGATAGATCTCCCCCAAATCTGTTTTCTTTTCAGATAATTCAGATATCCCATAATGGCAAATAATTTAAATTGAGATCAAAGAAAATGGATTTTAAAAGAGTATTGGAAATCTCAAAATGCTGAAACCAGGTTCACTTTACACCATGTTGGATAAATCTCCCCCTTCATAACCTTATCACACATACTGTCCACCTACTTTTGGATCACCCTGTATAATAAACATAATATATATAAAAAAAGGGTCGTCATTTTGTAGGGTTCGGCTGTATTTTCTATTGCCAGTACAGGTAACCCCAGCAGGTACTGACTGAAAACCCCCGCTACCTGCTGTTACCTTCGCTGGCAACGAAAATTACAGGGAAGTTATGGTCCCCCTGTAATATGTCCCATCTTCCCCAGTCATGGTCACCCTGTAAAATGTCCCATCCCTCCCAGTCATGGTCGCCCTGTGCAATGTCCCATCCCCCATTCACGGTTCCCCTGTAAAATGTGCCATTCCCCCCCATAATGGTCCCCCTATAAAATGTCCCACCCATCCCAATCATGATCCTCTTGTAAAATGTCCCATCCCTCCCAGTCACGGTCCCCCAGTAAAATTTCCCATCACTCCCAGTCATGGTCGCCCTGTAAAATGTCCCATTCCCCCAGTCACAGTCCCCCTGTAAAATGTCCCATTCACCCAGTAATGGCCCCCTTGTAAAATGTCCCACTTCTCCCAGTCATGGTCGCCCTGTAAAATGTCCCATCCCCCCAGTCAATGTCCCCCTATAAAATGTCCCATCGCTCCAGTCACGGTCCTCCTGTAAAATATCCAATAATGGTCCCCTTGTAAAATATCCAACCCCTCCCAGTCATGGTACCCCTGTAAAATGTCCCATCCCTCCCAGTCATGATCCCTCTGTAAAATGTCCCATCCCCCATTCACGGTCCCCCTGTAAAATGACCCATCCCCCGCAGTCACAGTCCCCCAGTAACATGTCCCATCCCTCCCAGTCACGGTCCCCCAGTAAAATTTCCCATCACTCCCAGTCATGGTCGCCCTGTAAAATGTCCCATTCCCCCAGTCACAGTCCCCCTGTAAAATGTCCCATTCCCCCAGTAATGGCCCCCTTGGTAAATGTCCCACTTCTCCTAGTCATGGTCCGCTTGTAAAATGTCCCATCCTCCCATTCACGGTCCCCCTGTAAAATGTCCCATTCCCCCCCATAATGGTCCCCCTATAAAATGTCCACCCATCCCAGTCATGGTTCCCTTGTAAAATGGTCCACCCCCAGTCATATCCCACTGTAAAATGCCCCATCCCTCCAAGTCATGGTCCCCCAGTAAAATGTCCCATCCCCCCAGTCATGGTCCCCCTGTATATATCTTGTCTCCCCCCAGTCATTGTCCCCCTGTAAAATGTATGTCCCATTTCTCACAGTCATGGCCCCCTGTAAAATATCCCATCCCCCCAGTCATGGTCACTCTGTAAAATGTCCCATCCCCCATTCACGGTCCCCCTGCAAAATGTCCCATTCCCCCCCATAATGGTCCCCCTATAAAATGTCCCACCCATCCCAGTCATGGTTCCCTTGTAAAATGGTCCACCCCCAGTCACATCCCCTAGAAAAATGTTCCATCCCTCCAAGTCATGGTCCCCCAGTAAAATGTCCCATCCCCCCAGTCATTGTCCCCCTGTAAAATGTCCCATTTCTCCCAGTCATGGCCCCCTGTAAAATGTCCCATCCCTCCAGTCACGGTCCTCCTGTAAAATGTCCCATTTCCCCCAGAAATGGTCTCTTTTAAAATGTCCCACCCATCCCAGTCATGGTTCCCTTTTTAAATGGTCCATCCCCGCAGTCACATTGCCCTGTAAAATGTCCCATCCACCCCAGTAATAGTCCCCCAGTAAAATGTCCCATCCTTCCCAGTCATGGTCACTCTGTAAAATGTCCCATCCTCTCAGTCATGGTTCCCCTGTAAAATGCCCCATCCCCTCCTTTATGTTCCTCCTGTATATTCCCTATTCATCCCCCCAGTAATGGTCCCCCTGTAAAATTTCCCATCCCTCCCAGTCATGGTTCTCCTGTAAAATGTCCAATTCTCCTCCCTAATTTGCCCCATCCCCCTCCACCTCATCCTCCTCTCTGGCCACCATCTTCCCCAGCCTCCTCCTATATGTAGTCGGTGTCGGTGCGGAATCTCCCCCAGCGGTCATGGAGCAGCAGCACGACCCGAGGCAGCGGGAGGCTGAGGATGCAGCACTCCAGGAGGAGTCGCCTCATCAGCAGTGACAGTGCCGTCAGTGCGGGGAGGTATTGGGACACAGGAGTCACCAAGGGGCCGCCTCCACACTCAGCGCCACCGCAGGGAACATGATAATGGGGGTAGGGCCTGACAGCAGGGGCGGGACCTGACAAACAGTGGGGGTGGGGCCTGACATACAGCAGGGGTGGGGCCTCAGGGGCGGAGCAACAGAAGAACGCGCCGATGGTGAGGGGCAACTCAGAATAGCGGCTAGATCTGGGGAAACATCACTGAAAAACCAGAAGAAGCTGCCACTGATTGTCTGAGGAGAAAATCACTGTGAGAATACATCAATCACACAGTGTTCATGGCAGTGTGGAGCCATTCACAACACAGGGCACAAATGTAAAACATCTGTTTTTATAACTTTACGTGCCTGAAGCAGATTTGTAATTAAAAACAAATATTGTACAATTAAAATACAAAAAAGCAACGATTCCTGCTCAGCCCAAGTTTGAGTCGGCCTTTGACCGTAGACGTGACTCGAACCGGCTTCATCGACAGTGCACATTGCAGTGTGGACAATGATCATGGCACAGCACGCATTAGACCACTGAGCCACGGCCCACACCGAGAAACAAGGGAGGCTTTGGTTATCTTGACTGTACATGAGCCAGTGTATATCACAATCCACTCCTATGTAGCTTGAATACATCTACTACTTTAAACGCTAGAAGTAAAGAAAAAGTCAGATTTTTTGTTATTATAAAACAACTACTAAAAGTAATAAAAAAATCAATATAAAAAAAATTAAATTTTCTCTTGTTTTATTTTTTAATATTTATATTAATTTTATCATTTTTAATTATAATTTTACGTATAATTATTTTATAATTTTATTTTTATAATGTTCTTATAATTTTTAATTATAATTTTTATATTGTTTTATTTTTCATAATTAATTATTCTTAAATATAAGGTGTTAATAAATATAATATATAAATATAATAAATAATAACATATATATAGAGGGTGGTCCCTGTAGGTGGACATTATGTGTAATAAGGTTATGAAGGGGGAGATTTATCAAACACGGTGTAAAGTGTATCTGTCTCAGTTGCCCTTAGCAACCAATCAGATTCCACTTTTCATTCATCACAGGCTCTTTGCAAAATGAAAGGTGGAATCTGATTGGTTGCTGAGGGCAACTGAGCCGGATTCACAGATCCAGTTTTCACAGATAGATCTCCCCCAAATCTGTTTTCTTTTCAGATAATTCAGATATCCCATAATGGCAAATAATTTAAATTGAGATCAAAGAAAATGGATTTTAAAAGAATATTGGAAATCTCAAAATGCTGAAACCAGGTTCACTTTACACCATGTTTGATAAATCTCCCCCTTCATAACCTTATCACACATACTGTCCACCTACTTTTGGATCACCCTGTATAATAAACATAATATATATAAAAAAAGGGTCGTCATTTTGTAGGGTTCGGCTGTATTTTCTATTGCCAGTACAGGTAACCCCAGCAGGTACTGACTGAAAACCCCCGCTACCTGCTGTTACCTTCACTGGCAACGAAAATTACAGGGAAGTTATGGTCCCCCTGTAATATGTCCCATCCCCCCAGTCATGGTCGCCCTGTGCAATGTCCCATCCCCCCAGTCACGGTCCTCCTGTAAAATGTCCAATTTCCCCAATAATGGTCCCCTTGTAAAATATCCAACCCCTCCCAGTCATGGTCCCCCTGTAAAATGTCCCATCCTCCCATTCACGGTCCCCCTGTAAAATGTCCCATTCCCCCCCATAATGGTCCCCCTATAAAATGTCCCACCCATCCCAGTCATGGTTCCCTTGTAAAATGGTCCACCCCCAGTCATATCCCACTGTAAAATACCCCATCCCTCCAAGTCATGGTCCCCCAGTAAAACGTCCCAACACCCCAGTCACGGTCCTCCTGTAAAATGTCCAATTCATCCAATAATGGTCCCCTTGTAAAATATCCAACCCCTCCCAGTCACGGTCCCCCTGTAAAATGTCCCATTTCCCCCAGAAATGGTCCCTTTTAAAATGTCCCACCCATCCCAATCATGATCCCCTTGTAAAATGGTCAATTCCCCCAGTCACATTCCCTTGAAAAATGCCCCATCCCACAAAGTCATGGTCCCCCAGTAAAATGTCCCATCTCCCCAATCACGGTCCCCCTGTAAAATGTCCCATCCCCCCCAGTCACAGTCACTCTGTAAAATGTCCCACCCCTCCCAGTCTTGGTCCCCTTGGGAAATGGTCCATCCCCGTAGTCAAGGACCCCTGTAAAATGTCTCATCCCCAGTCACGGTCCCCCTGGAAAATGTCCCACCCATCCCAGCCATGGTCCCCTTTTTAAATGGTCCATCCCCCCAGTCACATTACCCTGTAAAATGTCCCATCCACCCCAGTAATAGTCCCCCAGTAAAATGTCCCATCCTTCCCAGTCATGGTCACTCTGTAAAATGTCCCATCCTTCCCAGTCATGGTTCCCCTGTAAAATGCCCCATCCCCTCCTTTATGTTCCTCCTGTATATTCCCTATTCATCCCCCCAGTAATAATCCCCCTGTAAAATGTCCCATCCTTCCCAGTCATGGTCACCCTGTAAAATGTCCCATCCTCTCAGTCATGGTTCCCCTGTAAAATGCCCCATCCCCTCCTTTATGTTCCTCCTGTATATTCCCTATTCATCCCCCAGTAATGGTCCCCCTGTAAAATTTCCCATCCCTCCCAGTCATGGTTCTCCTGTAAAATGTCCAATTCTCCTCCCTAATTTGCCCCATCCCCCTCCACCTCATCCTCCTCTCTGGCCACCATCTTCCCCAGCCTCCTCCTATATGTAGTCGGTGTGTCGGTGCGGAATCTCCCCCAGCGGTCATGGAGCAGCAGCACGACCAGAGGCAGCGGGAGGCTGAGGATGCAGCGCTCCAGGAGGAGTCGCCTCATCAGCAGTGACAGTGCCGTCAGTGCGGGGAGGTATTGGGACACAGGAGTCACCAAGGAGCCGCCTCCACACTCAGCGCCACCGCAGGGAACATGATAATGGGGGTAGGGCCTGACAGCAAAGGCGGGACCTGACAAACAGTGGGGGTGGGGCCTGACATGCAGCAGGGGTGGGGCCTCAGGGGCGGAGCAACAGAAGAACGCGCCGATGGTGAGGGGCAACTCAGAATAGCGGCTAGATCTGGGGAAACATCACTGAAAAACCAGAAGAAGCTGCCACTGATTGTCTGAGGAGAAAATCACTGTGAGAATACATCAATCACACAGTGTTCATGGCAGTGTGGAGCCATTCACAACACAGGGCACAAATGTAAACATCTGTTTTTATAACTTCACGTGCCTGAAGCAGATTTGTAATTAAAAACAAATATTGTACAATTAAAATACAAAAAAGCAACGATTCCTGCTCAGCCCAAGTTTGAGTCAGCCTTTGGCCGTAGACGTGACTCGAACCGGCTTCATCGACAGTGCACATTGCAGTGTGGACAATGATCATGGCACAGCACGCATTAGACCACTGAGCCACGGCCCACACCGAGAAACTAGGGAGGCTTTGGTTATCTTGACTGTACATGAGCCAGTGTATATCACAATCCACTCCTATGTAGCTTGAATACATCTACTACTTTGAACGCTAGAAGTAAAGAAAAAGTCAGATTTTTTGTTATTATAAAACAACTACTAAAAATAATAAAAAAATCAATATAAAAAAAATTAAATTTTCTCGTTTTATTTTTTAATATTTATATTAATTTTATCATTTTTAATTATAATTTTACGTATAATCATTTTATAATTTTATTTTTATAATGTTCTTATAATTTTTAATTATAATTTTTATATTGCTTTATTTTTCATAATTAATTATTCTTAAATATTAGGTGTTAATAAATATAATATATAATAACATATATATAGAGGGTGGTCCCTGTAGGTGTAGGTGGACATTATGTGTAATAAGGTTATGAAGGGGGAGATTTATCAAACATGGTGTAAAGTGTATCTGTCTCAGTTGCCCTTAGCAACCAATCAGATTCCACTTTTCATTCATCACAGGCTCTTTGCAAAATGAAAGGTGGAATCTGATTGGTTGCTGAGGGCAACTGAGCCAGATTCACAGATCCAGTTGTCACAGATAGATCTCCCCCAAATCTGTTTTCTTTTCAGATAATTCAGATATCCCATAATGGCAAATAATTTAAATTGAGATCAAAGAAAATGGATTTTAAAAGAGTATTGGAAATCTCAAAATGCTGAAACCAGGTTCACTTTACACCATGTTGGATAAATCTCCCCCTTCATAACCTTATCACACATACTGTCCACCTACTTTTGGATCACCTTGTATAATAAACATAATATATATAAAAAAAGGGTCGTCATTTTGTAGGGTTCAGCTGTATTTTCTATTGCCAGTACAGGTAACCCCAGCAGGTACTGACTGAAAACCCCCGCTACCTGCTGTTACCTTCGCTGGCAACGAAAATTACAGGGAAGTTATGGTCCCCCTGTAATATGTCCCATCTTCCCCAATAATGGTCACCCTGTAAAATGTCCCATCCCTCCCAGTCATGGTCGCCCTGTGCAGTGTCCCATCCCCCGAGTCACGGTCCTCCTGTAAAATGTCCAATTTCCCCAATAATGGTCCCCTTGTAAAATATCCAACCCCTTCCAGTCATGGTACCCCTGTAAAATGTCCCATCCCTCCCAGTCATGGTCCCTCTGTAAAATGTCCCATCCCCCATTCACGGTCCCCCTGTAAAATGTCCCATTCCCCCCCCATAATGGTCCCCCTATAAAATGTCCCACCCATCCCAGTCATGGTTCCCTTGTAAAATGGTCCACCCCCAGTCATATCCCACTGTAAAATGCCCAATCCCTCCAAGTCATGGTCCCCCAGTAAAACGTCCCATCCCCCCAGTCACGGTCCCCCTGTAAAATGTCCCATTTCCCCCAGAAATGGTCCCTTTTAAAATGTCCCACCCATCCCAATCATGATCCCCTTATAAAATGGTCCACCCCCAGTCACATCCCCTTGAAAAATGCCCCATCCCTCCAAGTCATGGTCCCCCAGTAAAATGTCCCATCCCCCCAATCACAGTCCCACTGTAAAATGTCCCATCCCCCCCAGTCACGGTCCCCCTGTAAAATGTCCCATCCCCCCAGTCATGGTCCCCCTGTATATATCTTATCTCTCCCCAGTCATTGTCCCCCTGTAAAATGTCCCATTTCTCCCAGACATGGCCCCCTGTAAAATGTCCAATTCATCCAATAATGGTCCCCTTGTAAAATATCCAACCCCTCCCAGTCATGGTCCCCTTGTAAAATGTCCCATCCCTCCCAGTCATGGTCACTCTGTAAAATGTCCCATCCTCTCAGTCATGGTTCCCCTGTAAAATGCCCCATCCCCTCCTTTATGTTCCTCCTGTATATTCCCTATTCATCCCCCCAGTAATGGTCCCCCTGTAAAATGTCCCATCCCTCCCAGTCATGGTTCTCCTGTAAAATGTCCAATTCTCCTCCCTAATTTGCCCCATCCCCCTCCACCTCATCCTCCTCTCTGGCCACCATCTTCCCCAGCCTCCTCCTATATGTAGTCGGTGTCGGTGCGGAATCTCCCCCAGCGGTCATGGAGCAGCAGCACGACCCGAGGCAGCGGGAGGCTGAGGATGCAGCGCTCCAGGAGGAGTCGCCTCATCAGCAGTGACAGTGCCGTCAGTGCGGGGAGGTATTGGGACACAGGAGCGGCGGCTCCCGGGACACTGGACACAGCCGGGGAGAACAGGAGTCACCAAGGAGCCGCCTCCACACTCAGCGCCACCGCAGGGGGAAGGACCTGACAGCAGGGGCGGGACCTGACAAACAGTGGGGGTGGGGCCTGACATACAGCGGGGGTGGGGCCTCAGGGGAGGAGCAACAGAAGAACGCGCCGATGGTGAGGGGCAACTCAGAATAGTGGCTAGATCTGGGGAAACATCACTGAAAAACCAGAAGAAGCTGCCACTGATTGTCTGAGGAGAAAATCACTGTGAGAATACATCAATCACACAGTGTTCATGGCAGTGTGGAGCCATTCACAACACAGGGCACAAATGTAAAACATCTGTTTTTATAACTTCACGTGCCTGAAGCAGATTTGTAATTAAAAACAAATATTGTACAATTAAAATACAAAAAAGCAACGATTCCTGCTCAGCCCAAGTTTGAGTCGGCCTTTGGCCGTAGACGTGACTCGAACCGGCTTCATCGACAGTGCACATTGCAGTGTGGACAATGATCATGGCACAGCACGCATTAGACCACTGAGCCACGGCCCACACCGAGAAACTAGGGAGGCTTTGGTTATCTTGACTGTACATGAGCCAGTGTATATCACAATCCACTCCTATGTAGCTTGAATACATCTACTACTTTGAAAGCTAGAAGTAAAGAAAAAGTCAGATTTTTTGTTATCATAAAACTACTAAAAATAATAAAAAAATCATTATCAAAAAATTAAATTTTCTCTTGTTTTATTTTTTAATATTTATATTAATTTTATCATTTTTAATTATAATTTTATGTATAATCATTTTATAATTTTATTTTTATAATGTTATTATAATTTTTAATTATAATTTTTATATTGTTTTATTTTTTATAATTATTCTTAAATATTAGGTGTTAATAAATATAATATATAAATATAATAAATAATAACATATATATAGAGGGTGGTCCCTGTAGGTGTAGGTGGACATTATGTGTAATAGGGTTATGGAGGGGGAGATTTATCAAACATGGTGTAAAGTGTAACGGTCTCAGTTGCCCTTAGCAACCAATCAGATTCCACTTTTCATTCATCACAGGCTCTTTGCAAAATGAAAGGTGGAATCTGATTGGTTGCTGAGGGCAAGTGAGCCAGATTCACAGATCCAGTTTTCACTGATAGATCTCCCCCAAATCTGTTTTCTTTTCAGATAATTCAGATATCCCATAATGGCAAATAATTTAAATTGAGATCAAAGAAAATGGATTTTAAAAGAGTATTGGAAATCTCAAAATGCTGAAACCAGGTTCACTTTACACCATGTTGGATAAATCTCCCCCTTCATAACCTTATCACACATACTGTCCACCTACTTTTGGATCACCCTGTATAATAAACATAATATATATAAAAAAGGGTCGTCATTTTGTAGGGTTCGGCTGTATTTTCTATTGCCAGTACAGGTAACCCCAGCAGGTACTGACTGAAAACCCCCGCTACCTGCTGTTACCTTCGCTGGCAACGAAAATTACAGGGAAGTTATGGTCCCCCTGTAATATGTCCCATCTTCCCCAGTCATGGTCACCCTGTAAAATGCCCCATCCCTCCAAGTCATGGTCCCCCAGTAAAATGTCCCATCCCCCCAGTCATGGTCCCCCTGTATATATCTTATCTCCCCCAAGTCATTGTCCCCCTGTAAAATGTCCCATCCCTCCCAGTCATGGTCCCTCTGTAAAAAGTCCCATCCCCCCAGTCACGGTCCCCCTGTAAAATGTCCCATCCCCCGCAGTCACAGTCCCCTAGTAAAATGTCCCGTCCCTCCCAGTCACGGTCCCCCAGTAAAATTTCCCATCACTCCCAGTCATGGTCGCCCTGTAAAATGTCCCATCTCCCCAGTCACGGTCCTCCTGTAAAATGTCCAATTCATCCAATAACGGTCCCCTTGTAAAATATCCAACCCCTCCCATTCACGGTCCCCCTGTAAAATGTCCCATTCCCCCCCATAATGGTCCCCCTATAAAATGTCCCACCCATCCCAATCCTGTTCCCCTTATAAAATGGTCCACCCCCAGTCACATCCCTTGAAAAATGCCCCATCCCTCCAAGTCATGGTCCCCCAGTAAAATGTCCCATCCCCCCAATCACAGTCCCACTGTAAAATGTCCCGTCCCACCCAGTCACGGTCCCCCTGTAAAATGTCCCATCCCCCTCAGTCACAGTCCCCCAGTAAAATGTCCCATCCCTCCCAGTCACGGTCCCACAGTAAAATTTCCCATCACTCCCAGTCATGGTCACCCTGTAAAATGTCCTATTCCCCCAGTCACAGTCCCCCTGTAAAATGTCCCATTCCCCCAGTAATGGCCCCCTTGTAAAATGTCCCACTTCTCCTAGTCATGGTCCCCCTGTAAAATGTCCCATCCCTCCCAGTCACAGTCAGTCTGTAAAATGTCCCACCCCTCCCAGTCTTGGTCCCCTTGGAAAATGGTCCATCCCCGTAGTCAAGGACCCCTGTAAAATGTCTCATCCCCAGTCACGGTCCCCCTGGAAAATGTCCAATTCCCCCCAGTAATGGTCCCCCTGTAAAATGTCCCATCCCTCCAGTCATGGTCCCCCTGTAAAATGTCCCATCCCTCCAGTCACGGTCCTCCTGTAAAATGTCCAATTCATCCAATAATGGTCCCCTTGCAAAATATCCAACCCCTCCCAGTCATGGTCCCCCTGTAAAATGTCCCATCCTTCCCAGTCATGGTCCCCCTATAAAATGTCCCATCCTCTCAGTCATGGTTCCCCTGTAAAATGCCCCATCCCCTCCTTTATGTTCCTCCTGTATATTCCCTATTCATCCCCCCAGTAATGGTCCACCTGTAAAATGTCCCATCCCTCCCAGTCATGGTTCTCCTGTAAAATGTCCAATTCTCCTCCCTAATTTGCCCCAACCCCCTCCATCTCATCCTCCTCTCTGGCCACCATCTTCCCCAGCCTCCTCCTATATGTAGTCGCTGTCGGTGCGGAATCTCCCCAGCGGTCATGGAGCAGCAGCACGACCCGAGGCAGCGGGAGGCTAAGGATGCAGCACTCCAGGAGGAGTCGCCTCATCAGCAGTGACAGTGCCGTCAGTGCGGGGAGGTATTGGGACACAGGAGCGGCGGCTCCCGGGACACTGGACACAGCCGAGGAGAACAGGAGTCACCAAGGAGCCGCCTCCACACTCAGCGCCACCGCAGGGAACATGATAATGGGGGAAGGGCCTGACAGCAGGGGCGGGACCTGACAAACAGTGGGGGTGGGGCCTCAGGGGCGGAGCAACAGAAGAACGCGCCGATGGTGAGGGGCAACTCAGAATAGTGGCTAGATCTGGGGAAACATCACTGAAAAACCAGAAGAAGCTGCCACTGATTGTCTGAGGAGAAAATCACTGTGAGAATACATCAATCACACAGTGTTCATGGCAGTGTGGAGCCATTCACAACACAGGACACAAATGTAAAACATCTGTTTTTATAACTTCACGTGCCTGAAGCAGATTTGTAATTAAAAACAAATATTGTACAATTAAAATACAAAAAAGCAACGATTCCTGCTCAGCCCAAGTTTGAGTCGGCCTTTGGCCGTAGACGTGACTCGAACCGGCTTCATCGACAGTGCACATTGCAGTGTGGACAATGATCATGGCACAGCACGCATTAGACCACTGAGCCACGGCCCACACTGAGAAACAAGGGAGGCTTTGGTTATCTTGACTGTACATGAGCCAGTGTATATCACAATCCACTCCTATGTAGCTTGAATACATCTACTACTTTGAACGCTAGCAGTAAAGAAAAAGTCAGATTTTTTGTTATTATAAAACAACTACTAAAAATAATAAAAAAATCAATATAAAAAAAATTTAATTTTCTCTTGTTTTATTTTTTAATATTTATATTAATTTTATAATTTTTAATTATAATTTTACGTATAATCATTTTATAATTTTATTTTTATAATGTTATTATAATTTTTAATTATAATTTTTATATTGTTTTATTTTTCATAATTAATTATTCTTAAATATTAGGTGTTAATAAATATAATATATAAATATAATAAATAATAACATATATATAGAGGGTGGTCCCTGTAGGTGTAGGTGGACATTATGTGTAATAAGGTTATGAAGGGGGAGATTTATCAAACATGGTGTAAAGTGTATCTGTCTCAGTTGCCCTTAGCAACCAATCAGATTCCACTTTTCATTCATCACAGGCTCTTTGCAAAATGAAAGGTGGAATCTGATTGGTTACTGAGGGCAACTGAGCCAGATTCACAGATCCAGTTTTCACAGATAGATCTCCCCCAAATCTGTTTTCTTTTCAGATAATTCAGATATCCCATAATGGCAAATAATTTAAATTGAGATCAAAGCAAATGGATTTTAAAAGAGTATTGGAAATCTCAAAATGTTGAAACCAGGTTCACTTTACACCATGTTGGATAAATCTCCCCCTTCATAACCTTATCACACATACTGTCCACCTACTTTTGGATCACCCTGTATAATAAACATAATATATATAAAAAAAGGGTCGTCATTTTGTAGGGTTCGGCTGTATTTTCTATTGCCAGTACAGGTAACCCCAGCAGGTACTGACTGAAAACCCCCGCTACCTGCTGTTACCTTCGCTGGCAACGAAAATTACAGGGAAGTTATGGTCACCCTGTAAAATGTCCCATCCCTCCCAGTCATGGTCGCCCTGTGCAATGTCCCATCCCCCCAGTCACGGTCCTCCTGTAAAATGTCCAATTTCCCCAATAATGGTCCCCTTGTAAAATATCCAACCCCTCCCAGTCATGGTACCCCTGTAAAATGTTCCATCCCCCCAGTCATGGTCCCTCTGTAAAATGTTCCATCCCCCATTCACGGTCCCCCTGTAAAATGTCCCATTCCCCCCCATAATGGTCCCCCTATAAAATGTCCCACCCATCCCAGTCATGGTTCCCTTGTAAAATGGTCCACCCCCAGTCATATCCCACTGTAAAATGACCCATCCCTCCAAGTCATGGTCCCCCAGTATAATGTCCCATCCCCCCAGTCACGGTCCCCCTGTAAAATGTCCCATTTCCCCTAGAAATGGTCCCTTTTAAAATGTTCCACCCATCAAAATCATGATTCTCTTGTAAAATGGTCAATCCCCCATTATTACATTATTATAAGATCACCCCTAAGCCTTCGTTTTTCCAAGCTAAATAACCCCAAGTTTAATAACCTGTCTTGGTATTGCAGACCCCTTAGTCCTCTAATGACTTTTGTCACTCTTCTCTGGACCCGCTCTAGTTCAGCTATGTCTTTCTTATACAACGGAGACCAGAATT
This sequence comes from Allobates femoralis, assembly GCA_033576535.1. Taxonomy (NCBI): domain Eukaryota; kingdom Metazoa; phylum Chordata; class Amphibia; order Anura; family Aromobatidae; genus Allobates; species Allobates femoralis. The sequence goes on along the minus strand of JARQOC010000001.1, from coordinate 618,971,408 downwards.
GTACACAGTATTCTAAGTGTGGTCGCACTAGTGACGTGAATAGAGGTAAAATTATGTTCTCCTCATGAGCATCTATGCCTCTTTTAATGCATCCCATTATTTTATTTGCCTTTGCAGCAGCTGCCTGACACTGGCCACTAAATGTGAGTTTGTCATCTACCCATACACCCAGGTCTTTTTCAGTGACAGTTTTGCCCAGTGTTTTACAATTAAGCACATAATTACACCTTTTGTTTCCTCTGCCCAAGTGCATAACTTTACATTTATCCCCATTAAAGCGCATTTGCCATTTAGCAGCCCAAGCTTCTAGTTTACATAAATCCTCCTGTAATATAAGATTGTCCTCCTCTGTATTGATTACCCTGCAGAGTTTAGTGTCATCTGCAAATATTGAGATTCTACTCTGTATGCCCCCTACAAGGTCATTAATAAATATATTAAATAGAAGCGGGCCCAACACTGACCCCTGTGGTACCCCACTGTTAACTGTGACCCATTCTGAGTGTGTTCCATTAATAACCACCCTTTGTTTCCTATCACTAAGCCAGTTCTTAACCCACTTACACATATTTTCCCCTATCCCCATTGCCCTCATTTTATGTATCAACCTTTTGTGTGGCACCGTATCAAAAGCTTTTGAAAAGTCCATATACACCACATCCACTGCATTTCCTTGGTCCAGTCCAGAACTTACTTCTTCATAGAAGCTTATCAGATTAGTTTGACAGGAACGGTCCCTCGTAAAACCATGTTGATAATGGGTCATGAGGTTATTTTTCTTCAGATACTCCAGTATAGCATCTCTTAGAAAACCCTCAAGGATTTTACCCACAGTAGAGGTTAAGCTTACTGGCCTATAATTTCCAAGTTCAATTTTTGTCCCCTTTTTGAATATTGGCACCACATTTGCTATACGCCAGTCCTGCGGTACAGACCCTGTTATTATGGAATCTTTAAATATTAAAAATAATGGTCTATCTATGACAGTACTTAATTCCTGCAGCACTCTGGGGTGTATCCCATCCGGGCCCGGGGATTTGTCAATTTTAGTGATTTTTAGACGATGCCGTACTTCCTCTTGGGTTAAGCAGGTGACATTTAATTGAGACTTTTTGTTATCACTGATCATATTGTCTGTCATGGGATTTTCTTGTGTAAATACTGTTGAAAAAAAGTCATTTAGCATATTGGCTTTTTCCTCATCCTCATCCACCATTTCACCCAGACTATTTTTAAAGGGGCCAACACCATCATTTTTTAGTTTCTTACTATTTATGTAGTTAAAAAATATTTTGGGATTCTTTTTACTTTCTCTGGCAATGAGTCTCTCTGTCTCAATCTTTGCTGCCTTGATTTGCTTTTTACAAATGTTATTTAATTTTCTGTATTTATTTAATGCTTCATCACTACCTACTTGCTTTAATTCCCTAAATGCTTTCTTTTTGTCACATATTGCACTTCTTACCACTTTATTTAGCCATAGTGGTTTCCTCCTATTTCTAGCATGCTTATTCCCATAGGGTATATATTGTGCACAGGTCCTATTCAGGATGCTAATAAACATCTCCCATTTGTGTTGTGTACTTTTATGTCTCAGGACATCGTCCCAGTTTATTGCACTAAGATCATCTCTCAACCGTTGGAAATTTGCCTTCCTGAAGTTTAGTGTCCTTGTAGCCCCTCTACTACACATCTTAGTAAAGGATACTTGAAAGCTTATTAAGTTATGATCACTATTACCCAAGTGACCTCCAACCCGTATATTTGATATGGGGTCCGGCCTGTTGGTTAATATTAGGTCCAGCAGTGCCCCCCTTCTTGTTGGGTCCTGAACCAGTTGTGAAAGGTAAGTGTCTCTCATAGTTTTCAAAAACTTATTACCTTTGCTGGAACTGCAGGTTTCTGATCCCCAATGTATTTCAGGGTAGTTGAAGTCCCCCATAATAATGACTTCTCCCTGAGTCGCTGCTTCATCTATTTGCTTTATGAGGATATTCTCCTTCACTTCCATTATTGTTGTAATGGCCCCCTTGTAAAATGTCCCACTTCTCCTAGTCATGGTCCACTTGTAAAATGTCCCATCCCCCCCAGTCATGGTCCCCCTGTATTTATCTTATCTCCCCCCAGTCATTGTCCCCTGTAAAATGTCCCATCCCTCCAGTCACGGTCCTCCTGTAAAATGTCCAATTCATCCAATATTGGTCCCCTTGTAAAATATCCAACCCCTCCCAGTCATGGTCCCCCTGTAAAATGTCCCATCCCTCCCAGTCATGGTCCCTCTGTAAAATGTCCCATCCCCCCCCCATAATGGTCTCCCTATAAAATGTCCCACTCATCCCAGTCATGGTTCCCTTGTAAAATGGTCCACCCCCAGTCATATCCCACTGTAAAATGCCCCATCCCTCCAAGTCATGGTCCCCCAGTAAAATGTCCCATCCCCCAATCACAGTCCCCCTGTAAAATGTCCCATCCCCCGCAGTCACAGTCCCCCAGTAAAATGTCCCATCCCTCCCAGTCACGGTCCCCCAATAAAATTTCCCATCACTCCCAGTCATGGTCGCTCTGTAAAATGTCCCATCCCCCTAATCACAGTCCCACTGTAAAACGTCCTATCCCCCCCAGTCACGGTCCCCCTGTAAAATGTCCCATCCCCCGCAGTCACAGTCCCCAGTAAAATGTCCCATCCCTCCCAGTCACGGTCCCCCTGTAAAATGTCCCATCCCCCGCAGTCACAGTCCCCCAGTAAAATGTCCCATCCCTCCCAGTCACGGTCCCCCAGTAAAATTTCCCATCACTCCTAGTCATGGTCCACTTGTAAAATGTCCCATCCCCCCAGTCATGGTCCCCCAGTAAAATGTCCCATTCCCCCAGTCACAGTCCCCCTGTAAAATGTCCCATTCCCCCAGTAATGGCCCCCTTGTAAAATGTCCCACTTCTCCTAGTCATGGTCCACTTGTAAAATGTCTCATCCCCAGTCACGGTCCCCCTGGAAAATGTCCAATTCCCCACAGTAATGGTCCCCCTGGAAAATGTCCCACCCATCCCAGCCATGGTCCCCCTGTAAAATGTCCCATCCCTCCAGTAATAGTCCCCCTGTAAAATGTCCCATCCTCTCAGTCATGGTTCCCCTGTAAAATGCCCCATCCCCTCCTTTATGTTCCTCCTGTATATTCCCTATTCATCCCCCCAGTAATGGTCCCCCTGTAAAATGTCCCATCCCTCCCAGTCATGGTTCTCCTGTAAAATGTCCAATTCTCCTCCCTAATTTGCCCCATCCCCCTCCACCTCATCCTCCTCTCTGGCCACCATCTTCCCCAGCCTCCTCCTTTATGTAGACGCTGTCAGTGCGGAATCTCCCCCAGCGGTCATGGAGCAGCAGCACGACCCGAGGCAGCGGGAGGCTGAGGATGCAGCACTCCAGGAGGAGTCGCCTCATCAGCAGTGACAGTGCCGTCAGTGCGGGGAGGTATTGGGACACAGGAGTCACCAAGGAGCCGCCTCCACACTCAGCGCCACCGCAGGGAACATGATAATGGGGGAAGGGCCTGACAGCAGGGGCGGGACCTGGCAAACAGTGGGGGTGGGGCCTGACATACAGCGGGGGGGGGGCTCAGGGGCGGAGCAACAGAAGAACGCGCCGATGGTGAGGGGCAACTCAGAATAGCGGCTAGATCTGGGGAAACATCACTGAAAAACCAGAAGAAGCTGCCACTGATTGTCTGAGGAGAAAATCACTGTGAGAATACATCAATCACACAGTGTTCATGGCAGTGTGGAGCCATTCACAACACAGGTCACAAATGTAAAACATCTGTTTTTATAACTTCACGTGCCTGAAGCAGATTTGTAATTAAAAACAAATATTGTACAATTAAAATACAAAAAAGCAACGATTCCTGCTCAGCCCAAGTTTGAGTCGGCCTTTGACCGTAGACGTGACTCGAACCGGCTTCATCGACAGTGCACATTGCAGTGTGGACAATGATCATGGCACAGCACGCATTAGACCACTGAGCCACGGCCCACACCGAGAAACAAGGAATGCTTTGGTTATCTTGACTGTACATGAGCCAGTGTATATCACAATCCACTCCTATGTAGCTTGAATACATCTACTACTTTGAACGCTAGAAGTAAAGAAAAAGTCAGATTTTTTGTTATTATAAAACAACTACTAAAAATAATAAAAAAATCAATATAAAAAAAATAAATTTTCTCGTTTTATTTTTTAATATTTATATTAATTTTATCATTTTTAATTATAATTTTACGTATAATCATTTTATAATTTTATTTTTATAACGTTCTTATAATTTTTAATTATAATTTTTATATTGCTTTATTTTTCATAATTAATTATTCTTAAATATTAGGTGTTAATAAATATAATATATAAATATAATAAATAATAACATATATATAGAGGGTGGTCCCTGTAGGTGTAGGTGGACATTATGTGTAATAAGGTTATGAAGGGGGAGATTTATCAAACATGGTGTAAAGTGTATCCGTCTCAGTTGCCCTTAGCAACCAATCAGATTCCACTTTTCATTCATCACAGGCTCTTTGCAAAATGAAAGGTGGAATCTGATTGGTTGCTGAGGGCAACTGCGCCGGATTCACAGATCCAGTTTTCACAGATAGATCTCCCCCAAATCTGTTTTCTTTTCAGATAATTCAGATATCCCATAATGGCAAATAATTTAAATTGAGATCAAAGAAAATGGATTTTAAAAGAGTATTGGAAATCTCAAAATGCTGAAACCAGGTTCACTTTACACCATGTTTGATAAACAGGGACGGGCTTAGGCTGAATGGTGCCCTGTGCACACTTGCCCTTCTGTGCCCCCATGCCATTGTCTACTCACAACACACAAGCAGACATGTTTGTACATTAACTGCTCATGGGCTGCTTGGGGGGCAGGCAGGGGCGTTGTCAGGGTCAGAAAAGACCAGGGGTCCAAGTCCAAGGACCGCCCCCATATATAGAGCGGTTATCAGTTATTGTATAGGAGGAGGTGAGCTATGACATCACCAATTGTGAATGGTGGATCCCAGTGGCGGACCTTTAGCCTGCCGGGCCCTGGTGCAGCCTTAGGTGAGGACGGGAGGGGGGGGGGGGTGATGGCAGCATAGGGCAAGGCTTGGGCGGGGGGGGTTTGTGGTTCTTTGCTGGGGTGCTGGCAGCGTCAGGCGAGAAGCTGCGGGTGCTGTTGGTGAGAACCTGTGGGGGTGGGGTGTGGGAGGGGGGGAGGGTGCTGGCAGGGGAGAGTGTGCGGCTCTTACCTGCGCCGATTTGTAGTTCTAGGTGCCGGGGCTGGAGAGGAGATGAGGGGCGGGATCAGCCGAGGGAAGCAGGAAACTTCCCTCAGTTAACCTCCTCTCCTCTGACACAGGGGCATGGGGGTCGGCTGGGTGCCCCCCTGCAGGCTTGAGGGGCCCCCTACCCGGTCGGGGCCCTGGTGCAGCTGAACCAGCTGCACCACAGTAGGTCCGCCCCTGGTGGATCCTTTGTTGTCTTCTGTATATAGAGGTGTTATCAGTCACTGTACAGGAGGAGGTGAGCTGTGACATCACCTATTGTGAATGGTGGATCCTGTGTTATCTACTGTATATAGAGGTGTTATCAGTCACTGTACAGGAGGAGGTGAGCTGTGACATCACCTATTGTGAATGGTGGATCCTGTGTTATCTACTGTATAGAGAGGTGTTATCAGTCTTTGTACAGGAGGAGGTGAGCTGTGATATCATCTATTGTGAATGGTGGATCCTGTGTTATCTACTGTATATAGAGGTGTTATCAGTCATTGTACAGGAGGAGGTGAGCTGTGATATCTGTTGTGAATGGTGGATCCTGTGTTATCTACTGTATATAGAGGTGTTATCAGTCATTGTACAGGAGGAGGTGAGCTGTGATATCACGTATTGGGAATGTTGGATCCTGTGTTATCTACTGTATAGAGAGGTGTTATCAGTCATTGTACAGGAGGAGGTGAGCTGTGATATCACGTATTGGGAATGTTGGATCCTGTTATCTACTGTATATAGAGGTGTTATCAGTCATTGTACAGGAGGAGGTGAGCTGTGATATCACGTATTGGGAATGTTGGATCCTGTATTATCTACTGTATATAGAGGTGTTATCAGTCATTATACAGGAGGAGGTGAGATGTGCTATCTGATGTGAATGGTGGATCCTGTGTTATCTGCTGTATATAGAGGTGTTATCAGTCATTATACAGGAGGAGGTGAGATGTGATATCTGATGTGAATGGTGGATCCGGTGTTATCTGCTGTATATAGAGGTGTTATCAGTCATTATACAGGAGGAGGTGAGATGTGATATCTGATGTGAATGGTGGATCCTGTGTTATCTACTGTATGGAGAGGTGTTATCAGTCATTGTACAGGAGGAGGTGTGCTGTGATATCACCTATTGTGAATGGTGGATCCTGTGTTATCTACTGTATATAGAGGTGTTATCAGTCATTGTACAGGAGGAGGTGAGCTGTGATATCACGTATTGGGAATGTTGGATCCTGTGTTATCTACTGTATATAGAGGTGTTATCAGTCATTGTACAGGAGGAGGTGAGCTGTGATATCACGTATTGGGAATGTTGGATCCTGTGTTATCTACTGTATATAGAGGTGTTATCAGTCATTGTACAGGAGGAGGTGAGCTGTGATATCACGTATTGGGAATGTTGGATCCTGTTATCTACTGTATATAGAGGTGTTATCAGTCATTATACAGGAGGAGGTGAGATGTGATATCTGATGTGAATGGTGGATCCTGTGTTATCTGCTGTATATAGAGGTGTTATCAGTCATTGTACAGGAGGAGGTGAGCTGTGATATCTGATGTGAATGGTGGATCCTGTGTTATCTACTGTATATAGAGGTGTTATCAGTCATTATACAGGAGGAGGTGAGCTGTGATATCTGATGTGAATGGTGGATCCTGTGTTATCTGCTGTATGTAGAGGTGTTATCAGTCATTATACAGGAGGAGGTGAGCTGTGATATCACGTATTGGGAATGGTGGATCCTGTGTTATCTACTGTATATAGAGGTGTTATCAGTCATTATACAGGAGGAGGTGAGCTGTGATATCACCTATTGTGAATGATGGATCCTGTGTTATCTACTGTATATAGAGGTGTTATCAGTCATTGTACAGGAGGAGGTGAGCTGTGATATCACCTATTGTGAATGGTGGATCCTGTGTTATCTACTGTATATAGAGGTGTTATCAGTCATTATACAGGAGGAGGTGAGCTGTGATATCTGATGTGAATGGTGGATCCTGTGTTATCTGCTGTATGTAGAGGTGTTGACTCTGAAACAATGCAGTGTTTCAAATAAGAACATAAGGTACTTTAAATGCATCTGGGGACTGAGACACATGGGAGACTAGCCAGAATGGCAAGTCCCCAGCGAATTTACCCCACTCACGTATATAGGGAGAGATCTGTCACTCAAGGCAGTGGGTAGGGAGAATCCGTCAGGTAACAGACTTTCTGACTAGTCTCCAGCAAGACTTGGTCCCCGACGGTTTTTAACCACTTCACAACCATCGATGTACTGGTACATCAAAGATTGTGTCTCCACCTTTCATCTGGTCTTAAAGGCATCATTCCCCGTTTATGACAGCTGATTTAAACAGCCATCATGTGCCTCTAACAGACCAGAGCACAGCTCGGCCCACACCTGGTAACCAGTCTAATACCACTGTCAATTTCAGTCAGCGACATTCATAAGAAATCGTTATTTCTGCAATACATAGCAGTTCCGATGCACTGGTGTGTATATAGCACAGGTGATGAGACGATCGCAGCTTCAAGTACCCTCACAAGACTAATAAATAAGACTATTGTGTTTTTAAAAATATTTAACTTTTAAAAAAAAACAAAAAAAAACTAAAGTTCATATCGCCTCTTTTTTGCCCCATTAAAAAAAAATGCACAAACTGGTATCGCTGCGTTCATAAAAGTCTGATCAAAATATAAATTAATACGATCGGTAAATATCGTAGTGAGAAAAAAATAAAGCTGCCAGAATAGTTTTTTTGGCCACTGTAATGCTGCCATAAGAGGTGATCAAAACATCATAACTACACAAACATTATATCAGCACGAATGTCAGCTCAGAGCACAATACACACAGCATTGGGTGTGCAAATATGGAGGACATTAGAGGACATCCTGACGCCAGCAAGGATGACAAACGGGACAGCGCGTTTAGGCACACACACACAGATATATAAGATATATATCTAGGTCCGGACTGGGACCTAAAAGCAGCCCTGGAAAACAAGCCCCACCAGCCCACATACTATATCACCCATCAGCTCCGATCAGTGAAATCTGGTTTTACGTTGTCGTGGCCTCATCACTTTCTCAAGGGAGTTATCTGAAGAGCCACATGTGACTGGTGCAACAGAGGCAAATCAACCACAGCTCCATTCACGTTACTCTTCAAAGGTACGTTTCCCGGGATTGTGGGGTCCCAGCGGTCAGATACACAGCGAAGGGAAAGTCATCACCTGTACAGAAGAGAAGTGATGACTCTATATTGGGGATAATTAATTTAAACAACAGTTAAATGCTGAAAATCAAAGTCCTTTACCACCTCTCTGACAACAGGACAGGAGAAGTGGTACTGTGCAGTGTATATATACAGAATAATACAGATTCCACCCAGTATACAGGACAGGAGAAGTGGTACTGTGCAGTGTATATATACAGAATAATACAAATACTGAGGATTACACCCAGTATACAGGACAGGAGAAGTGGCACTGTGCAGTGTATATATACAGAATAATACAGATACTGAGGATTACACCCAGTATACAGGACAGGAGAAGTGGTACTGTGCAGTGTATATATACAGAATAATATAGATACTGAAGATTACACCCAGTATACAAGACAGGAGAAGTGGTACTGTGCAGTGTATATATACAGAATAATACAGAAACTGAGGATTACACACAGTATACAGGACAGGAGAAGTGGTACTGTGCAGTGTATATATACAGAATAATACAGATACTGAGGATTACACCCAGTATACAGGACAGGAGAAGTGGTAATGAGCAGTGTATATATACAGAATAATACAGATACTGAGGATTACACCCAGTATACAGAACAGGGGAGGTGGTACTGTGCAGTGTATATATACAGAATAATACAAATACTGAGGATTACACCCAGTATACAGGACAGGAGAAGTGGTGCTGTGCAGTGTATATACAGAATAATACAGATACTGAGGATTACATCCTGTATACAGGACAGGAGAAGTGGTACTGTGCAGTGTATATATACAGAATAATACAGATACTGAGGATTACACCCAGTATACAGGACAGGAGAAGTGGTACTGTGCAGTGTATATATACAGAATAATACAGATACTGAGGATTACACCCAGTATACAGGACAGGAGAAGTGGTACTGTGCAGTGTATATATACAGAATAATACAGATACTGAGGATTACATCCTGTATACAGGACAGGAGAAGTGGTACTGTGCAGTGTACTGTGGGGCAGCGCCGGGATTGCAAGTCAGGAAAAACGTTGAGCCCAGCAATAGTTCAAACAGTACCCGGTTTTATTGCTGATACACACAGCGATGGCACAAGCTGCCGGAATCCGGGTCGCAGCCGGGTACACAGGATACAGTTCACAGATAAAGTAACCCGGTTCCTGCAGGTCATGAGCTTTCCGAAATAGGTCGCCCCGAGCTCCCATCCCTCCCGGGCTAGACCGTGTTGTTATAGCACACAGCCCCCTAGAACTCTTGACCTCTCCAGTCTATCTCTGCTGCTGCTGCAGCTTAGGCAAAAAACTGTCCACAGGGAACCCCGCCCTGCCTCCTAACCAGGCTTTTAACTCAGTGTCTCCTTCCGGGACCTTGCAAGACCCGGAGCGGAGGGAGCGGACCGTCCTTTTCTCTCACACCCTATACCAGGCTCAATATGTGACAGTGCGCATTCTGGGGGAGACATAGCGCCCCTCGCATATGATCCCCTGCACTGTCTCACAGTATATATACAGAATAATACAGATACTGAGGATTACACTCAGTAGACAGGAGAATTATACCCAGCATATCCAGGAGGATGTGCTATATAGATAGGAGGGTGTGGTATATACATAGCCAAGACTCAACCAGATCCTAAAGATGGGGAAAGATGGAAGGTGGCGACAGAAAGTCCAGTGCTGGGCGCAGAGAGGAACAGAATCCATGGAGGAATCGGGAAGAACAGAGAGCGAACTCTGCCCGCAGGAAAACTTTCCTATGCTGCACATTACAGTCTGCGGGCCGTATACACATTAGAGACTGCCCGCTGTATACACATTACAGACTGCGGGCCCTATGCACATTACACACTGCGGGCTCTATGCACATTACACACTGCGGGCTCTATGCACATTACACACTGTGGGCTCTATGCACATTACACACTGCGGGCTCTATGCACATCTGAGAGTGCTGGTATATGTCTTGTATACACAAAACTATACTGTATATACAGGTCCACACTATATATACCATACCTCCCAACTTTAGAAGAACAGAAAGAGGGACAAAAGATGGTAAAATGGCAAATTTTAGCCACACCGCTAACCATGCCCAAACCACACCCATTTACAAGTGACGGACATTCAAATGCCCTTATTAATATTAATCTTCTGATTATTGCATTTTTGCTGCATTTTTTTTGCCTTTTCCAATTCATTTGATGTGTTTTAGTGCCGTTTAGTACTGACAGCACAGACTATGGACTGCCACATCATACAACTCAGCAGGACGGCTGAGACTAGTGCCTGCCCTGCAGCATCTTTCAGTTTATAGCCATGGCTGTGGAGTCAGTAGCCAAACCTCTGACTCCAAATCCTCAGTTTCCCTGAATCCAACTCCACCAAAATGGACACCGTCTCAGACTCCAACTCCACAGTCATAGTGTGCAGCTGGTAAGCCAAACCTCCAACTCCACCAAAATGGACACAGACTCTGAGTCCACAGTACTGTGTACAGCGCTCCCTGATGGCAGGCTGCCATCCACTACAAGACATGATACTAGCTCTGGGGATGCAGTAGGGAGATTGAAAAAAGTTCCACAAGGTCAACTATCACTGCAGCCCTCCACCAGTCGGGCCTTTATGGCAGAGTGGCCCGACAGAAGCCTCTCAAATGAAGGATTTCATTTAGTGATCCGTTTTATGCAGTGCACTGCAAAACATGGATCAAAAACGCAGAGTCTGAATATAGCCTATATAGCTCCATCCTGGTATATATGATCCCCAACCTGGTATATACGGTCCCCATCCTGGCATATACGGTCCCCATCCTGGCATATACGGTCCCCATCCTGGCATATACGGTCCCCATCCTGGCATATGTGGTGCCCCTGAGGTTCCAGTCGCCACAGAGATACTGCACCTTAGGCAGAGGTGTGGTACCCCTCACCCCTGGTAAGGAGGGGGCACTACCCCATACCCACAAACCCGCATCCAACACCAGTCCACTCTCGGCCAGGGGTACTGTGGTGGAAGAGACCCCATGTGGGTACACCCCATCCCTGGCTGGAGAAGGGGATTAGGTAGAGGGGTGGGTGAACAGTTAGGTAGTAGTGGAGCACTAGGAGGTAAGCAATGACAGTTAAGAGTGGGAAAAGTTAAGTCAGAGAGAAACAGGAAGTGCACAGTGAGGAGTCAGTGAGTCGGACCTGGGGACTGGAGATGTGAGGAGCTCGTCCTGGTGAAGAGGGTGTAGAGATGGTTCGACCCGGGGGACTGGAGCTGGAGAAGCTCGTCCAGGGTCAGAGAGGACAGAGAGTCCAGAGTCTAAGAGGGAATCTCCAGAGACTGAGAGGGAGCTCTGAAGGGAGGCTCTGTCCAGGGAAGTGGGACTACCACTGGGTCACCACAGAGCCCTGTGTGGAAGAACCCCATCTCAGTGATTGCCCGGAGGGACTTGCTAGAAGAGCTAGGCCGCAGAGGGGGACAGGCCCCAGACTAGTGGAAGACTTTAAGATTCAGCTAGCAACCCAGAGGCTGCGGTATCTTTATGTGCAGCAGCCAAATCCACACACAATCGCTGAAAAGGCAGCCGCATAGGGTGAAGGGGACAAGAGAGACGTCGCCGGATCTGGACACTGTGTGTGAGGGGCAGGAGGGCGAGATCCAGCGCAGTGAGATGACCTGGAAAGGTACACACGAAGGAGGTACCGCACAAGTGCTACCAATCTACCTGGGAGTGGCTGGATCCATGACTCAAAGTACACAGCACCCAGCGGGTCAGCGTACTTCAGAAACTGAGTAAACTGTGAAGACTGCACCCTGCTGTGTCCCCTGATTTATCTACTGCGCCACCTGCCCTGAGGTACATCTGTGACCACCATCAATAGACTTTATTAACTACCTCTATCCATGGAGAGCTATAACATGCCTGCTGCATCACCAACGGCCCCAGTGGCTCTGAACCGCAGCGTCAGCCATCCAATTGCCAAATACCACAGGTGGCATCACAAATTTAATCCCATATAAATATCCCCGATTTTTATGACACTGCCAGGGTCATGTAGCAGGGTCACACCACCGTGACATTCCCCAAAGAGAATCGAACTGTTCGGCCCGGTTCTGAGTACACCACGGCCCTGGTGGGTGCGTCAGTATTCATGTCCCTATTTTGTCTCTAATTTAAAAAAGCATTCTATTCAATTTTCCTCAGCTCCCACGTCACCCAGTGTCCTCTGTAACAACGCACAGCTGGCAGCTGACGTTGGAGTGCGCGCCTTGACGCAAGAAGTGACTGTCATGTGCTGCCCCGTCACGGTACTGCAAACGTCAGCTGTCGGCCACAGTTTGGCTGTCAGCGTGTATCGCAGTGAAGGTACCTAACGGGTCTCTGCACCACAATGCGCTTCAGCTTGATTCGTGTCCTCGGATGCACATCCAGTGGCAGTACGGACTGGGGTTGCCCGGGCCCCTGTATCTCCAGGCCTGGTTGTGACCTCAATCGTTACAATTATGTAGATACTGAACATAATTTATTATTTTATTAATGTTGTGAAAAAAAATTCTGAAATTTGTAATAAAAAAATAAATTTTTGCTTCTGTCATTTTCCAAGACATGTAACATTTTTAATCTTTATGATCTGGGGCTGTGAGGGAATGTTTTTTGTGCCCTGAGCTGACATTTTTAATGATACCATGTGACGAGCAGACCATGTATTGATTGGCTGTTAATGCCATTTATCGCAGTCTCCTTATGGTGCTGTCACACAGCACGATCTGGCCAGCGATGTCGGAAGCGATGCGCGGGTGCCCGCTCGCTCCCGACATCGCTGGCCAGCTGTCACACAGCACGGCTGCGGCCGGCGATGCCGCAGCGATGCGGGCGGTGACATCGCTCGCTGGGCTGGGCTCAGCCCAGCGAGCGATCCGCAGCAACGCTGCGGTATAGGCTGGATCGCCGCTGACATCGCTCTGGCAATGTCACACGGCGCGATCCAGCCTTATCGCAGGTTGTCAGGTTTACGGTTCTTCCCGTAAACCTGACAACCTGCGACCAGCGATAAAACGCGTTCGCGCCGCGCTGTCACACAGTGCGACGTCGCTAGCGACATCGCTGGTACGTCACTTTTTCGGCGATGTCGCTAGCGACGTCGCCTGGTGTGACAGCACCATTAGGGGAGCTGAAGTTGTATCTTATCGCTTGTCCAGCACGCAGCAGTGCTACAGCCGCTAGGTAAAGTGAAAATCATATTCTCCTATGAACACCAGATAAACGCTGGCCCTCACACGAGAACCGTCATGAAAAGTACGGAGGTCTTCAGCAGACCCCTGGCTGTCATGGGAACCCATCATGTCCTCAGACCTCACAACTCCCATCCTCCTGCTGGGATCGATGGCTCCTGCCGTCACCGACGTCTCCTGCAAGGACTGACGAGGCCGACATCTGCCGGGACCAAAGTCTCCTGCGTTCTCCAGTCTATGGCGCCTGCGCAGCTCCTGCTCCCTCCTGTGCAGGTGCAAGAGATGAACAGACTGTGGAGGACAGAGGAGACGTCAGTCATGTCAATCAAGGCAGGAGAGATGGTGAATCAGGACCACAGTGAGCGACTGTCAGACATATAACTCTTGTGCCTGGGAAGCCAGCCAAGCCTCTTTCTCTATTTTCTTTAACATGTAGCGTTTTGCCGCTTTTTTGCGCGCGTTTTGCGTCATTCTTTTTGCGCGTACGTGCTTTGCAGTGAAAGCGTGCGCACAAATAAGTGCAAAAATACCAGCCTTACCCCTGCTCTCTGTGATCAGCTTCTTATTTCCTGTCATATTGGTCACTGGTTTTAGTTCTTCATCCAGTGTCTCATTCTCCAGGGCCGTATCTAGGGGGGCTGGCAAATCACTTGCCCTGGGCGCAGCAGGCAGGGGGGCGCAGCACCGGGCCTCCTGCTGAAGTAGCCGAGGTCAGGTCTCCCCGCCGGCTGCATGTTACGTTCCCCCCCTGCATTGTTCTCCACCTGCAGACAGAGGTGCACACTACATCCACGGCTGCTCTGTGCTGACAGGACCTGTGATGATGTCACATGTAGGGGAGGAGTCAGGGGGTCACATGATCAACTCCTCAGTGTATGCAGGACTGGTTGCTGTGCTGGTTGTCATGGTGCTGGATGAGGTGAAATTAATGTGTGGGGTCGAGAGAGATTTACAGTGTGGATGTAGCAGAGCCGAGATTGTACAAGGTGTACAGAGCAGAGCAGAGCCGAACGTGTACGGGGCGTACAGAGCGGAGCCGCATGTGCGCGCCCCGGGGCGTACGGAGCAGAGCCGGGAGTGCGCGGGGCGTACGGAGCAGAGCCGCGAGTGCGCGGGGCGTACGGAGCAGAGCCGCGAGTGCGCGGGGCGCACGGAGCAGAGCCGCGAGTGCGCGAGGCAGAGCCGCGTGCGCGCGGGGAGTTCGGAGAGGGGCCGCGTGTGCGCGGGGAGTACGGAGCGGGGCCGCGTGTGCGCGGGGAGTACGGAGCGGGGCCGCTTGGTGCGCGGGGCGTACCGAGCGGGGCCACGTGTGCTCAGGGCGTATGGAGCGCAGTCGTGTGTGCACAGGGCGTACGGAGCGGAGCCGCGGGTGTATGGGGCATATAGAGCAAAGCCGCGGGTGTATTATGCGTACGGAGCGGAGCCGCGGTGTACCAGGCATTCAGAGAAGAGCCGCGGGTGTACGGGGCATTCGGATCAGAGCCGTGCCTGTATGAGGTGTACGGAGCGGAGCCGTGTCTGTATGAGGTGTACGGAGCGGAGCCGTGTCTGTATGAGGTGTACGGAGCGGAGCCGTGTCTGTATGAGGTGTACGGAGCGGAGCCGTGTCTGTATGAGGTGTACGGAGCAGAGCCGTGTCTGTATGAGGTGTACGGAGCAGAGCCGTGTCTGTATGAGGTGTACGGAGCGGAGCCGTGTCTGTATGAGGTGTACGGAGCGGAGCCGTGTCTGTATGAGGTGTACGGAGCGGAGCCGTGTCTGTATGAGGTGTACGGAGCGGAGCCGTGTCTGTATGAGGTGTACGGAGCGGAGCCGTGTCTGTATGAGGTGTACGGAGCAGAGCCGTGTCTGTATGAGGTGTACGGAGCGGAGCCGTGTCTGTATGAGGTGTACGGAGCGGAGCCGTGCCTGTATGAGGTGTACGGAGCGGAGCCGTGTCTGTATGAGGTGTACGGAGCGGAGCCGTGTCTGTATGAGGTGTACGGAGCGGAGCCGTGTCTGTATGAGGTGTACGGAGCGGAGCCGTGTCTGTATGAGGTGTACGGAGCGGAGCCGTGTCTGTATGAGGTGTACGGAGCGGAGCCGTGTCTGTATGAGGTGTACGGAGCGGAGCCGTGTCTGTATGAGGTGTACGGAGCGGAGCAGTGTCTGTATGAGGTGTACGGAGCGGAGCCGTGTCTGTATGAGGTGTACGGAGCGGAGCCGTGTCTGTATGAGGTGTACGGAGCGGAGCCGTGTCTGTATGAGGTGTACGGAGCGGAGCCGTGTCTGTATGAGGTGTACGGAGCGGAGCCGTGTCTGTATGAGGTGTACGGAGCAGAGCCGTGTCTGTATGAGGTGTACGGAGCAGAGCTGTGTCTGTATGAGGTGTACGGAGCGGAGCCGTGTCTGTATGAGGTGTACGGAGCGGAGCCGTGTCTGTATGAGGTGTACGGAGCAGAGCCGTGTCTGTATGAGGTGTACGGAGCAGAGCCGAGTCTGTATGAGGTGTACGGAGCAGAGCCGTGTCTGTATGAGGTGTACGGAGCAGAGCTGTGCCTGTATGAGGTGAACAGAGCTGTGCTGCATGTGTACAGGGAGTACGGTGCAGAGCCACATGCGTACCAAGTGTATGGAGCAGAGCCGTGTGCATACGAGGTATGTGTACCTGCCTGCTGCAGCCCAGCACAGCGGGGCACCTCTGCGTTCTCTGTTCAGTCTCCTGTCCTCTCAGCCTCATTGTGTGAGCTATTGTCCTCTGTTGTCTGCCTCCCATCCTCTGTACTTCTGTCATTCACCCTGTGTTGTCAGCCTGTCACCACACTCCTCTGTTCTCTGTTATCATCCCCCCTTGTGTCTATCCTCAGCCTGTGCTCCCGTGTCTTGTGATACCTGAATCTTGTGCTCCTGGGTCCTGTCAGTGATCCGGGCTCCAGTGTGGAGGCAGAGGCCTCTGTGACCCGGATGCTGCAAAGCTGGAGACAAGTTCAGAGGCTGAGGTGATTAAGCTCCTCCCCTTCCTCACAGAGAGGTCACATGACTCACTCTCTGCACTGTCTAGTGATGGGTAAAACGCGATGTTTTTGGCTCTTCATTTCCTATTACCTTTGCCTTTAAATTTGAAGCCAAATTCTGGTATGTTTTAACCCATGATTTAGTAAAAATCTACACACGTGCCAATTTATGACATAAAACAGAATAGTTTCCAGAATAACCAGATTTTATATTATTTGCTGTAAAAACTTTAACAAACACAAAATGAACGTGCTAAATATCAACAAGATACTAATTATCAGGGCCACATTTTAAATTGCATGCGTTCATAATTGCGAACGTTCATAATCGCGAGCGTACATTCGCTTTGGTTCTACTCACAGCGGCCGAGAGCCATTTTTGTGCAGGTCAGTATTGAACCGCATTGCGAATAAACACAATGCGGCCGCTAAAATAGCGAATATTAGTGATTTTAGCTGCAGTATCGCGTATATTCACAATGCGGTTTAATTTGAACATTCAAATTGGAACGCACAAAGTGTTCGAAATTGCCAGCACCGCACAAAACCAGAAATGTTTGATAAAAAAAAGTGCAAAAATCAAACAAGTGCAATTCAATGAGCTCAACACTACTGGCAATTGTATGCAGAATCGGATGTGATTTGAAAGTGCTGTACTGCCTTGTATAGGACTAGTTTTGTGCATGAAGTTGGTCCCTTAGGCTGCCTTCACATTGCGGATTTTTGATCTCCGATGCTGTCCGATCAAAATCGGACAGCATCGGACCGATTTTGGGCCCCATGCAGCCTTATGGGCATCGGACCGAATCGGATGTGCACTAAATGGCATCCGATTTGGTCCGATCCGAATCTGTCCGATTTTTTTATCCGGAGCAGGCTCCGATTTTTGCACCGAAAATAAAATCTGACAGATTCGGATCGGACCAGATCGGATGGCATTTAGTGCACATCCGATCCGAGCCGATCAATTTGACATGGGGCCCTATGGAGAAGGGTCCGAGGAAACAAATGATGTCTCCTCGGACCGGTTTTACTGTACTGAGCATGCTCAGTACAGTAAAACTGCTCCTAAATGGGAGCTAAAGGGTTAAAAGAAAAAAAAAAAAGGTTATTCTCACCTCTCCCCGAGCCCACGCCGTCTCCCGCCATCTTCTTGTAGTCTCCCGGTGGCTCCCGCAGGCTGCCGGTGTCAACAGAGGGCGTCCTCTGCTGTATAGGACCTGCGGTGAGGTCACAGTCATGTGACCGCGGGTTACCATGGTGAACCCACGGTCACGTGACTGTGACATCACCGCAGGTCCTGAACAGCAGAGGACGCCCTCTGCTGACACCAGCAGCCTGTGGGAGCCACCGGGAGACTACAAGAAGATGGCGGGAGACGGCGGTGGCTCGGGGAGAGGTGAGAATAACCTTTTTTTTTTCTTTTTTTCACACCGATTTTATGCCGGAATCGGCACCCGATTCCAGGCATCAGAAGGGAGCCGATGCTGTCCGCATTATATCGGACAGCATCGGCTCCCTTCAAATCGGTATGTGAAAGTAGCCTTAGATTGTCCCTGCTATCGTGTAACAGGGGCTGCTGGGAGCTTATTCACATACCAGAAACAACAGAACCATTCCAAGTTGCACTAGCTAATGGTGCATTTACACAGTCGATGCAGCACCTGAGCCTGCGATCCAGTGATGCTCAATCCAGTGATGGTATGTTTGCAGAGGAGATCCTTATCTGCCCTGCCCATAGGCATCGCTGGATCATTTGTTCTCTTCCATTCAAGTGAATGGGAGAGAACAAGGGACGCACATTTACATCCGCTGTTTCTCCCTCGCTCAGCGAGGATTTACAAGCTGGCGGTAAATAACTATAATCAGGCTAAATTCAGATGTCAATGTTCCTTTAATAAAGTGCCTGACTGCCTGACTGCTGCTTGTCACAGATTGGAGGGGGGCGGGGCTGTGCTGCAGCAGGAGGAGCATGCATTCTCAGTCTCCTGGATAAGATCAGAGTGACTACTGCCAGGCGGGAGGGGCGGGCAAGAGGGGACTGACTGTGGAACGTCAACTGGCAAAGAGCCGTTTAAATTTCAATTGGCTCCTCCCTGCCAGGAGCCGACTCATATGATTCACTATAAAGAGCCGGCTCTTAGAGCCGGCTCATTCAGGAGCTACCCATCACTAGCACTGTCATTAGAGCTCAGTGAGGGGCATCTGCCTCTCACTGCGTATATACAGTATATAGGCACACTAGTATAGCATGTAGTGCTAGTGTGGCCTTGTATATACTGTATAGTGTTGTGTAGAGACAGACAGACAGACATGATACTCACATATAGGACCTGTGATGATGTCACATGGAGGGGAGGCATCAGGAGTCACATGATCAGCTCAGGGTGGGATCAGGAATATGATGGCCTGGGATCTGCATCTGTCATCCTGATTGGTGATAGTGGCCCCCTGCTTTGGGGAAACTGCCCCGCCCCCATCACATTCATGGCTCCGCACCCTGCATGCTTTAAAGCAGGACGACCCAGCACCACACTAGTGGGCGGCCCATAGGGAAAAGTCCCGCCCCTTCCGCCTAGCAGTCCGGGCCTGACACAGCCCCAGAGAATCAGGGTTCTGAATTTATGAATCAGGGCGCAGGCCTAAGCAACGCCACTGGGATCAGGAGCAGCAAATTAAAGTGACAGCTGAGTCCCTGCGGCACCCCCCTCTGGAGTGTGGCACTCTGTGTGGTCGCTCCAGTTGCACATGCCTAGGGCCGGCCCTGTTGATATATCTCCTCCTTCAAAACCTTATTACACATACTGTCCACCTAGTTTTGGATCACCCTGTATAATAAACATAATATAATATAAAAAAGGGTCGTCATTTTGTAGGGTTCCGCTGTATTTTCTTTTGCCAGCGCAGGTAACCCCATCAGTTACTGACTGCAAACCCCCGCTACCTGCTGTTACCTTCGCTGGCAATGAAAACACCAAAGGTAACACGAAAGGGGGAGCCATTTTTTTAAAATTATTTAAATAAATAATTAACCCCTTCATACCCCAGCGATTTTTGCACTTTTTTCTGCGACCTGTATCGTTCTCATATTTCGGGATCTGGCACTGTGTGACGGCAATTTTTTGCGTCTTGAGCTGACGTTTCTAATGATACCATTTTTGGGCGGATGCGCTGTTTTGATCGCCTGTTATTGCATTATATTGCAATGTTGCGGCGACCAAAAAAAAGTAATTTTGGCATTTGGACTGTTTTTTAATGTTACCCAGTTTACAGATTTGATTAATTGATTTTATATTTTGATAGATCGGGCATCTCTGAATGCGGCAATACCAAAATGTATGGATTTTTGAAAAAATTTTAATAGTTTTAATTAAAAGAATTTTTTATTTGAACTTTGTGGGTTTTTTTCATACTATAAATGATCATTTCTTTATATTACTTGTCCCACTAGAGGCCACGCCACTGGGTCATCACCAGCAGGAAATGAATGAAGACAGCTTCCTGGGTCATTACAGGACCCCGGGCTGTCCAGGTAACAGCAGAGGTCCCATGATTCCTTCACGGGACCTTGATTACAATGCAATCCAAAGGATTAACAGTGGTGATCAGATAATGGATCTGATCACCGCTGTTAGATACATATCTCAGCTGATGAGACCAGCTAAGATGTGGGGTTGGGGAGGTATGAGCTCACAGTATGAGCTCACATTAAGGGGTGGGAGGCGACCTATGACGTACATGTACGTCATAGGTCGTGAAGGGGTTAAAAAAATTGCCGTGGGCTCCCCCATATTTTCTGTTGCCAGACAAGGTAACCCAAGCAGCTGGGGTCTGTAATTCTCTGCATAGTAGGGCACAAGCGTTCTGGACCCGCCACACTGAAAATCACAGCCAGTAGCCACTCCAGAATTGGCGCCTCTATGAGAGACAGTTACCCCGCTCTTCCAGCTGCCATGTAGCAGTAGCGATTCATTCAGCTTCACAGAAAGATCAGCTGAACAGATCAGCTAACCAGTGAGGAGATGAGCTGATTCACCTGCCCGGTGAACAGATCAGTGATTGAGTCAGCTGATCTCTTCACTGTTGCAGCTGAATCAGCTGCTCTTGTTCCGGTGCCTGGACTTCACTCATCGCTGGACTCTCGTGGATTATGTCAGACGTTAATGGGAGATAATAAAGTGGTGAACGAGGTGTCTGTGTATTTTGTTTGGAATAAAGTATTTCTCTTGAAAGCAGGGGCGGACTGGCCCGGGTTCCTGGGGGCAACTGCCCTCCGGGCCGCCGGTATATGACAGTTCAGGGCCGCCCGGTACTGCCTGCAGCCGCCCTGAAAAAGGATCAGATGAACTGAGCGGCTGTCAGCGCGGTTCGGCCGCTTCATATCTCAGCAAGGGCTGCGTTGTCCAGGCAACCGGTGGGACGCCGGGCGCGATTAAGCCACTGACTGTGTTGTCAGTGCTAGCCGGCGGCCGTCTGTCGGCTCGGCGCGGCCGCCCGCAGCCGCCGCCGCACTCACCGCTAAGAAGAGCTCTCAGCTCTGCACTGGGCTGCGCCACCGCGGGACCGGTCCGGGCTTCCGGCAGCAGCGGGTGCGTTGTCATGGCACCAGGCTGGCCTGCGGCCCGGGATGCAGAGAGTGGAGAGGGCGCCTGCGCCACTGCACCAGGGAGGAGGGAGGGTTCAGAGCGGTGTGTAGCCTGCGTGCTATGCTATGTCAGCACGCAGGCAGTGAACCTTGTGTGAACCCACCCAGTCCCTCCAGAGCGGAGCGCAAACAGTGACGGCCGCCATACTGTTTGAAATTTGATTGTGCTGCACTGCTGTCTGCTCTGCTGCCGGTGAGAGAGACTGGAGCCTGGTGGTGGCAGCCAGGTGGCCCAACAGGCAGTGCCGTTCGTTGGATTGACTGAGGACTGGAGCCGGAGCGGAGGCCAGCCAGGCCAGTCTGAGTCCCCCCACTACCTCCCTGCCTGGTGCTGCTGCAAAGACAAGTAGTGAGCTGCTGCACTACTGCTGCCTGCCTCGTGCCTCGCCTGAGTCGCCTCGCCTGTGTAAATGTAAGTGAACTGCTTGTGTGTGTGTGACTCTGAGTTTGTTGTCCTGCTGCTGCTTACATGTAAATGTAAGGCTGGGTTCACATTTGCAGATTCCTCCGCAGCAAGGAGCCGGCAGCCTTATCTTTTATAATGGGCCGCACAGTGTCTGCAGATGCTTGCAGACTGCCGTGCGCTCCCGTTGCCCGCCATGAGTGACCTGTCTGTCGCGTTCCCAGAGTGTGTGATCTGTGCGCATGTCAGGCTCCGCATGCGCACAGATCACTCATGACGGGCAATGGGCGCTCTGCAAGCATCTGCAGGCACCATGCGTCACATTAGAAATGATAAGGCTGCGGTCTTTGCTTTAATGTTAGTACCAGGCCTGGGGAGCAACTACAGGGAGGAGGGAGCGCAGCATCAGGATTGTGGAGCAAAAGACACAGGCGGGGAAACCTGCGGTAAGAAGAGGACTTCTCCGCCGGCTTTCCTGCTTTGTGCTTCGCTCCCCGATCCCTGATGCCCCCTCCTCGCTCCCTGGAGCTGCTCCCCCCGGCACGGTCCTAACTTCGTATCAGGCAGGGAGGCGGTGGGGGGAGCGATGAGTGGGCATCATTGAGCAGGGTGCGCAGTACAGAGCAGGAGAGCTGGTGGTGAAGTCTCACCGCTGGCTTTCCCGCCGGTTATTTCAAATGATCAGCTGATGCAGATCATCTGTTCATTAGAAGTAGCCGCGGCGGCGGTGCTGTCAGGGAAAGGTTCATGAGAGTTTATGCTGCATGAACTCACATGCACTTTACCACACCTGTGTGCTGAACAGCTCAGCTACATCTCTGGTAGAGCTTCTGTACCAGAGATGTAGCTGAGCTAAAGAAGAAAAGCTGATTGGACTACGTCGGACTGAAGACTTTTTTTTTTAATAAAGATGGAGTCTAAATGTTGTTTTGTAATTTTTTCTAATAAAGAAATTTTTCTATGTGTTGTTTTTTATTTTTTTTTTAAACTTTACTAGAAATTCATGGCGGTCATGTCTAATATTGGCGTTACCCCATGAATTTTGGGCTTAGGGCCAGCTGATAGCACAAAGCTGGCCCTAACCCCTTTATTACCCAGTGAGCCACCGCACCAGGGCCCTGGATGAGCTGGATACAGTGCCAGGAGATGGCGCTTCTCTGAACGCACCATCTTCTGGGGTGGCTGCGGGCTGCAATTTGCAGTGGGGGGTGCCCAGAAAGCTTGGGCCTCCCTGCGCTGCGGATTCCAGCCCCCAGCTGCTTAGCTGTACCTGGCTGGACATAGAAATAGCGCGAAGCCCCACGTATTTTTTTTTTTTTAATTTCATGAAATTCATGAAATAATGAAAAAGAAAAAGAGCTTCCTTCTATTTCTGTTTCCAGGCAGGTACAAATAAGCACCTGGGGGTTGGAGGCAGCCCGTTCCTGCCTGCTGTACCTGGCTAGACACAAAATACGGCGAAGCCCACGTCAAATTTTTTTTGGGAAAAATTCATAAAAAAATACATTTAGGGACTGCATCTTTATTAACCTCTCGAGGCCGGAGTGCTGCGGCATTGTAAGGGGGGTTAACTCAGGTCACCTGAGGACAGCTCAGGTCATGGTACCTGAACAGTCCTCAGGTGACCTGAGTTTACCCCCTGCAATGCTGCTGCGCTATGGCCTCGAGGGGTTAATAAAGATGCAGTCCCTAAATGTATTTTTTTTAATGAAATTTTCCCAAAAAAATTGGATGTGGGCTTCGCCCCCCCCCCCCCCCCCCCGCTCCTCACTTCGCCTCAGGCGGCAGAGGGGCCGGTGGCCCGTCACAATGGGCCTCTGAACTGTGCTTGCCACCCAGGCTGAAATCTGCCAGCCAGCCCCTGAGTGAAAGTATTGCTAATGGTCGGCTGTCATACTCACGGCTGACATTAGCAATAGGGCTTTATGTCAGCTGCCAAAAAAAAGCTGACATCAACCCCTTTACCTAGTGTGCCACTGCTACACAGCAGCTGGAAGAGTGTGGTAACCACCACTTTTGGCGTCTCTCATGGAGGCGCCTATTCTGCTGGCTGCGATTTTCAGCATGGGGGGCCCAGGACGCTTGGGCCTTACCATGCTGAGAGTTCCCACCCCCATATGATGGTTTTATTGATATTATGTTGCGATACGTATGGCATTATCATTTGTTAGAGCACTTTTTGCAGTATTGCAGCAGCTAAACTAACATTTAATGTGGGCATTTACATTTTTTGTTTCGTGTTTACCAATCAGGTTAATTATTTTTATATTTTGATAAATTTTACTTTTCTAAATGTGGCAATACCACATGTGTATTTTTAATCTTTATTTAAAATTATTATTTTTTAAACATTTTTGCAACTGAGGAGAAAAGTCACCAATTTCACCTTATAAAACCTCTCAGTGAACATCTTTAACAAAAAACAGCTCTTTAATGCGTATCTGACGCAACGTAGGCCGGGTTCTCAGGTCTCAGGCGCTGGCTGTGGTCACGGTTCTGGGCCTGAGGCTGTGGAGGCCCGGTGGTCAATAAAAGGGTTAAAATACAGTGATTTCTGTTTCGTGACGCCACCTGTAGGGATCCGGTGATGGCACCGGCGCTGCTTGGACCTCCGGGGGATGGACTGCAGCAAGATGGGACTGCTCCCTACAGGACGAGCGGGAGTCCCCGAGGTCAGGAGCTGCAGTTGAGGAATATGGCAGCTCGGTTGGTTCTGTGAATAAAGCAATTAGCGATAATTCTGAAATAATGTTCGGACACAATGCTCCTCTGAATGGGTCTTTACTCAGTTCTTGCACAGTTTACAGGTGTAACGGTTTCACTTCTAGGCAACAGACTGGGTGGTCCCTGTGATGAACAGTCTCATTCCAAGGCTCCACAGTGTCCTTCTTTAAACTGACTGTCCCTTGTACTCTTCGCTGCTTCTAACGTACCAGGTCAGGATACAAAGGAACCTCTGTTGGGCACCCGAGCCGTTGGCCTAGCGACTCCCGATAGGTCCCTGAACCTCAATGGTGGGTATCCCTCCTGATACAGCTGCGGTGATGGTAAGTTGTGTATTGCGCTCCTGTAAAGCTCTCAATCACTCCGGTTTGTGGCGCAGCGGTAGAACATCTGCACCACCTCGGAACCGGTTCTCTGGGTTTGGACTGGGCTCGGGTCGTCTATTCCCCGTTACTTGTTCTCTTGGCCCCTTTCGCTTCGGGTCACCACTACTGGGTGCCCTCTCCGTTAGCTATTCTGTCACGACATCTGTTCTTGTTCCTGTCTCTCCAACTTTCTAACTCTATTCTCTCTTCCCCCACTGCTATAATAATAATAATAATAATAATACTTTATTTATATAGCGCCAACATATTCCGCAGCGCTTTACAATGTAGGGTTAGAGTACAGAAAATACAGTAAGTAATTACAATAGAGAACAAATACAGTACAATAATTGGATACAAAACAATAGGTATAGAATCAGTGTAAAAAAGAAAATACAAGAAATAAAGCAAGAAATGAAGGTGACCCTGCTCAAAAGAGCTTACAATCTACATCGGGATAGGGGTTGCACAAGGTGCCGGGGCTTATTGCACTGATGGTCCAGGCATCTTGAGGAAATGGGGTATAGGGCTAAGCTTACATGGATGGTCATCAGACAGTCTGTGTAGACCTTTATGGTTTGGTGGAGTTTGTAGAAGAGTAATGTCCAGAGGGATAGCCCATTCACTGTCTACAGTACAATGGACTTCTATTAGGGAGTATGATAGGCCGCCTTAAAAAGATGCGTTTTTAGGGATCGTCTGAAGCCATGCAAGTTGTGGATAGTCCTGATTTCTTTGGGTAAAGCATTCCAGAGGTTTGGTGCAGCTCACACTCCTCCCACCAGGACCGGTCGCCCAGGAAACGGGTCTCTAATTGGTCCTCTTCCTCTAGATGTTGCATGTGGTGCATGGAGCCTTGGGATTAACCTGTTCACCACTGAGACGGAGAATACTGCACCTTCAGTCAGGGGTGCAGTACCCTCCTGTGACGCACTCGTTGCGGGGCGCCACATATCCAGACGCAGGGTTGGACTGGGATGTCTGGAGCCCACTAGGAAACTGACTCCAGGGGCCCACCATTCAGCTATATGCAAATACATGTTAGCCGTTATACCCATTATATTGGCGGCTCCTGCACATCACTGTGAGCTCACCATAACTGGGATGTACAATTACTGTAATTTGCATTAAAGGGATTCTTTGGTGAAAACAAGTTATCAGCAATTCACAGGTTCTGTGGGTGATAATTTATTTATTGGTGGAATCTGACCAGTTGAAACTGCATCGTAGGAAGAATGTAGGACTTTTGTCCCCCTTGTTATTATTATTTACTATTATAGCACTATTTATTCCATGGCACTTTACATATGGAAAGGGTATACATAGACAAGTCCAATAATTATGAACAATCTAAGGCACACAAGGTACAGTGAGAGAGAGGACTCTGCCCATGAGGGCTCACAGTCTACAAGGAATGGGTGAGGATACAGTAGGAGCAGGTAGAGCTAATCGTGCAGTGGTTTGGTGGACTGAGGCTCACTGTAGGTTGTAGGTTTGTTGGAAGAGGTTGTTGCCCTCCGGCCGGCGGGACCCGTCTCCAGGGTGCAGGCAGATCAGGTTCTATCTGGCGGCTGGCGTTCTCTTGTGCTCCGCACTCATAATTACCAGGTTTGCGCTCCTGTGATGCCCCTTTTTGCTGTGGCGGCTTCCCGGCCTCTCTCCTCCACCTCCTAACTTCTGGGTTGCGGGGGGAAACGAGCATAGGGCACACTGCTGTCTAAACTATGTTTAAAAAGCCAGTACACCCTTTTCTGGAATTACCTCTCAGCCAATCACTGAGTGGTCTGTGCATACTTAAGGCCCTCACATTCCTTGGGAGGTGCCTGGGCAATTGTGTTCATTGCTTAGTAGCCAGCATCAGGTCCTTAACCAGTGCTAGCATTTTGGCTTGTATTATCATAAGTTCCAACATTCCTTGTCTCTTGCTTGTTATCCACCCGTAGATCCTTACGGTATTCTGTGACCGTCCAGGCCAATGCTTGGATGCCTTCAGCAGCACCGACCCGTCCACTGGCCTTCCTTCCCCGGTTCCCTGGATCTCTCGCTCCCTTCCCTCTGGTATCTCTGGTCCCCTTGGGTCCGACCCTCTGGTCATTCGTAGGTCCACTTGAGCCTCTTTGGCTGTACCAGGACAATCCCTGTACAGGGGTCCAATCTTTGGTGCTCCTTCAGGGAATTCTGGTGTTCCAGCTCAGAGGACTTCCCTTGGGGGTTTTGTTCTTGTCAAGTATTCAAATAAAACCTACTCATTTATCTGACGTCCTTGTCCGGCTAGTTTCTGGTATCAGCTTCCACAGTATTATCTGTGGTCAAGTGGGTTCACTATCTAACTCTGCCTGCATTGGAGTGACAAGGGTGAGTCTTCAGGTTTCTTTTGAAGGTTTCCATGGTAGGTGAGTGTCTGATGTGTTGGGGCATAGATTTCAAGAGTATAGCGGATGCACGGGAGAAATCTTGTATGCAGTTTTGAGAAGAAGAGATAAGAGCGGAATAGAGGAGGAGATCTTAAGAGGATCACAGGGTGCGGGAGGGTAGATATCGGGAGACCACGTCGCAGATGTACAGAGGAGACAGATTGTGGACAACTTTGTAAGTCATAGTTAGGATTCTGAACTGGGGCCTCTGAGAACTGGGTAGCCAGTGAAGGGCTTGGCAGAGAAGAGAGACTGGGAAATAGCAGGGAGACAGGTGCATTAGTCGGGCAGCAGAGTTTAGGATAGATTGGAGTGATGCAAGAGTGCTAGAGGAGAGGCCAGAGAGCAGGAGGTTACAATAATCGATGTGGGAGATGATGAGGGCATGTACAAGTTTTTTTGCAGTACCTTGGTCAAGGAATCAGCAGGAGGTGGTAAGGACTTGGATATGTGGCTTGAAAGAGAGGGCAGAGTCACGTATCACTCCAAGGCACCGAGCATGCGGGACTGGGGCGAGTGAGCAGCCATTGACTTTGATGGATAGGTCTGGTGGTGGGGTAGAGTGAGTTGGGGGAAAGATTATGAATTCTGTTTTGTCCATATTCAGTTTCAGGAGGCGAGCAGAAAAGAAGGATGAAATAGCAGACAGACATTGTTGGATTTTGGTTAGTAAGGAGGTGATGTCAGGTCCGGAGAGGTAGATCTGCGTGTCATCAGTGTAGAGATGATACTGAAAGCCATGGGACTCTATGGGCTATCCCAAGCCTAGGGAGTAGATGGAGAAAAGTAGAGGTCCAAGAACCGAGCCTTGGGGGACACCGACAGATAGGAGGTAAGGTGAGGAGGTGGTGTGGGAGAGGGAGATGCTGAATGTCCGGTCTGTTAGAATGGAGAGATCCAGGAGAGGCCCAAATCTATGATACAAAGAGGTTTGAGAATTTGTAACAGGAGGGAATGGTCTACAGTGTTGAAGGCAGAGGACCAGTCTAAGAGGCGGTTAGTAGGTCACTGGTAACTTTATTTAGGGCTGTTTCGGTAGAGTGATGCGTTCGGAAGCCAGATTGTAAGGGGTCAAAGAGGGAGCAGGAGAGAGGTGGGAGGACAGATCAAGATGGACTTGCTGTTCCAGTAGTTTTGAGGCAAAGGGGAGAAGTGATATGGGGCGATAGCTAGAAGCAGAGGATGGGTTGAGGGAGGGCTTTTTGAGGATAGGTGTGATCAAGGCATGTTTAAAGGATGAGAGGAAGACACCAGTAGTTATTGATAAGTTGCAGAGATGGGTTAAGGTCGGGATGAAGACTGTAGTGAGATTGGGAATGAGGTGGGATGGGAGCCGGTCGAGAGCGCTGGTGGTGAGATGTGATCTTGACAAAAGGGAGGAGAGCTGATCTTCTGTCATAGTGGAATAGTTGGCTTTGGAGGGAGAGGGCTGTGCAGTTATGAGGAGGGGCTGATAGCGACATGGTGTCCGCTAACAAATGGAGCTAATTTTTCATTCAAATTGTTAGCAGACACCATGTCGCATATGGAGAGCCCCTGTGTGCCTAAACATTGGAGCTCCCCCACAAGTGACCCCATTTTGGAAACTAGACCCCCCCCAAAGAACCTATCTAGATGCATAGTGAGCACTTTGAACCCTCAGGTGCTTCAAAAATTGATCCGTAAAAATGAAAAAGTACTTTTTTTTTTTTTCCACAAAAATTTTATTTTTTCATTTTTACGGATCAATTTGTACAGCACCTGGGGGTTCAAAGTGCTCACAATGAATCTAGATACGTTCCTTGGGGGGTTTAGTTTCCAAAATGGTGTCACTTGTGGGGGAGCTCCAATGTTTAGACACACAGGGGCTCTCCATACGCGACATGGTGTCCGCTAACAATTCCAATTGTTAGCGAACACCATGTCGTATATGGAGAGTATGTAGTGTATGTCAGGTTGGTATGTGTAGTGTAGTATACGTCAGGTTGGTGTGTGGTGTAGTATACGTCAGGTTGGTGAGTGTGATGTATACTACACCACAAATACACCAACCTAACGCGCGCGCGCGCACGCACACACACACCAACCTGACGCGCGCACGCACACACACACCAACCTGACGCACACTACACCACACCAACCTGACAAACACTATGTCAGGTTGGTGTGTGTTGTGTAGTGTATGCGTGGTTTATTATACACAACACATACCAAAATGAGGAATACTACACCACACACACTAACCTGACGTACACTATACCACATACACACCAACCTGACATACCCTACACCACACCAGCCTGACATACACTACATCAGGTTGCTGTGTATGTGGTGTAGTGTATGTCAGGTTAGTGTATGTGTCGTGTAGTGCACATCAGGTTCGCGTGTGTATAGTGTATGTGTGGTGTAGTATACACCACACACACCAACCTGACATACTCTACACAATTCTACACATCAATCTGACGTAGTGTACGTCAGGTTGGTATGGTGTAGTGTAAGTCAGGTTGGTGTGTGGTGTGGTATAATGTAGGTCAGGTTGGTGTGTGTGGTGTATTGTATGTCAGGTTGGTGTGTGGTGTAGTGTATGTCAGGTTGGTGAGCTTGTGTGTGTGTGTGGTGTAGTGCGCATCAGGTTGGTGTGTGAACACCACACACACCAACCTGACGTACAATACGCCACACACACCAAACTGACGCACAAGGGGGCAGGGGGCAAGAGTTAGAGTCAGAGTCATGAGAAGGACTCGAAACATGTAAGCCTGACTTGCTTTTATATCCAATGGAGATTGATTTTAAAGAATTTTTGAATAAAGGCTCGTTTTAATGAAAATACATCGTGATGCCGGAAACCCTCTTTATTTCATGATACACCTCTCCAGGATGGGGAGTTTTTGAAATCCGAGCACCGATCTCTAAGGAAGGTGGACGGAGCTGACTGGTACAGGTGAGCTGGAAATTTTCCTTTTTTGTGCTTTGGGGCAGGGGGCAGTATTACCAGCAGCAGGGGACACTGAGGTGCTGCAGCAGTGGTGGCAGAGATTGGGGGCGGGGGGTGTGATCAGCGGGAAGGGGGGGTGATCAGCAGGCAGGTGGGGTGATCAGCGGGCAGGGGGGAGATCAGCGGGCGGGGGGTGATCAGCGGGCGGGGGGGTGAGCAGCAGGTGGGGGGGTGAGCAGCGGCAAGGGGGTGAGCAGCAGACAGGAAGGTGAGCAGAGGGCAGGGGGGTGAGCAGCAGGCGGGGGGTGAGGATCGGGCAGGAGGATGAGGAGTGAGCGGGGGGTGATCAGCGGGTGGGGGGGTGATCAGTGGGCGGGGGGGTGAGCAGCGGGCAGGGGGGCTGAGCAGCAGGAATGAAGGCTGAGCAGCAGGCAGGGGGGCTGAGCAGCGGGCAGGGGGCAGGGGACTGAGCTGCAGCAATAGCAGCAGCAGTGGGGCAGTGAGGTTCTGCAGCAGCGGCGGAGATTGGGGGCAGTAACAGAAGAAGCAGCGGCGGAGATTGGGGGCAGGGGGGGGTTTACCAGTTTGGGCAATCGGTGGTGGTGGCGGCAGGGATCCTCTCTCTTCAGCCTCCTCAGACTGGATGAGGCTGAGGAGGGAGAGCACCCTCAAATCTCACCGCCTCTCCGAATCTGATTGGACAGCTGGCGTTACATGTGACTCACCGTTGCCAGGTTCTCAGGTCTCAGGCACTGCTTCACTGTCACGGTTCCGTGCCTGAGGCTGTGGGGCCCGGTGGTCAAATGGACGGGTTAGGGTAATGGGGAAATAAAATCAAATTTGTCTCGTGACGCCACCTGTGGGTGTCCGGTGATGGCACCGGTGCTGCTTGGACCTCCGGGGGATGTGCGGCAGCTAGATGGGATGCTCTCCACAGGATGAGCAATAATCCCCGGGGCCAGGGACTGCACTGCGTGGAATACGGCAGCTCAGCTAATTTAGTATTAGTCCAGAAAGAATATACAGACACATAAAATCTTTTCGGTACCTTTACTGGTGTTGACAGGTACACTCGACCAGGAGATGAGGTAGACACTTCTGGATGTTCCACAGCAAGCAGTGGTATAGGCTTCCTAGTGTACGTAGCTTCTGGTGGGGTTTAGTAGGTGTGAAACCCAACCAAACCGGAGTTGAACTTTCTGGTGTGACTTATTACACCCGGGTTTGCTGCACTGAGGGCACTTTAAAAGGAATACTATCGAATTCTCGACTCCGGGCTCTCATTCGGCGGTGCTTCGGGCGTCCAGGGAGCTAAACTCCCTTGTTGTGGTGCTGGTTTCTCTACAGCCTGCACTGTGGCTACTGCAGCTCGGACCCAGTGACCGGACTTTGTTAGGGTGAGTCTGGATGACTCCTCTGCCCCTATTCGGTATCTGTCTCCTGTTCCTATGACCCCTGTTCCGAGGGTCTACCACTTTGCGGGTGTGCTGGTATGGGCCTAACGTGGCACCAGTACCAGCTCAGCTCTCCTAGCTGTTTACAGTTCTAAAGTGACTGCACACTCCGCTGTTTCTCCCTCCAAGACCCGTATTTATAGGGGGAACTGGCTTAAGGCAACCAGTGGAGCTCCCCCTACAGGCCTGGGGTGAAAGGTGTTGTTAGTTAGTGGGGGCTGCTTGCTGTGTACTTTTCCATTCATGTCCTAAGAGTTCCTGTGGTGCCCCAACCAGGGTGCCACACATGGACGCCAGACGCAATGAAATCTGGGGGAGGGGCACCGGGGTCACTGTTCTCCCGCCAATGGCTGGTGCTAATGCAGCACCAGCCATGGCTGGATTTCAGTATTGCACCAAATGTCATTGGTGCAATACTATAATCACTGTGATTGGCTGTTTGACGTTTAACAGCCAATCACAGTGATCATATGCATGGGGGGGGGGCAAAGCCACCCTCCTAGGGGTCATCTGGAGGTCCCTGCCTACGTGCAGCTCCGGTGACTTTTTGCTGACCCCATTCACCGCAGCTGCACATCTGCAAACCCGCCATGACGTTGCACAACGTCATGGGTCGTGAAGGCACGGAAACCCATGTCTTGTACAACGTCAAAGGTCGGGAAGGGGTTAAAGGGGTTGTGCAAAAGTGAAAAAATAAATGTATACAACAACACAAAAAGGGTTATTGCAGCTCAGCTTTGGTGAAGTAAATGGGACCATGCTGCAATACCAGACACAACCAATGGATAGCTGTGGTGTTGTTTACAGTGAGATACTTATACTATATCCGGAGGTCTTCATGACACGTTTATGAAGGACGTCAGATCTCGTCTCATTTTTTTAGTGTCATAAGTTTTAGTTTTAAAAATTTAAATAACAATGATCATCTACAAAGAAACATGTGGTCGACAGCAATAACTAACAATGCTCTAGCTCCTCCAACAGTTTGAGCCCATAAACTGAACAGAAAAACAGGATATCTGAATTTTTTATTTTAGAATTGTATTTTTTCTTTATTTTTTAGTCCCCTGATCTCGTTTAATTGCTTCTGCTATACAGATTTAAGGGGTGTGAGGTTACGCTTGCTAGAACTAATATGGGTATACTCGATTAGCAGCACAAACCAATACACAGCACTGGAGTATGATCCCAACAGTGTACTGTTGGTTTATTATGCTTCATAAACCGCTCTCCAGATCATAAATATGAGCCTTTCTTTGGCGTTACAGGAACATAATGTACGGTATACAGTCCATTTACCTCACACACGGCTACACCCGCGCAGGTTCGAGCAGTAGTGTAACTAGGTTTCATGGCGCCCGGGGCAAAGATCTATTGTGGCGCCTCTCCCAGAGTAGGTGAGGAGCGGGGGAGGGGTGGGGGAGTGCTTTCAGCTTTCAGCCCTGCCGCCCCTGCAGCCTTAGGTGCGGAGCAGGGGGGGGGGGGGGGATGTCAGCTTTCATCCATGCCGCCTCTGCAGCCTTGGTTGAAGAGCGGGGGGGTTTGCTGTCAGCCTTCAGCCCCTGCAGCCTTGGTTGTGGGGGGGTGCCGCCAGCGCCCCCCTCTGACTTGCGCCCGGGCAAAGGATCCGGCTGCACCCCCCCTAGATACGCCCCTGGGTTCGAGTACAATTCTATAGAAATGTCCCAGTGGAGCACGCTCGGACTCCACTCACTGATCTCTTGTTGGCTGCTCAGGAAAACTGCCTGACTGGGATCACTGACCAGGGTATGTCAAGGTCCATACTGACTCCTGGCAGTCCACGGCTCCAGACCTGGTCTCTCCGCACGTGCTCCAGCAGCCAGTTTGCAGCCTCTAGGACCTGGGCTAACATCACATCCTGTGACCAGCAAGAAGTCACGTGATATCAGCCCCTGACCACAACCCTGGAGGAGAAGGAGTATTTGGATAGCCAGCCCCTCCCACACATCCAACCATCTCTAAATCCAGCCCTAAACAAATATACAGGTACTAGATGTTGGCCCGATTCTAACGCATCGGGTATTCTAGAATATGTATGTAGTTTATTTATGAAGATTTAAGAATAATGCAATGTGAAGCTGGGTTTAAATCCCGCGCTGTGGACACTGGAGTCCCACTCGCCACCACAAATTCATATTTGCTGAACAGCTCGTCATCTACAAACAAGAGAGGGGACAGGTTGGATTGCGGCATCGTGGGGACATCAATCATGACTGCAAATTCTATGAAAAAGCAAAAAAATGAATAAAATTCGCCTTCTGCAGAAACGCAAGAGCTCAACAACACCATAGGGAGTAGGCTGAATCATGCGCAGTCTGCTACATCTGTCCATCTGTACGAGATTGGGGTGTGACAGCTGTACTCATCGGAGGACTGCACATAAGGGGAGATCTCAGCGAGGGGACTCCTATGGGCATCTTCATGCATTTTATTGTATGGGATCATACAAACGTAACACATTGGGAGCATGGGCTTGAATATGGAAGATGTAAGGGTTAATGTGGTGTAACCAGAGATGTGGAGTCGGTGCCCATTTTGCTGCATTCGGTATAAAATGGACTGACTCCAACTCCTAAAATATATAATAAAGTGGGTACAATAGTTCAATGCAGAATGCGCTGAATATTATTATGAACTATTATCATGTTCTATCTAAATATCTTGATTATTGTATCATAATAATGATTAAAGCCTGATGTTCACATTGTATTAGAATAAATGTATCATGTAAACATGAGCCATGTATGAGTTGGAGTCGTGAAGTCAGAATCGTGGAGTCAGGGAAATTGAGGAGTCGGAGGTTTGGCTTACTGAATCCACAGCCCTGGGTGTAACGGTATCTGATGTACCATACCGTTATATTTTGGCCACACTCACCTGCAGGACATTGCATGCAGCCTGGATCAGTTCCTGGTCATGTCCTTTCCAAATGACTTGATTTCCTATTAGGATGTGCCAGACCAACATGCGGAAGGCAGAGGAGCTGAGCACCTGAAGGCAAACACCAAACCAGTTACTGACAAAATGATATATTGTAGTGACCATGTTATAAAAGAATACTGACCAGGAGTCTGCCCGGTTCTGATCAGAGCAACTGGTGAAACAAGGCTTCTGAAACTGATACCTCACAGCGACAACCCCAGGCATTCAACATCCATTATACCCTAACTAGAAATAGGCCCGATGCTGTTGCATCGGGAGGGCAGTCTCTGTTTCTGTCTCCCCTTGTGCGCTCTCTCCTGTCTGTGCTGTCTCTTCCCCTGTGCGCTCTGTCTTTCTTGTGCCTTTCTCTTCGCTCTGTGTGCTTTCAGCCCCTGTGTGCACTGTCTCTCCCTGAGTGCGCTGTCTCTCCCTATGACTCTGCCTCCCTTTTGGCTTCTGCGTCCCCTGTGCCTTCTCCCTCCCCTGTGCCCCTGCCTCCTCTGTGCCTTCTGGCTCCCGTGTGCCTGCCTCCCATCTCTGAGCCACCATACAATGCTCACCACTGAGCCACCATACAGTGCTAACCACTGAGCCACCATACAGTGCTAACCACTGAGCCACCATATACAGTGCTAACCACTGAGCCACCATATACAGTGCTAACCACTGAGCCACCATATACAGTGCTAACCACTGAGCCACCGTATACAGTGCTAACCACTGAGCCACCATATACAGTGCTAACCACTGAGCCACCATACAGTGCTAACCACTGAGCCACCATATACAGTGCTAACCACTGAGCCACTATACAGTGCTAACCACTGAGCCACCATATACAGTGCTAACCACTGAGCCACCATATACAGTGCTAACCACTGAGCCACCATACAGTGCTAACCACTGAGCCACCATATATAGTGCTAACCACTGAGCCACCATATACAGTGCTAACCACTGAGCCACCATATACAGTGCTAACCACTGAGCCACCATATACAGTGCTAACCACTGAGCCACCATATACAGTGCTAACCACTGATCCACCATATACAGTGCTAACCACTGAGCCACCATATACAGTGCTAACCACTGATCCACCATATACAGTGCTAACCACTGAGCCACCATACAGTGCTAACCACTGAGCCACCATACAGTGCTAACCACTGAGCCACCATACAGTGCTAACCACTGAGCCACCATACAGTGCTATCCACTGAGCCACCATATACAGTGCTAACCACTGAGCCACCATACAGTGCTAACCACTGAGCCACCATACAGTGCTAACACTGAGCCACCGTATACAATGCTAACCACTGAGCCACCATATACAGTGCTAACCACTGAGCCACCATATACAGTGCTAACCACTGAGCCACCATATACAGTGCTAACCACTGAGCCACCGTATGCAGTGCTAACCACTGAGCCACCATATACAGTGCTAACCACTGAGCCACCATACAGTGCTAACCACTGAGCCACCATATACAGTGCTAACCAATGAGCCACCATATACAGTGCTAACCACTGAGCCACCATATACAGTGCTAACCAATGAGCCACCATATACAGTGCTAACCACTGAGCCACCATATACAGTGCTAACCACTGAGCCACCATATACAGTGCTAACCACTGAGCCACCATATACAGTGCTAACAACTGAGCCACCATATACAGTGCTAACCACTGAGCCACCATATACAGTGCTAACCACTGAGCCACCATATACAGTGCTAACCACTGAGCCACCGTATACAGTGCTAACCACTGAGCCACCATACAGTGCTAACCACTGAGCCACCATACAGTGCTAACCACTGAGCCACCGTATACAGTGCTAACCACTGAGCCACCATACAGTGCTAACCACTGAGCCACCGTATACAGTGCTAACCACTGAGCCACCATATACAATGCTAATCACTGAGTCACCATATACAGTGCTAACCACTGAGCCGCCATATACAGTGCTAACCACTGAGCCACCATATACAGTGCTAACCACTGAGCCACCATATACAGTGCTAACCACTGAGCCACCATTACAGTGCTAACCACTGAGCCACCATACAGTGCTAACCACTGAGCCACCGTATACAATGCTAACCACTGAGCCACCATATACAGTGCTAACCACTGAGCCACCATATACAGTGCTAATCACTGAGTCACCATATACAGTGCTAACCACTGAGCCACCATATACAGTGCTAACCACTGAGCCACCATATACAGTGCTAACCACTGAGTCATCATACAGTGCTAACCACTGAGCCACCATACAGTGCTAACCACTGAGCCACCATACAGTGCTAACCACTGAGCCACCATATACAGTGCTAACCACTGAGTCACCTATACAGTGCTAACCACTGAGCCACCATATACAGTGCTAACCATGAGCCACCTATACAGTGCTAACATGAGCTACTGTAGAGTGCTAACCACTGAGCCACCATACAATGCTAACCACTGAGCCACCATACAGTGCTAACCACTGAGCCACCATACAGTGCTAACCACTGAGCCACCATATACAGTGCTAACCACTGAGCCACCATATACAGTGCTAACCACTGAGCCACCATATACAGTGCTAACCACTGAGTCATCATACAGTGCTAACCACTGAGCCACCATACAGTGCTAACCACTGAGCCACCATACAGTGCTAACCACTGAGCCACCATATACAGTGCTAACCACTGAGCCACCATATACAGTGCTAACCACTGAGCCACCATATACAGTGCTAACCACTGAGCTACTGTAGAGTGCTAACCACTGAGCCACCATACAGTGCTAACCACTGAGCCACCATACAGTGCTAACCACTGAGCCACCATATACAGTGCTAACCACTGAGTCACCATACAGTGCTAACCACTGAGCCACCATACAGTACTCACCACTGAGCTACTGTAGAGTGCAGATCACTGAGCCACCTTACAGTGCTAACCACTGAGCCACCATATACAGTGCTAACCACTGAGCCACTATATACAGTGCTAACCACTGAGCCACCATATACAGTGCTAACCACTGAGCCACCATAGAGTGCTAACCACTGAGCCACCGTATACAGTGCTAACCACTGAGCCACCATATACAGTGCTAACCACTGAGCCACCATATACAGTGCTAACCACTGAGCCACCATATACAGTGCTAACCACTGAGCCACCATATACAGTGCTAACAACTGAGCCACCATATACAGTGCTAACCACTGAGCCACCATACAGTGCTAACCACTGAGCCACCGTATACAATGCTAACCACTGAGCCACCATATACAGTGCTAACCACTGAGCCACCATATACAGTGCTAACCACTGAGCCACCATATACAGTGCTAACCACTGAGCCACCGTATGCAGTGCTAACCACTGAGCCACCATATACAGTGCTAACCACTGAGCCACCATACAGTGCTAACCACTGAGCCACCATATACAGTGCTAACAACTGAGCCACCATATACAGTGCTAACCACTGAGCCACCATATACAGTGCTAACCACTGAGCCACCATATACAGTGCTAACCACTGAGCCACCGTATACAGTGCTAACCACTGAGCCACCATACAGTGCTAACCACTGAGCCACCATACAGTGCTAACCACTGAGCCACCGTATACAGTGCTAACCACTGAGCCACCATACAGTGCTAACCACTGAGCCACCGTATACAGTGCTAACCACTGAGCCATCATATACAGTGCTAACCACTGAGCCACCATATACAGAGCTAACCACTGAGCCATCATATACAGTGCTAACTACTGAGCCTCCAGACAGTGCTAACTACTGAACCACCAGACAGTGCTAACCACTGAGCTACCATACACAGTGCTAACCACTGAGCCACCATATACAGTGCTAATCACTGAGTCACCATATACAGTGCTAACCACTGAGCCACCATATACAGTGCTAACCACTGAGCCACTGTACAGTGCTAACCACTGAGCCACCATACAGTGCTAACCACTGAGCCACCATATACAGTGCTAACCACTGAGCCACATATACAATGCTAATCACTGAGTCACCATATACAGTGCTAACCACTGAGCCACCATATACAGTGCTAACCACTGAGCCACCATATACAATGCTAACCACTGAGCCACCATATACAGTGCTAACCACTGAGCCACCATATACAGTGCTAACCACTGACCACCATACAGTGCTAACCACTGAGCCCCATATACAATGCTAATCACTGAGTCACCATATACAGTGCTAACCACTGAGCCGCCATATACAGTGCTAACCACTGAGCCACCATATACAGTGCTAACCACTGAGCCACCATATACAGTGCTAACCACTGAGCCACCATATACAGTGCTAACCACTGAGCCACCATACAGTGCTAACCACTGAGCCACCGTATACAATGCTAACCACTGAGCCACCATATACAGTGCTAACCACTGAGCCACCATATACAGTGCTAATCACTGAGTCACCATATACAGTGCTAACCACTGAGCCACCATATACAGTGCTAACCACTGAGCCACCATATACAGTGCTAACCACTGAGTCATCATACAGTGCTAACCACTGAGCCACCATACAGTGCTAACCACTGAGCCACCATACAGTGCTAACCACTGAGCCACCATATACAGTGCTAACCACTGAGCCACCATATACAGTGCTAACCACTGAGCCACCATATACAGTGCTAACCACTGAGCCACCGTACAGTGCTAACCACTGAGCCACCATATACAGTGCTAACCACTGAGCCACCATTTACAGTGCTAACCACTGAGCTACTGTAGAGTGCTAACCACTGAGCCACCATACAATGCTAACCACTGAGCCACCATACAGTGCTAACCACTGAGCCACCATATACAGTGCTAACCACTGAGCCACCATATACAGTGCTAACCACTGAGCCACCATATACAGTGCTAACCACTGAGCCACCATATACAGTGCTAACCACTGAGCTACTGTAGAGTGCTAACCACTGAGCCACCATACAGTGCTAACCACTGAGCCACCATACAGTGCTAACCACTGAGCCACCATATACAGTGCTAACCACTGAGTCACCATACAGTGCTAACCACTGAGCCACCATACAGTACTCACCACTGAGCTACTGTAGAGTGCAGATCACTGAGCCACCTTACAGTGCTAACCACTGAGCCACCATATACAGTGCTAACCACTGAGCCACTATATACAGTGCTAACCACTGAGCCACCATATACAGTGCTAACCACTGAGCCACCATAGAGTGCTAACCACTGAGCCACCGTATACAGTGCTAACCACTGAGCCACCATATAGAGCTAACCACTGAGCCACCATACAGTACTAACCACTGATTGGAATTGTTAGCGGACACCATGTTGCGTATGACGAGCCGCTGTGTGACTAAACATTAGAGCTACCCCACAAGTGACCCTATTTTGGAAACTAGACCCCCCAAGGAATGTATCTAGATGCATAGTGAGCACTTTGAACCCCCAGGTGCTTCACAAATTGATCCGTAAAAATGAAAAAATAATTTTTTTGTGGAAAAAAAAAAGTACTTTTTATTTTTATGGATCAATTTGTGAACCATTTGGGGGTTCAAGTGCTCACTATGCATCTAGATAAGTTCCTTGAGGGGTGTAGTTTCCAAAATGGGGTCACTTGTGGGGGAGCTCCAATGTTTAGGCACACAGGAGCTTTCCATACGCGAAATAGTGTCCGCTAATAATTGGAGCTAATTTTCCATTCAACTTGTTAGCGGACACCA
This sequence comes from Allobates femoralis, assembly GCA_033576535.1. Classification (NCBI taxonomy): domain Eukaryota; kingdom Metazoa; phylum Chordata; class Amphibia; order Anura; family Aromobatidae; genus Allobates; species Allobates femoralis. The sequence goes on along the minus strand of JARQOC010000001.1, from coordinate 618,930,977 downwards.
TGTCACGTATGGAGTGCTCCTGTGTGCCACCAGCACAAGGGCAACTGGAAGAGTTGGGGTACAGCACCAGAAAATGGCACCTCTAATGTGCTATTTTCTCGGGTGGCTGTGGGTTGCAGCGTGGGGGGGCCACAACATTTGGGTCTCTCCACGATGAGGATTGCAGCCCCCCAACTGCCAAGTTGTACCTGGCTGGCATCCAAAAATAAGGCAAAGCTCCTTGTCATTTTATTGGTAGAAGTAAAAAAAAAAAAAATGATGTGGGGCTTCGCCATATCTTTGGTCCAGCCAGGCACAACTTGGCAGCTACGGACTGCCAGCAACCCCCAGCTGCCTCGTTGTACCTGTCTGGTAACCAAAAATACAGCGAAGCCCTTTTTTTTTTTTTCTAGGACTAATTCTAGGAAAAAAAATGGCGTGGGGCTCCGCCATATTTTTGGTCCAGCCAGGTACAACTTGGCAGCTACGGATTGCCAGCAACCCCCAGCTGCCTCGTTGTACCTGGCTGGTAACCAAAAATACAGCGAAGCCCTTTTTTTTTTTTCTAGGACTAATTCTAGAAAAAAAAATGGCATGGGGCTCCGCCATATTTTTGGTCCAGCCAGGTACAACTTGGCAGCTACGGACTGCCAGCAACCCCCAGCTGCCTCGTTGTACCTGGCTGGTAACCAAAAATACAGCAAAGCCCTTTTTTTTCTTTCTAGAACTAATTCTAGAAAAAAAATGACATAGGGCTCCGCCATATTTTTGGTCCAGCCAGGTACAACTAGGCAGCTGGGGGCTGGATTCCACAGCATAGAGAGGCCCAAGCGTTCTGGGCCCCCCATGCTGCGAATTGCAGCCCGCAGCCGCTCCAAAAAATGGCGCATTCATTGAAGCGCCATTTTCTGGCGCTGTACCCAGACTCTTCCAGTTGCCCTGGTGCCGGTGGCAAACTGGGTAATAAAGGGGTTAAAAGAGGATGGTGCTTTCCCTCAGTGACCCCCCGAGGATGGAGCAGGACAGAGACCACATGGCTGCTCGGATATTAGACCTCACCCTGGAGATAATCTACTGGATCACTGGAGAGGTGAGAGCTTCACATCACATCACTCTGATCTCTGGGAATAAAGCAGGGAAATGAGGGGAAAGGTGAAGGATTCTTATCCTCTGTGTAGTGATCGGCGTCTCCCCATACACAGGATCACACAGTAGTGAAGACGTCGTCTGGGGAGTGTGTGGCCCCCCGTGTGTCAGGAGGGCGGAGCAGGACCCCGAGTGACATCACCGAGCCTCCACCTCATTCACTGATACATGAGCAGAAGATCCTAGAACTGACCCACAGGATCACTGATCTGCTGAGCGGAGAGGTGAGCGCTGCCCCCCGGGAATGCTGGGACATTCTACAATAACGCCGGGGGAGGGGTCTGCTAATGACGGCTCATTGTGTGTGTCAGGTCCCTATAAGGTGTCAGGACGTCACCGTCTATTTCTCCATGGAGGAGTGGGAGTATTTAGAAGGACACAAGGATCTGTACAAGGACATAGTCATGATGGAGAATCCCCCGTCCATCACATCCCCGGGTAAGAGGAGACCTTCCTGGGCTGTAGAGGAGAGAACAGGTGTGAGAGTGCTCTAGATTCCCCATCATCTGCTCATCACATACACACAATGGATTCAGTCACTGCCGTTATTTCCTATAGATGGATCCAGTCAGATGAATCCACCGGAGAGATGTCCCCGTCCTCTATATTCCCAGGATCGGCCAGAGAAGGAGGAGAATGTCCCCCGGGATCATCAGGTAGATGAGATTCCTGTAGATCCTCTATTTGATCACATTATTGTCACTCAGTCGATCTCTTCCTGGGGATCAAGTCAGGATCTTCCTTTTGGTTTCTCTTCCAGCTCAGAGGATCTCCGGAGATCTGTCTGTGCTGCAGATATATTCATAAATAGATCATTAATTCTTTGCCTTTTATTAGGGATCAAACACACAACCTCCATCATGGCAGGCGGATAATGTCCTAGTGAGGCACAGGCTGCCCTGCTACGTATAGGAGGATTTTCTCTGTCTAAATATCCACATAGTATCTTCTCCTGGACATATTGTACTGGTGACCGCAATATTCCTGTGTCATAGGGATTATAGACAAGATTGATTTACTGTAAAATTACTAAAAATAATTCTGAAAATAATCCCAATAATCTCCCTATAATTGTAACAACCCGCACAATACAATGAGCAGAATATTTACGGCGATCGATAAATGGCAGAGAAATAAATGGTGCAATTGTTTATTTTCTTCCACTAAACCCTTAAAAAAACATGTTTGGCATAATGAACCAAAGGATAATTGTGTGGGTGATCTGCGCCGCCGTATGATGAAAATGATCACTGTGATACATCATGCAATGGTGGCTTTATTCATTCTACGCGTTTTGGAGCATTATCCTTGAGCTCCGAAATGCATAGGATTAATAAAGCCACCATTGCATGATGTATCACAGTGATCCTTTTTATCATACGGCGGCGCAGATATACGCTTGACCTTATCTTCACCTACCTTTGTTCCCTCGCCGACCTCTCAAACTCACCCCTCTTCCAATCTGGCCACAATCTGATGACTTTCTCTGCGCTCTCTCCCCCTACCTCACCCCCCCTCTCCGGAAACTCAGTCACCCCCGCAGAAACCTTAAACTCATTGACTTCAACTCACTCTCTCACTCCCTCCTCCCTCTCACCGACCTCGCCTCCTCACCTGGCGTCAACGCTGCTACCACCCTCTATAACTCCACACTAACTGCGGCTCCCGATCATGCTGCCCCCCTCGCACACACCAAAACCCGCACACACAGGCAACCCTGGCTTACCTCTCTCACAAAAGAACTATGGCGAGCGTCCAGGTAGCCGAATGGAGATGGAAGAAATCCCACTCTGCAGCCCACCTCACCATGTACAAACAATCCCTCTCCAACTTCAAGGACGCACTCACCGCCGCTAAGCAAACCTATTTCTCTTCCTTAATCAACGCACTGTCCCGAAACCCCAAGCAACTATTCAAAACCTTCAACTCCCTACTCCGTCTCCCGACACCTCCTCCTTCCTCCCTCATCTCCGACGACGACTTCGCCACCTTCTTCCAACAAAACATTGACAAAATTAGAGAAAACTTCAGCCCAGCGTCCCCCCGACCCACCCCCATCACCACCCAACCCTCTTTGACCAAAGGAAGCTTCTCCAACGTGACTGAAGATCAGCTCTCCTGCCTCCTATCACGATCTCACCTCACCACCTGCGCCCTCGACCCACTCCCCTCCCACCTCATCCCAAACCTCATCGCAGTCCTCATCCCTGCCCTAACCCACCTCTTCAACTTATCACTCACTACCGGCATCTTTCCCTCAGCCTTTAAACATGCCCTGATCTCACCCATCCTCAAAAAACTCTCCCTCAACCCATCATCTGTCGCTAACTACCGCCCCATATTTCTCCTCCCTGTCGTATCCAAACTACTTGAACTACACGTCCACTCTCTTCTCTTCTCTTCATACAGGTAATATTCCAAAACTGCTTGCTGTCAACTACTTGTACTCAAGCCATTGTAACAGTGCATGTTAAATATACCTGTGATTGCTGCATTGATCTACATAGCATGAGCTTGAATCACATAGGGTAATATTCCAAAACTGCTTGCTGTCAACTACTTGTACTCAAGCCATTGTAACAGTGCATGTTAAATATACCTGTGATTGCTGCATTGATCTACATAGCATGAGCTTGAATCATATAGGGTAATATTCCAAAACTGCTTGCTGTCAACTACTTGTACTCAAGCCATTGTAACAGTGCATGTTAAATATACCTGTGATTGCTGCATTGATCTACATAGCATGAGCTTGAATCATATAGGGTAATATTCCAAAACTGCTTGCTGTCAACTACTTGTACTCAAGCCATTATAACAGTGCATGTTAGGCGGCCGTCACACGCTGAGATATCGTGCAAGATATCGTAGACGATGTTAAATTTGCATATCGTCCGAACGACGCGCAAAATCGCTCATCACGACGCTACACCCACAGACATCGCTCAGACGATTCCTCGATCCACCGATCCAGCGATCGTCTGAGAGATGCAGTTATCAGCAGTGGACATCGTTCAGCTAAAGTCACACAGAAATCTCCTAAACGATGTGGGAGCAAATGTGGGCGTTATTGGAGCCCATAGGCGTGATACATGGTCTCCAAGCTACGCCCCTCACTACACCATTGGTGCCCAATTCTGCGTCCTCATTGGGTCAGATGTCCTTTGAAACATGGCGGCCTCATCCCAAGAATGTCCTGTGAGAGTTGATCGCAATGTATCTGTGTGCTGTACTACATAAATAGCAATGGCGAAAACGTACCGAACGCAATCCCCCCGTGTTGCGTTGTGCAAAATTAGTTCGCTTATGCGTTGTCTAATTTTAAGGTGTACAGATGCGTTTAATTAAACAGCCTACAGCGAGCTGTGTGTGTTGACATGAGTGGATATTTCCAAACGCGTGTGAAACGCATGTGTGTTTGCGGTGTGCTCTGGATGATGTTTGCTTCAGTGTGTGATAGAGCGCATGTGTTAATCAAGGGGAATTGGGGTTAAAATGTATGACAACGCAAAGGAGACAAAGCGTCTCACAACATTCATTGTTCCTGGTGGCCTAATGTAGGTGTACCTCTCGACTGTGCCTTGCAACACTAGTGGCGTAAACACCATCTATGTGGGCCAACATATGCGTGTTTGTATGTAATCCGGTGTCGGACACAAACAATGTACCAAATAAACAAGTGGTGTGACACAAATCAGGGCCTTTTGGTTAATGCGTTTTCGCATAAAAACGCACATTAAGCTGCCTCACCAACTTCACGGTAGGCCCTGGTCGAGACAGTCCTAACTCTGTCCCTAGGTGTGTGAACCAAAAAATGTGACCACTGTCACAAGGGCCTTTGGGGAGGTATGTGGGTCCTGGTCCCGCCCGTCTCTCACAGGACCCATAAGCCGGGCCCTTCAACAAAAAATAACAAAATAGTGCCAACAAGCACCATGAACCAAAATCCCTGGCTTATGTCACAGACAAGAGGTTTGTCGGTAACACACATCTCCCCTCCAATGGGCAAGGCCTGGCCCTCTAAAAAACATAAACAGAAATATCCCTAAATCTGGGTTATGTTTAAAAAAAAAAAAAAATATACCAGTCTTCCTCAAAACTAAAAAGGAACACATGTCCTGCCTCCAAGCCGGAGCTGCAGGACACAGTCAAACAGTGCAATGGGCAATTCCCCATGGCACCAGAATAATTAGGGGAGGTTCTGCTGCCAGCTCACCGCCCCTGTACCATTAAAGTACTGGCAGTACCGGTCCCTCATATCCTGTGCCTCCTGCCGGCTGCTCCCACCACCTAATGGCTCGAGTCCTGCCATCTGTGGGGCATCAGCACGCCAGCCCCCCAACACCACCTCCCCATTGGTGGAGTCTATGCGGTCCTCAAAGTTAGGCGGAGTGTAGGCCTGGCGATCCCGGCGTCTTAGAAAATTGTGGAGGACACAACAGGCCATAACTACCAGGTCGATGGATTCTAGACGCATATTAATGGCGGTGTGAAATATGCGGAAACGGCTCGCCATGATGCCAAAGGCATTCTCCACTACTCGTCGTGCACGTGAAAGCCGATAATTGTATATGCGTTTGGGCGCATTTAGTTGTCTCTGGGGGTATGGCTTCATTAAATTAGGAAGGAGCGGAAACGCCTCATCTGCAACGAAAACAAAGTTCATGTTTCCACAGGTGCGAGTGGTTGGTGGTAAATTAAGACGTCCATTCTTCAGTTTTTGGCCAAAAGACGATTGGTCAAAAACCCCGCCATCTGAAACCCTCCCATTTGTGCCCACGGACACTGACATAAACTCATAATTGGCGTTAACCACTGCCATCAACACTATACTAAAATAAGATTTATAATTGTAAAAAAAAGAACCACTGTGGTGGGATTGTGTGATCCGCACATGCTTCCCATCAATCGCACCTCCACAGTTGGGAAATTGCCATTTCTGGCTAAATTCATCGGCAGTGGCCAGCCATTCCTCGGGGCCCTGCGGCAATCGCATGTACGTGGGAGCCAGAGCCCGCAGTATCGCCTCACAGGTCTCTGGAATGAGTTGGCTAAGGAGGGGCCGGGATATTGCCGACGAGTAGACCAAGTCCTGCATAGTGCGACCTGTTGCCAGAAAACGCAGTGTGGCAGCCAACCTCTCCTCCGCAGGCACTGCTGGACGCATTACTGTATCCTGCCGTCTGATGAGCGGGCACACTGCTGCCAACAAGATCTGAAATGTCTCATCTGTCATGCGGAGGAAATTTTGGAAGTCCCGTGGAAAGTCGTCCCGAAGTTGGTGCAGAAGGCGAATGTGGGAATGCTGATCGCGCTGCTGCAGCCACTCCCTGGCCCAGATGCGTCGGGGTCTCCTCCTGCCTCTCTCCACCCTCTCATCCTCCACACGTGCGGCCTGCACCAGCAAACCAGCCCCCAAAACGGCACGTTGATCTGGATTCATGCTGTTTAAGAGGCAAACATATGTTTACTATGCTGGCTACGCAGAAAGGTGCTTTCCCCACAATGTGATCATCATAAATTAAATGACTAAAAGGAGCATGACATTGGCAAAATATGGACCACTGCACTACACATGTTTAAACAAAGGCATGAAAAGCAGATAACACCTACAGTATGAATGAAGGTGTTCATGAAGGGCACATGTTTTGACACGCCTAAATGCCTTGGCCCAACAAAAATAAAAGACCCACCAAACCCACCAGACCCTGAGATCCCAACCCACATCAGACTTCATATATCAGGACCAACGCTAACAACAGGAACATCCGAGACACAGCGGACCATATGTATGGCAAAAGTTTAACTACATACACACAATAATTAGTACTCACATGCAGTGTTTGCAGCGATGGGTGTCACTCTAATATCAAGTTACCCAAGTAACTAAATATGTCCCGATGACTCAAAATCAGCAAGACAATGCTTCAGTCCTTGAATGTAGCAAAATTACCAACAATCTAAACCCAAAAAACAAAAGAAACAAAAAACATGGAAACCACAGAAGTGTTTCAAGAAAACCAACACAACCATATGTATTTTGACAACGCTATAGCTATACACCTTCACAATGTATCACATGCTGACTCCACACGTACATACCTGCAGGAACTTTGCAGCAAAGACATTGTGCATCTCCAGGAAACGCTCTATATACACAGGCGAGCCAATGTCAAGGCGAGACGTCACCTTACCCAGGTGTGTCTCGTTAACGAGAAAACACACACCAGCACGATGTTACGCCCTCCAAAGAGGCGTGGTGAAACAATGACCCACACACAACGCCGGGGCTATGTTCTACGGCAGGCGTGTCACAAACCGCACGTACACCCCCAACGCAGTGTATACGTCCTGTCCCAGGCGTGGTAATAGCGATGTCTATGCATATCGCACCTGTCATTACCAACAGCTGTGTTGATCAATTAGGATAAATAGTGGACTGTGAACATGTGTGTTGTACCTGCTGTTTTGTGTGTCTCTTGACACAAGTGGCAGCCACACCAGACAGCACGCCATCATATCTTTGGCCTTTCCAGATCTTTCTCCATTTTCCACACTGTTTTGGATTTAATCAAGGTATGTTGACATCATATGACGACACTGACCCATCTAAACTTCAAGTCATTCTATTGTACTTCAGGCACAAATTTCAGACTGTCAATGTCACAACAGCACACATCCCATTGACTTGACCATCAATCTTGGTTTTAGCAAGTGTGTTGTTGGGTTATTGAGTGGGGGCATTACAAATTGGTCATGGCTGGTGACTTTTAGTCCTGTGGCTGACATTTTACACATGTCTTGGAACATTTGCCACACTGATGTTGTTTTTTTTTTATTGTTTTTGATTCATAGATGCCCCGGACTAATCGGGACTACATTAGTGCCCTCATTGCTGCCTATAAGGAGAACCCATGCCTGTGGCTAACTAGGGATGCAGGCTACAACAAAAGGGCCCTCCGGAATGCTGCGTATGACAGGCTCCTGGAGGTTGCCCGCGAATATTGTCCAGACATGGACCTCGACCGTGAGGCAATAAAGAATAAGATTCAGTACCTCCGCACCGTGTTTGGCAGGGAACACAAAAAGGTCATCCAGGCACGCCGGTCAGGCATGGCAGCGGGGCCGGTCTATCGCCCCGCCTTATGGTATTACGATCTGCTCCTGTTCACCACCGAGCAGCAGGAGCCCCGCGGACCACTGGAGAGTGAGGAGTTTTCGGAACCACAAAACCCCAATGTTGTGGGTGACGTGGAGGGGGCTAATGTAAGTCGATCACCTGGCCCAATCTTGCAAAGGTATCACACATTAAACATTGTTTGGCAACATCTATGCAAAGTTAACAATGTCGAGAAGGTAAACATAGACCCCATGGGCCTCATATCTTGATTACGTTGTTTCAAAACCACTCCAATTTAAGGCTGTGGTCACAGTACCATTTTTGACATGCTTTTTTTGAGACCTGCGTTTTCAAAAATGCATGTTAAAAACGCACCCATAGGCCCCCATGTTAAAAAACGCATGCCCTAATAGCCTAAAAGCAAGTGTGACTGTCACATGCGTTTTTGGAGCTTATCCAAATACGCATGCGTTTTTGAATGGCACTAAAAGGTACTAATTGTACATGCGTTTTTGCATGCGTTTCACATAGGAACCCATGTTATAAAAGCCAATGCGTTTTTAAAAACACTCCTAAAAATACTGCAAACACTATTTTTAGGTGCAGATTCATAAACGCACCAAAAAACGCAGCGAGTCATCACACACCTTACAAAACTCATGCTGACATGAAAAAAAGCATTTATTTTTTAAACTAAAAAAAAAAAAATAGCATGGCTACTGTGACCACAGCCTAAGCAAGCAATCGAATTGCAGACAAGTAGTGAGTGTTGTGTTATTGGACGAAGCTGGAAGGCCCTGTTATTGAGTTTCCTAGGACATCAGCCACAATATGGTTTTTTAACATACTGTTAACTTGGTCATTGTCGACAAAATGACCATCAAAACTCAAATGGCATGTGTTCTCATGTGGTGTTCATTTTTTGGTTTCAGAATCCGCTTGAAGGTCCATCTTCGGGGTCGGTCTCAGAGTTGCCGAGCGAGGACACATCACCAACCCAGGAGGGGAGTGTGGAAGCGACCAGCCGGCCACATCTGCCTTTGACACGTGACAGGGCACGGACACGCCAGGCAGCCCCAAGCTCTGCGCCGGACCTGGTGTCCCTGGCACAGCAAGTTCTGACCCAGCAGGTGCGGGAGCCACAATGCCCCTTTGCTTCTGTGGTGGCGCAGCGTCTCCCCACGTTTACCCAGGAGCAAAGGGAGCATTGTGAGCGCATAATCCTGCAGGCCATGGACCAGGCCCGTCTGGGCCTCCTGACTAACCGTTCCTCCTTACCTGATCCCCTTCCCCAGCCATCACCAACCCCCCCTGCCTGGCAGTACATGGGCCTTCCCACCCATGTGCAGCAAGCACCAGCACCTGGCCATGCCCATGCACAGCCTCGGCTAGTGTCTTTGCCACACCAGCTGCAGCGGCCGGACAACCCCTTTGGCCCAGAGGGGGATTCTTATTTTGGGCCCCGGTTCCATAATATTTAGTTTTTTTTGGACTTGGTCCAAAGCTGGAGCCTTGTATTTATGGTTAAGTTACCGCCATTGGCCCCGCTAATTGCCCCTCCATACTCTTTTTCTTTGTTTTGTGTGTCCCCTACCTGCGACAATAGCAGTTTTATTTTTGTTGCCCATATTGGATTGTTATTTATTTTGTGTGATGGTGTGGCGCAGGCCTACATATTTGTCACTAAATTCCATTAAATTTCTGTTTCAACACGTGAAATATGTTGTCCCTCATTTAAGCATGTTGATTTGATTTACACCATGACAATTTTACCAGTTGACCTGCTACAGTAGGCCACATGCTAGATCCATCAACATAAACATATGTACAGGGAAATTGTAAGGAAACATTACTTTAGGCAGCCTGCCGGTGCACGACTTTTTGCTGTACCCCCCAGGCTGCAGTGGTGTCCGTACCATCATTGTCTGTGTTCTGCAACATGGGCTAATATTAATGTTGTCAGGCTACCAAAGCTTGCAGATGTGTAAGTGTTAAGCCACATTTATGTTTGCTGGTGTAAGAGCATTGCGGCACTTTTCATATCACTTTCATTAATATAGGTTTGCTGGTTGCTCGACACACGTCATGCTGACATTGGGGCCCTTGTGTACCAAAAGGTGTTATGGAAACCTTACTCTCCCTAAACCCGTTTGGCCATTGAGTTGTCCTTGATGGTGTTAACGTGACCCAGATACACACCCAAATGTTCCACATACATGTCTGCATACATAGAGATAATGGGCTGAAAATTTTATGTAAACATTTTTATTAGAGGTCAATAACTGTCATACCATGCACACCAACAACACATTGCTGTGTTAGGGTATGAAAAAGCTGTATTGACTTGTGATGGTCCAAATGTTGGACACTATAAGAAAAAAGCCCAACGTGGTAGGGCCAACATGCTTCATACGGTCCAAATGTTGGACACTATAAGAAAAAAGCCCAACGGGGGCTTAAACAAAACAAACAAACAATGCCAACATGGCATAACAAGGAAGAATGCGTCCAACATGGACAGCAGTCTTTCAGGTCCAAAAATACCCGGCCAGTGTCTCTTTGTCACCAGGTTAAGGTAGGGCACCATGCCCTTGCTGTAGGGCAGCCAGCATGTCCCTCAATCGTATGATGTGTCGAATATGTGTGTGGATAGCTGACTGGAGCTGGATGGCACACTGTAAGTGCGCATGGATGATGTCCTCCAAAGTGGGTACACCTGTATTGGGAAGATGACCACAGTTAGCCAACAACAGTTTGTGTGGATATTTCTAACTCTTTGCTCCAAAGAGGCTCCTTACCCTGTTGTTCGCCATCCTGTGATCTTTCCATGTTGGATGTGGATGCACTCAGGCTCCAGCCCGCAGATCCAGCACGTTCGCCATCTGCACCAAACATTAAGTGTACCAATTAATGGACATTGTGGGACTACCAGGAGGGCAGATAGAGCAACATTACACATACAGATATATTATCTCTTGTTTATAAAGCATGTGTATTTTCAGCCAAATAATGTGCACATTCCTCAATTTAATAAAAGGTTCAAAAATGAGGAAGGTAGCCATAATCGAACTTAAAACACACTTTCCCAAAGATTATGTGCAACTTTATCTGTGTGTGTGATGTGCCCCATAAACCACACACTCAATACAGTATGCATGGTCTAGTAAACACAAATATGAATGTACCTCCATAGTCGTCCAAGTTTGGGACCTCTTCATCCGCAACCATCTCCTCCTCACGAGGCCCTGTTGGTGATGGCATGGGGTAGGGCTCCGCCGCCCAGTTATCCTCCTCATCTGCCGTGTCTGGTGACATTGCGAAGCCCGGGCTAGGCAGGGAGCTGGACACTGTCGCAGGTGGCTGAACAGGGGGGCTCGGGCTCTGGGGCCACAGGACATGGCCTGGTTGCAAGAAGGGCCCTGGGCTGGAGGGGGCCCAATCATCCACATCAGCCTGTTCTCCAGCATCCTCGCCCTCCTGTGGACATGGTGGTGAGGGCATGTCATCATCCTCGTCCATCCATGGCTGTGAAGAGTTGGTAGATGACTGCTCAGGTGCCGACTGGCCGGACCACTCTTCGCTGTGCTCCTGGACCGCATCAGCTGGCAAGTCGGGATCATTGTGCCCACTCGGACTTGGGGGGGATGATGCAGCTGCCGCCGGAAGTGGCGGTGTCGCCAGTGGCCCTGCACCAGGCGGCACATGCTGCCCCTCTTCTTCGGAAGACGATTCCTCAGTGCCTGTTTTGGGATGCACAATGGTGAAGCTTTGATGAGAAATTTTGTTCCCCAAATTGGTGCGGCGACGTTGAAATTGATGTGAACTTGTGTTTTGTGATTGTGAGTTTGGGCCACAGCGCAAAAGTGTAGGGGCTCCCTTAACATTTGTGGTCACTCACACTTTGAGATGTGTAAACACCGTTTTGCTGAGCCATGTGCGAGGCTCTGCATGCAGCAGCCAGACCTAGGCTTGGTAATGAGAGACACGGTGCCTGCCAATGCATGCCGACCGCCATGCACTCACATTGGTCACCATTCGAGTTAGCCTTCATAGTGTGTAGGGGAGTATGTTATCTTGGGCCATGGGTACGTATGCACACAGATCAGTCATTTAATGCGATAGGGCTGACGTATTGACCACGTCCCGTGGTCTCCCGCAAAATATCGCTGTGTAGTCTTTTAACAATATGGATATATTGCTCCTATGTTAACTCACAGGCCCTGTATTGAGTAGTTGGTGCTTTTGTTGTTCCCTGATGGTGTTGGTTGTGTTTACAGATGTCACTATCAGATCTAAGGGGCTATCTTAATTCAGATATGTGTCCCAAGGAATGTACCTTCCCATGTCTGGCCCTGTGAGTAGAATTAGTTCCTCCTGCACCGGGGTGTCCAAGAGCGTTCAGCGCCTTGACTGTGAGTCACAGTCAAGGCGCTGAACGCTCTTGGATACCCCGGTGCAGGAGGAACTAATCCTACTCACAGGGCCAGACATGGGAAGGTACATTCCTTGGGACACATATCTGAATTAAGATAGCCCCCTTAGATCTGATAGTGACATCTGTAAACACAACCAACACCATCAGGGAACAACAAAAGCACCAACTACTCAATACAGGGCCTGTGAGTTAACATAGGAGCAATATATCCATATTGTTAAAAGACTACACAGCGATATTTTGCGGGAGACCACGGGACGTGGTCAACACGTCAGCCCTATCGTCTCAAATGTCTGTATGCAACGGCAATAATTACACAAATTCACAAGGAGAAATCTTCGAGTGTCCAGTGTTCGTTGAAAGTCGTTGTTCATATCGGGAACCAAGGGCCCCCTACACTAGCACCTCCACCACATCCAAAAGGTCTGCACGCCAATCACTATTGTCACAGATCAGTCATGGCGGCCAATGGGAGCACTGATGTGTCCCCAAGCATGTGCTGACACAATGAGCAGCATTGATCTGGATTATGTTACACGTGTGCATGCACAGGCTTGCATATGGGTCTGCATAACGCTGTTGAGACATAGGCACCTGTGAAGGCGTTGTGAGCCACATGTGCAGACGCAGGTTGGGGACTACACTATGTTAATATGTTGGTTGACGGTGCTGTCTAGTGTGCTACATGTACATGTGTGTTGTGTGGTCCAACAGTTACTCACCGCGCATCCTGGCAATCCTGGCACGTATGTCAAGAATGCGTCCTGGGCACTTAAACGTCAGATCCGCTATTTTGTGCTGGATCTGCTTTGGAGTGCGGGACACACACAGCTGGCGGAGCAGGGCATGCTGGATTTTCCGCACAGTGATGCGGTTACGCAGCCTGGGGTGCCTGTGGGGATGGCGGCCCCAGTAATCCAATCGATCACAATGATCGATTAGGATCATGAGCTCCGCCATCCCCCACGTGGCAGCGCGCCCTGTTGCGGCCATGCCTGTGCTGCAATGTGCACGGGCGGAGCTAGTACCTAGCAGGCGGAATGAAAGCGAAACCTAAGTCATTACGTCACTACGGGCGCTAGCGTGGGCCAAAACAGACAAACGCGCTGGACGCGCGGTGACCCGCCATGGAACACTTCTACGCGACCTACGGGCCAACAACCCGGGGGCGTGCCGTAATTAAACTACTGGTTACGGCGTAACGCCATCGCGTTGAGTGTAGGAGCACACTGCATTGGGGCCAGAAAAAGAATATAAATGGTTGTTTCGGGTTAAGCAGCGTTTGGATTGTGGCCGTAGTTTCAAGGCACAAATGCATGATCAGCTATAAGAATGTGTGTATTTGGTGCTGAAGTGACAGCTCCACAACAAATGGCGCCTTGTCAAGCGGGAACCAATCATGACGCTGAAGCTTTGACCAATAATAGCAGACGATGGGCCAGCCAATCGGAACGCATGAGAGTTCACGAATCAGAAATGAGGAGGCGTGACACAGGTGAATACCCGGCACGCCTACGGGTTTGATTTCGCCATCGCTGAAATCACACGTTTCGTACGATGTCGTGAATTTACACGTGTCGATTGTGCGTATTTAATTGCCCGATATCGTCAGATCTGAGAACCGAACCTCAGATCACGATTTAGCGATTTGATCAGATATCGCTAGTCGTATCTCGCCGTCACACGCACAGACATCGCTTTCGCGATGTTTAATCTCCCGCTTTCAAGCGATATCTTGCACGATATCTCAGCGTGTGACGGCCGCCTTAAATATACCTGTGATTGCTGCATTGATCTACATAGCATGAGCTTGAATCACATAGGGTAATATTCCATCTCTGCACTTATTGCAATGTTTCCTGTGTCATCTGTATGTTTATGCATTCCTCACTCACCAGTATATGACAATTTGCCACATTTGTAAATGTTATCTCGTTGGAGGTGTTATAGTGTAGAGGAAGCCTTGTGTAATGTCTGTGGCCTTTCATCCTCTTTCACCCCTGCTGTTTCTTGTAGTTGTTAATTACCTGAAACCATGTTTCCTCCCACAATCCCCCTGTTTTGAATCTGTAGTGTGCACTATAAATTTAGTTTCATTCCTAAGGGGTACACGTGTGGGGGGTCAGACACGTGTGGCATCTCATGCAAAGTGGCATTGAATGCTAAGTGGATGCAGTTATTTCATGGCAGATAGTCAGGGCAGGAGTCAGGTAAGCCACTCTATTTAACAGGGAGAGGGGAGGAAAAAAAAAAAAAAAAAAGAAAAAACCTTTTTAACTTCTTTTCCTTTCCCTATCACCATGTCCTTTACTTCAATATCTATTGTTCTATGCGCTCTTGCTGGAAGACAATGACATAGAGGGACACTCCAAACACTGTGTATAACTCCATTCACTACTAATCTTTACCATGTCTTGTATTTCACTGTTTGTTTTCTTATGTGCTCTCGCCACCAATTTTTATCACCCCATCCCCCCCTCCATCACCACTCATCCACATCAGCCCCTCTCTCCTGCCCTACTCTATGGACAGCTCTCATGCTATCTTCAGTTTACTGAAGACTCTCAGCCCATCATATTCCAAAGTTTGTCATAATAAATCATGTCCTAATCCCAAAAACTATCTGCTCTTTCTCTTTTTACTGCTGCTCCTCTCAGGTGATATCTCTCCCAACCCTGGTCCACCCTCTAACTTCAACCCCTCTCCCACCACACATAGAAACCCCACTAACCTCATTACCATCACTTGCACACCTTCATCTTCCTCTTTTAACTGCGCTCTCTGGAATCCATGATCTGTATGCAACAAACTTCCCTTCATTCACAATTACTTCCTTACCAACTCTCTAAACCTGCTGGCCCTCACACAAACCTGGATCCAAAATTCAGACACTGCTTCCCCTGCTGCTATTTCTTATGGCGGCTTACACTTCTCTCACTCCCCTAGACCTGGGAACAGACGTGGCGGTGGAGTTGGCCTCCTCCTGTCCCCACAATGTACTTTCCAGGTCATTCCTCCAGCCCCATCACTCTCATTCCCTTCTTTTGAGGTCCATACCATTAGGCTATTCCATCCCCTCCCCCTCAAAGTAGCGGGGGTATACCACCCCCCCAGGGTCACCCACCCAGTTCCTCGACCATTTCTCCGCTTGGCTCCCGCATTTCATGTCCTCAGATTTACCAACCCTTATCCTGGGAGACTTTAACATTCCCATAAACAGCCCCATCTCCCCATCTGCATCCCAGCTCCTATCTCTAACTACCTCTCTTGGCCTATCACAGCTCTCAACCTCTAAGACGCACGAAAATGGTAACACCCTTGACCTGGTCTTTACCCGGCTCTGCTCATCCTCCCCCTTGGATAACTCAACTCTACTCTCTGACCACAACATTCTCTCCTTCTCACTCACTAACCCTCGGCCACCACAGCCCAATCCTACCTATCACACATCCAGAAATCTACATGCCATTAACCCTCAAGCACTCAGACTTCCTCATCTCATCTCTGTCCCCAATCTCCTCAATCTCCTGTCCAGATCAGGCAGTAAATCACTACAATGACTCTCTCAGAAGCTCCCTGGACCAAGTAGCGCCCCTCACCCGCAGAACCTCCAAACAGAGGACAAAACAACCCTGGCTCACACCACAAACTCGATTCCTCCAGCGATGCTCTAGGAGTGCTGAACGTCTATGGAGGAAAACTCGCTCACCAGGAGACTTTATCCACTATAAGTTCATGCTAAAAACCTACAACTCTGCCCTTCACCTTGCCAAACAGACCTACTTCACCACCCTGGTCTCCTCACTATCCAACAATCCAAAAAAACTCTTTGACACCTTTCATTCTCTCCTCAGTCCTAAAGTGCAGGCCCCCATCACTGACCTCTGTGCTGATGACCTAGCTTCCTACTTCATGGAGAAAATAGACAACATCCGCTAGGAAATCAGCTCTCAGCCTCCAAGCGCTGCCACCCCCATTCTTCCCCACATCTCCTCCGGTTCACTCTCCACATTTGACCCAGTCACAGAAGAAGAAGTCTCCAGGCTCCTTTCTTCCTCTCGTCCCACCACATGCACTACTGACCCCATTCCCTCACACCTGCTCCAGTCCCTCTCTCCAGTCGTCACCACTCATCTAACCAAAATCTTCAATCTCTCCCTCTCTTCTGGCATTTTCCCCTCCTCCTTCAAACACTCGATCATTACTCCATTATTAAAAAAAAACACTCTCGACCCAACCTGCACAAATAACTACAGACCAGTCTCCAATCTCCCCTTCATCTCTAAACTCTTGGAGCGGCTGGTCTATTCCCGCCTCACCCGTTACCTCTCCGCTCACTCTCTTCTAGATCCATTACAGTCTGGTTTCCGCCCCCTTCACTCCACACAAACTGCCCTCATCAAAGTGACCAATGACCTTCTGACAGCAAAAAGTAATGGTGACTACTCTCTGCTTATTCTCCTTGATCTCTCTGCAGCTTTTGACACTGTCGACCATCAGCTCCTACTCTCTATGCTGCACTCCATTGGCATAAAGGACACTGCTCTCTCCTGGCTCTCCTCCTATCTTTCTGACCGCTCTTTCAGTGTATCCTTCGCTGGCTCCACTTCTTCCCCTCTTCCCCTCACTATTGGAGTCCCTCAGGGGTCAGTCCTTGGACCTCTCCTCTTCTCTCTCTACACAGCCCCGATTGGACAGACCATCAGCAGATTTGGCTTTCAGTACCATCTTTATGCTGATGACACACAACTATACACTTCAGCCCCTGACCTTACCCCTGCGGTATTAAAGAACACCAATGACTGTCTAGCTGCAGTTTCCAATATCATGTCCACTCTCTATTTGAAACTAAACCTTTCCAAAACTGAACTTCTTCTGCTCCCCCCATCCACTAACCTCCCTAAATCGGACATCTCTCTCTCAGTATGCGGCACCACGATAACGCCTAGACAGCAGGCTCGCTGTCTGGGTGTTATGTTTGACACCGATCTCTCCTTCTCCTCCCACATGCAATCTCTCGTCCGCTCCTGTCGCTTACACCTGAAGAACATCTCTAGAGTCCGCCCCTTTTTCACCCTGGAAACAACAAAAACCCTCACCGTGGCCCTCATCCATTCCCACCTTGACTATTGCAATTCTCTATTAAGCGCCCTCCCTCACCAGACTTTCTCCTCTCCAGTCCATCCTTAATGCAGCAGCCAGGATCACCCATCTGGCCAATCGTTACTCAGATGCCTCTGCTCTGTGCCAGTCATTGCACTGGCTGTCCGTATACTACAGGATCAAATTCAAATTGCTTGTTCTCACCCACAAAGCTCTTCACAGAGCAGCACCCCCCTACCTCTCCTCCCTCATCTCTGTCTATCACCCCACCTGCTCTCTACGTTCCTCAAATGACCTTCGACTAACATCTGCACTAATCCGAACCTCCCACTCCCGGCTCCAAGACTTTTCCAGAGCTGCACCAAACCTCTGGAATGCTTTACCCAAAGAAATCAGGACTATCCATAACTTGTATGGCTTCAGACGATCCCTAAAAACGCATCTTTTTAAGGCGGCCTATCATACTCCCTAATAGAAGTCCATTGTACTGTAGACAGTGAATGGGCTATCCCTCTGGACATTACTCTTCTACAAACTCCACCAAACCATAAAGCTCTACACAGACTGTCTGATGACCATCCATGTAAGCTTAGCCCTATGCCCCATTTCCTCAAGATGTCTGGACCATGAGTGCAATAAGCCCCTGTATCTTGTGCAACCCCTATCCCGTTGTAGATTGTAAGCTCTTTTGAGCAGGGTCACCTTCATTTCTTGCTTTATTTATTGTATTTTTTCTCACATTGATTCTATGCCTATTGTTTTGTATCCAATTATTGTACTGTATTTGTTCTCTACTGTAATTACTTACTGTATATTTTCTGTACTCTAACCCTACATTGTAAAGCGCTGCGGAATATGTTGGCGCTATATAAATAAAGCTTTATTATTATTATTATTCTGAACTGTCCTCTCACCTCTCCTCCTGCTCCCTCTTCGATCGCCTAGAATCTGGTTTCCGACCTCATCACTCCACTGAAACAGCCCTAACCAAAGTCACCAATGACATACTGACCGCGAAGAGTAAACTACAATACTCCGTCTTCCTCCTCCTTGACCTTTCTGCCGCCTTTGACACGGTCGACCACTCTCTCCTACTTCAAATCCTAGGATCCCTTGCTATCACTGACCTCGCCCTCTCCTGGATCTCCTCATACCTTACAGACCGCACTTTCAGCGTAACCCACTCCCACACCTCTTCGTCGTCCTACCCCCTTACTGTCGGCGTCCCCCAGGGATCGGTTTTGGGGCCATTACTCTTCTCCATCTACACTCTCGGCCTAGGGCAACTCATTGAGTCCCATGGCCTCCAGTACCATCTCTACGCCGACGACACCCAGATATACCTCTGTGACCCCGATATCACCTCCCTTCTGTCTAAAATCTCCCAATGCCTGTCTGCCATCTCATCTTTCTTCTCCGCTCGCTTCCTCAAGCTGAACATGGACAAAACAGAGTTCATCGTCTTCCCACCCAGCCGCCCTCCCCCTCTACCGGACCTGTCCATCCAAGTCAATAACTGCTCTCCCCAGTCCCCCATGCCAAGTGCCTTGGGGTTACCCTCGACTCCTCCCTCTCCTTCAAACCCCACGCCACCTCCTGCCAACTCCAGCTCAGGAACATCTACCGGATCCGCTCCTTCCTCAATCATGACACCGCCAAAACTCTTGTTCACACCCTCATCATCTCCTGCCTTGATTACTGCAACCTACTGCTCACCGGTCTCCCTACTTCCTCCCTTGCACCCCTCCGCTCTATCCTTAACTTCGCTGCCCGCCTAATCCACCTGCTTCCTTGCTATTCCCCTGTCTCCCCCTCCGCCAAGCCCTTCACAGGCTCCCCACCCCCCAGAGATCTCAACTTAAAGTCCTAACCCTGCCATACAAAGCCATCCACAACCTGACCCCCCTTACATCTCCGACATGGTCTCCCGAAACCTATCCACACGCAACCTGCGCTCCTCACAAGAACTCCTCCTCTCCTCCAACATTATCTCATCCTCCCACAACCGCATACAAGACTTCTCCCGTGCCTCCGCCATACTCTGGAACTCCCTCCCCCAGCACGTCAGACACTCGCCTTCCCTCAAGAGCTTCAAAAAGAACCTGAAAACTCATCTATTCCAACAAGCCTACAACCTATGATGAGACCCAGCGCTGCACCACCACACGCCTGGCGCTCCACCCCCCCCTATCGTGTCCTCTCCCACCCTGTAGACTGTGAGCCCTTGTAGACAGGGCCCTCTCCCATCGTGTATCAGCAAGCCTTGATCGTTCATATGTACTGTATTTGTCCTTGTTACCCCCACTTCTAATGTAAAGCGCCATGGAACCAATGGCGCTATATAAATAAATAATAATAAGTGAATGAGCAGAAAATAATATTGTGGTCGTGTTATCACATCACAAAGTGTCTATGCCTGTGTTATGTGTATATATTATATCTACTGTGTCCATAAGTGTACTAGGTGTATACATGTGTAATGTATTAGGGGGTGTGTATATACAGGCAGCACCTGATGGAGGGGGAAGGGAGTCTAGACTGTCATTATCTGCAGCCCTGGTTCCCGCTCTGTGGCCCAGGAGCTGTGAGACTATTACTAATGGTCCCAGATCACCTGACTCTGCTGCAGCATCTGAGACTAAAGAGGTAGAAGAACTCTGCTGCCCGGGGGCAGCGCTCGGGATCTTGTGATGGGGACATGGTGGGGATTTCTGAGAAGGAGGTGTATTGTATGACTATGTGTAATTAAAGACCGTTTACACTCACATAGAGGCAGCCTCCACCAGTGATGTGTCCAGACTGCTGTCACTCACAGAGAGGCAGCCCCGCCCCCACCAGTGATGTGTCCAGACTGCTGTCACTCACAGAGAGGCAGCCCCGCCCCCACCAGTGATGTGTCCAGACTGCTGTCACTCACAGAGAGGCAGCCCCGCCCCCACCAGTGATGTGTCCAGACTGCTGTCACTCACAGAGGCAGCCCCGCCCCCACCAGTGATGTGTCCAGACTGCTGTCACTCACAGAGAGGCAGCCCCGCCCCCACCAGTGATGTGTCCAGACTGCTGTCACTCACAGAGGCAGCCCCGCCCCCACCAGTGATGTGTCCAGACTGCTGTCACTCACAGAGGCAGCCCCGCCCCCACCAGTGATGTGTCCAGACTGCTGTCACTCACAGAGAGGCAGCCCCGCCCCCACCAGTGATTTGCCCAGACTGCTGTCACTCACAGAGACGCAGCCCCGCCCCCACCAGTGATGTGTCCAGACTGCTGTCACTCACAGAGAGGCAGCCCCGCCCCCACCAGTGATGTGTCCAGACTGCTGTCACTCACAGAGGCAGCCCCGCCCCCACCAGTGATGTGTCCAGACTGCTGTCACTCACAGAGGCAGCCCCGCCCCCACCAGTGATGTGTCCAGACTGCTGTCACTCACAGAGAGGCAGTCCCGCCCCCACCAGTGATGTGTTCAGACTGCTGTCACTCACAGAGAGGCAGCCCCACCCCACCAGTGATGTGTCCAGACTGCTGTCACTCACAGAGAGGCAGCCCCGCCCCCACCAGTGATGTGTCCAGACTGCTGTCACTCACAGAGAGGCAGCCCCGCCCCCACCAGTGATGTGTCCAGACTGCTGTCACTCACAGGCAGCCCCGCCCCCACCAGTGATGTGTCCAGACTGCTGTCACTCACAGAGGCAGCCCCGCCCCCACCAGTGATGTGTCCAGACTGCTGTCACTCACAGAGAGGCAGTCCCGCCCCCACCAGTGATGTGTCCAGACTGCTGTCACTCACAGAGAGGAAGCCCCGCCCCCCACCAGTGATGTGTCCAGACTGCTGTCACTCACAGAGAGGCAGTCCCGCCCCCACCAGTGATGTGTTCAGACTGCTGTCACTCACAGAGAGGCAGCCCCGCCCCCACCAGTGATGTGTCCAGACTGCTGTCACTCACAGAGAGGCAGCCCCGCCCCCACCAGTGATGTGTCCAGACTGCTGTCACTCACAGAGAGGCAGCCCCGCCCCCACCAGTGATGTGTCCAGACTGCTGTCACTCACAGGCAGCCCCGCCCCCACCAGTGATGTGTCCAGACTGCTGTCACTCACAGAGAGGCAGCCCCGCCCCCCACCAGTGATGTGTCCAGACTGCTGTCACTCACAGAGAGGCAGCCCCGCCCCCACCAGTGATGTGTCCAGACTGCTGTCACTCACAGGCAGCCCCGCCCCCACCAGTGATGTGTCCAGACTGCTGTCACTCACAGAGAGGCAGCCCCGCCCCCACCAGTGATGTGTCCAGACTGCTGTCACTCACAGAGAGGCAGCCCCGCCCCCACCAGTGATGTGTCCAGACTGCTGTCACTCACAGAGAGGCAGCCCCGCCCCCACCAGTGATGTGTCCAGACTGCTGTCACTCACAGAGAGGCAGCCCCGCCCCCACCAGTGATGTGTCCAGACTGCTGTCACTCACAGAGAGGAAGCCCTGCCCCCACCAGTGATGTGTCCAGACTGCTGTCACTCACAGAGAGGCAGCCCCGCCCCCACCAGTGATGTGTCCAGACTGCTGTCACTCACAGAGAGGCAGCCCCGCCCCCACCAGTGATGTGTCCAGACTGCTGTCACTCACAGAGAGGCAGCCCCGCCCCCACCAGTGATGTGCCCAGACTGCTGTCACTCACAGAGAGGCAGCCCCGCCCCCACCTGTGATGTGTCCAGACTGCTGTCACTCACAGAGAGGCAGCCCCGCCCCCACCAGTGATGTGCCCAGACTGCTGTCACTCACAGAGAGGCAGCCCCGCCCCCACCTGTGATGTGTCCAGACTGCTGTCACTCACAGAGAGGCAGCCCCGCCCCACCAGTGATGTGTCCAGACTGCTGTCACTCACAGAGACAGCCCCGCCCCCACCAGTGATGTGCCCAGACTGCTGTCACTCACAGAGAGGCAGCCCCGCCCCCACCTGTGATGTGTCCAGACTGCTGTCACTCACAGAGAGGCAGCCCCGCCCCCACCAGTGATGTGTCCAGACTGCTGTCACTCACAGAGACAGCCCCGCCCCCACCAGTGATGTGTCCAGACTGCTGTCACAGAACAACAATAAAGGTATTTATGAGCATCTTAGAGATCAGATTACAGGAGCAGAGGAGATAGAAGAAGTATATGGGGAAAGTGATAGTTAGGAAGAGAGAGGACAAAAGAAAGGAGATCACATTAGGAGTGGAAACCTCTATAAATATTAATTTATTAAACTAATAATTTATTATTTATTACAACGTCAGAGGAGGGGTTGATAACTGTAAAGTCCTATGTGATTTTTAACACTAATCTAGTAAAGACGGGAGATGACAGATGGATCCTGCAATGCTTTACCTCCACCAAGATAAGGAGGTTCTTGGATGTTTAGTGAGAATCCTCGGTGTTCCTGTAAATTGTGTCCATTCACCGTGTGAGGAGATCCTGATCGCTTCATGTCTTCTAGGAGGTTTCTGACTTTTCCTGTAGATAAGATAAATTCTCATGTCTGTAATGTGGGATTCTTGCAGGAAAGTTCTGGTGGAACGAGGAGTGGACACGAAACCCCCACATCAGAGTCAGTGACCGGTAAGAGGCGCTCATAGATCTTGTCTGACTGTAAAGATCTTTATTATTGGAGATTCACAAATGTCTTCATGGTGATTATTACTATTATTGTTAATAATTTCTGTAATGATTATCTGCTCCACGTCTCTGACATCATGTCCTCTATCTGTCTTGTCCTCTCTCTTTCTCCCTCTCTCAGGTCATGTCTTCATCTCTTCACACTTGACTTGGTTGAATATCTCTATTATTTCTCCCTTCTTCTCTCTGCCGGTTTAGACATCATTTTATGTTTATACTTTATCTCATATAACGCCTGTGTCAAATATAATAATTCTATTTTTGGCCGTAGTTTTTTCCAAAAATATCCAAAGTCCAAAAATATTTTGCTTGAAAAAGTAATGACATTTTGTTTTTTTTCCTAGGTGAAGACTGGAGGAGAAGCTGCCATGGAAATCTGCTTTTATCTCCCTTTGATAATGTAGAAGATAACAATTCCTCACAAGATAAAACTCCTAATGTTCCCGTGGTCCTTCACAGCCGACACGTATCCACTGATACCAACAGTCAGAAAACACTATTGTCTAATCAATCACTGATCAGCAAACAAGGAACCGGAAATAGACCGGGGAAAACATCTCTATGTGGGGAAAAATGTAATACAAAATCTAATTTTTCTTTGAATGAACAAATTCACAGCAATGAAAGCTCATTTTTATGTTCAGAATGTGGGAAATTTTTTTCCGAAGAAATTAGTTTTGTTAGACATCAGAGAACTCACACAGGGGAGAAGCCACATTCATCTTTGGAACATGCACAACACTTTATGCCTAAAGGTTCCCATGAGAATCATCCAGGAACTCACACAGGAGAGAAGCCACATTCATATTTAGAACTTGCACAACACTTTATTACTAAAGAATGTCTTGAGAATTTTCCAGGAACTCACACAGGGGAGAAGCCATTTTCATGTTCAGAATGTGGGAAATGTTTTGTCAAGAAATCAATTCTTGTGACTCATCAAAGAATTCACACAGAGGAAAAGCCATATTCATGTTCTGACTGTGTAAAGTGTTTTACTCGGAAATCAAGTCTTACAAAACATGTCAGAAGACACACAGGGGTGAAGCCGATTTCTTGTTCGGAATGTAAGAAATGTTTTAATAAGAAATCAGACCTTCTGGATCATCTAAGATGTCACACAGGGGAGAAGCCTTTTTGCTGTTCAGAATGTGGGAAATGTTTTGTCCAGAAATCAAAGCTTGTGACTCATCAAAGAATTCACACTGAGGAGAATCCTTTTTCATTTCCTGAGTGTGGGAAGTGTTTTACTGAGAAATCAAGTCTTACAAAACATCTCAGAAGTCACACAGGAGAGAAGCCATTTTCATGTTCACAATGTGGGAAATGTTTTGTCGAGAAATCAAATCTTGTGAATCATCAAAGAATTCACACTGAGGAGAAGCCATATTCATGTCTTGACTGTGGAAAGTGTTTTACTCGGAAAGCAGGTCTTACAGATCATCTCAGAAGTCACACAGGCGAGAAACCATTTTCTTGTTCGGAATGTGAGAAATGTTTTAATAAGAAATCACACCTTCAAGAACATCTCAGAAGTCACACAGGGGAGAAGCTTTTTTGCTGTTCAGAATGTGGGCAATGTTTTGTCCAGAAATCAAAGCTTGTGACTCATCAAAGAATTCACACAGGGGAGAAGCCATTTTCATGCTCAGAATGTGGGAAGTGTTTTAGACAGAAATCAAATCTTTTGAAGCATCTAAAAGTTCACACAAAGTAGAAGTCATTTTTATGCTTAGAATGGAAGTAACATTTTAGCCAGAAATTGGGGCTCATTGAACATTGGAGAACTGTCCCAGGGGAGAAGCCATTTTAATGTGCCGTCAGCTCTATAATGCCCACGGCTGATTACTGCATATCCAATCCCTACTCAAATCAATAGGGAATGGATGCGTAGCACTGCCGCCACTATTCCATCGATAGAGCTGAACTGTGCAGCTTTGCAACTGTGTATTTCAAGCTGGCGGAACTGGAAACAGCTCATCAGCAGGGTTTGTGGGGTTGCAAACCTACCAATCAGATATTTATAAACTATCCTAGGGATACATCATCAATGTTAAAGTCGTGGACATATCCTTTATGGATCAGTTACTACTTGAAATGTAGATACAATAAAGGATAGAAAATGGCTCAACATGTTTAGTTTGTTGATCCTCCTACAGCACCACAGTAATGAGTTAAGTTTATCTAGGGGTCTTGGCTTTGGATAATTAACAGCATTTAAAACAAATGGAACAGGTGTTTTCTCCATACAAGACCTAAGGTATGTAAACAATAAAACAGAAGCGGTTTTTCTTACTCCTGTCAATGCAATGAACAAGCCGACCTTAACCATGTGTGACTAGTGCGGCTGCACAGGGTGCTGGCCGGCAGACACCAGAAGGAGTGCCGCAGAGAGACAGCAACTTTCTGCTACCACTCTGCAGCGATGGCTGAGGGACCACCACAGTGCAGTGTACAGTTACGGTACACAGGACGAGGTGGCAAATTTATTTATTAACAGGTGGTGAATGGTAAGGGTAAAACAGGTTCACAGGGGAGTATGCTGGGACAAAGTACAATGAACAGTTGTTGCAGTTTTCTAGCTGGGCTGCTCAGAAGCATGGCTCAACTATTACAAGAAGTTATCAAACAGACAAACTTGAACAAACAGAAAACCCCAATACTACGCTACGCTTACAACCTCGCTGGCCTTTGCTAGTCGGGCCACACAGCTGCTGTGCACTGGCTACTAGTTTCATGATCATTCTACGGCAGCACAGTAATGGGTTAAGTTTACCTAGGGGTCTTGGCTTTGTATAATTTGCAGTATTTAAAAGAAAATTGCAACAGGTGTGTGTTCCCTTAAAGACCTATGTACGCAATAAAACAGGAGCATTTTTTCTTACTCCTGTCTGTGAACATGGCCGACCTTACCCATGTGTGACTAGTGAGGTTGCACCGGCCAGCAGACACCAGAGGGGGTGTCACTGGGAGACAGCAGCACACTTTCATTTGCTGTATCACTTTGCACAGACCCCAGCAGGAAGACTGCAGGGGGCGCCCTCCCCTCGCTCTATACTGTGTGTCCTGTCTTCTCTTGTCTTCACTAGAGAATGGTGGAGGGGTGTCTGCAGGGCCCTGGCCATGGAAGCTGCTGACAAACTCCCTCTGTTCTTCTACATAGATGTGTGTAATGTACTGTGTGTGTATGTGTGTGTGATATCTGTACTATATTATGTGGTGTCTATATGTGTTATATATAAGATATGTGTGTGTCCTATCAGTGTGAAATCTATCTCTCATTATCTTCACTGTGTGCAGAATTATTAGGCAAATCAATATGTTGATCACATGATACTTTTTATCCATGTTGTCCTACTCCAAGCTCTATAGGCTGAGAGCCAACTACCAATTAAGTAAATCATGTGATGGCATCTCTGTAATGAGGAGGGGTGTGGTGTAATGTCATCTACACCCTATATAAGGTGTGCTTAATTATTAGGCAAATGCCTTTCCTTAGGCAAAATGGGTCAGAAGAGAGATGTGACGGCTCTGAACAGTCCACAATTGTGAGATGTCTTGCAGAGGGACGCAGCAGTCTGGAAATTGCCAAACTTTTGAAGCGTTATCACCGAACAATCAAGCGTTTCATGGAAAATAGCTAAGAGGTTCGCAAGAAGCGTGAGGGCAAAAAAGGCGCAAAATAACTGCACATGAATTGAGGAAAATCAAGTGTGAAGCTGCCAAGATGCCATTTGCCACCAGTTTTGCCATATTTCAGAGCTGCAACGTTACTAGACTATCAAAAAGCACAAGGTGTGCTATACTCGGGGACATGGCCAAGGTAAGGAAGGCTGAAAAACGACCACCTCTGAACAAGAAACATAAGATAAAACCACCACCTCTGAGCAAGAAACATAAGATAAAACGTCAAGACTGGGACAAGAAACATAAGATAAAACCACCACCTCTGAGCAAGAAACATAAGATAAAACGTCAAGACTGGGACAAGAAATATCTTAAGACGGATTTTTTAAAAGGTTTTATGGACTGATGAAATGAGAGCGACTCTTGATGGGCCAGAGGCTGGATCAGTAAAGGGCAGAGAGCTCCACTCAAAGGCTGTACAGCAGGTGCAGGGCATATGTAGGGTGTATTATATATATATATATATATATATACAGCTCTGGCAAAAATTAAAGACCACTGCAAAATGTTCATTTTCTCAGATTTTTCTCTTTACATTTTTGAGTAAAATGTAGATTGTTCTTTTATTCTAAAGACTACTGACAACATGTCTCCGAAATTCAAAGCTAAAAATGTATTTATTTGCAGCAAATGAGAAATCGTCAAAATAATAAAGAAGTAGTGCTTTCAGATCTTAAATAATGCAAAGAAAACAAGTTTATATTCATTTATAATCAAAAATACTGTTTTAACTCCGGAAGAATTCTGAAATCAATATTTGGTGGAATAATCATGATTTTTAATCACAGCTTTTATGCGTTTTGGCATGCTTTCCAAAGATTAACCTGCCTAATTTCAGCCTTGCTGAAGCATCCCCAGATCATCTCCGATCCTCCACCAAATTTCACAGTGGGCGTGATGGGCGCCGCCGGCTGCAGCATAGGGTAAGTCGCACAGACTCTCCACACTATCCCTCTGCAGCCCACAAACGCTCTTCCCCATCCCCTGCGGCCACTAGCACCCCACCTCCTCCCGCTTCTTACCCGCGGCCACTGGCACCCCCCCTGTTCCTTACCCGCGGCCACTGGCACCCCCCCTGTTCCTTACCCGCGGCCACTAGCACCCTCACTTTCCCCCCGCTCTCCACCCACGGCTCAGGCGGCGTAAGGCTGTGTGTATAATAAACTTTATAAAAATACAAGGGGAGACAACAGAGGCGCAATAGTGCCCTATCATTTGCATAGATTAGGGACTAAACGGTATAAACAGGTTTGCACTAACCTGGTCCAGTTGTGAATCCCACAACTGGAATAAAGCGTTGGTTTTAGTAATGCAGGCTGCTGCTGGACCTCCACCTAGACGGGACCGTGGGTACTTCAAGAGTTCTGGATCAAAGGTGTGTTGCAGTCCGCGCTGCCCGATCGTCCAAAGGATCACAAGGGAAACAATGTTCCAAACGAAATTCTCTTTATTCTTATAAACCGACGCGTTTCGGCGCCCAATCCTGGCACCCTGAGGACGGTGCCAGGATTGGGCGCCGAAACGCGTCGGTTTATAAGAATAAAGAGAATTTCGTTTGGAACATTGTTTCCCTTGTGATCCTTTGGACGATCGGGCAGCGCGGACTGCAACACACCTTTGATCCCAGAACTCTTGTA
This sequence comes from Allobates femoralis, assembly GCA_033576535.1. Lineage (NCBI taxonomy): Eukaryota > Metazoa > Chordata > Amphibia > Anura > Aromobatidae > Allobates > Allobates femoralis. The sequence goes on along the minus strand of JARQOC010000001.1, from coordinate 618,902,231 downwards.
TAATAAACTTGACCTTTGCTTTTTGTATCGCTTATTGACATCTTCTTTTCTCCCCTTTATATGCAGGTTTATAAATATATATATATATAAGGTTGGACAAAATAATGGAAACACCTAACGTTTGGACTTCATAATCTTCGGACATGTTATAAACATGCAAACTGTGACACATGTTAATGTTTTGTAGTTGATTATTTGTGTATGTAAATTAACTGTTTGTTTTGCCGAATTGTATGAACATTGATGAGAACCTGATACAATGGCAGACCTTCGGATTGTTGGTGCTGGTATGGCAGGCGCTGGTGTAACAGACAGTGCCCGAATGCTTGGTGTGTCCAGAGGTCCTGTCTCCAAAGTAATGAGGAGGAGAAACGATCCGCAGCAAAGCGAATTGTGAGAGAAGATCGCAAGACCACGGCTCCAAAAAACACTGCTGAGCTCAATGACATCTACACAACCCAGTGTCCCCAAAATCACTGCTGAGCTCAATGACACCTACACAAACCCAGTGTCACCAAAATCACTGCTGAGCTCAATGACACTACACAACCAGTGTGCACCAAAATCACTGCTGAGCTCAATGACACTACACAACCCAGTGTGCACCAGAATCACTGCTGAGCTCAATGACACTACACAACCCAGTGTCACCAAAATACTGCTGAGCTCAATGATCACTACACAACCCAGTTCCATCAAAATCACTGCTGAGCTCAATGACACTACACAACCCAGTGTCCACAGAATCACTGTGAGCTCAATGATCACCTACAGAGCCAGTGTCCACGAAAATCATGCTGAGCTCAATGATCACTACACAACCAGTGTCCACCAAAATCACTGCTGAGCTCAATGACACCTACACAACCCAGTTCCACCAAAATCACTGCTGAGCTCAATGACACCTACACAACCCAGTGTCCACCAAAATCACTGCTGAGCTCAATGACACCTACACAACCCAGTGTCCACCAAAATCACTGCTGAGTCTAATGACACCTACACAACCCAGTGTCCACCAAAATCACTGCTGAGCTCAATGACACTACACAACCCAGTGTCCACCAAAATCACTGCTGAGCTCAATGAACACCTACACAACCAGTATCCATCAAAATCACTGCTGAGCTCAATGACACCTACAGAACCCAGTGTCCACCAAAATCACTGCTGAGCTCAATGATCACCTACAGAGCCCAGTGTCCACGAAATCACTGTGAGCTCATGACCCTACACAACCAGTGTCCACAAATCACTGCTGAGCTCAATGATCACCTACACAACCCAGTGTCCACCAAAATCACTGCTGAGCTCAATGACACCTACACAACCCAGTGTCCACAAAATCACTGCTGAGCTCAATGATCACCTACACAAGCCCAGTGTCCACCAAAATCACTGCTGAGCTCAATGACACCTACACAACCCAGTGTCCACCAAAATCACTGCTGAGCTCAATGACACCTACACAACCCAGTGTCCACCAAAATCACTGCTGAGCTCAATGACACCTACACAAACCAGTGTCCACCAAATCACTGCTGAGCTCAATGACACCTACACAACCCAGTGTCCACCAAAATCACTGCTGAGCTCAATGATCACCTACACAACCCAGTGTCCACCAAAATCACTGCTGAGCTCAATGATCACCTACACAACCCAGTGTCCACCAAAATCACTGCTGAGCTCAATGACACCTACACAACCCAGTGTCCACCAAAATCACTGCTGAGCTCAATGATACCACAACCCAGTGTCACAAAATCACTGCTGAGTCAATGATCACCTACACAACCAAGTGTCACCAAAATCATGCTGAGCTCAATGACACTACAACCAGTGTCACACAAATCACTGCTGAGCTCATGAACCTACAGCCAGTGTCCACAAATCACTGCTGAGCTCAATGATCACCTACACAACCCAGTGTCCACCAAAATCACTGCTGAGCTCAATGACACCTACACAACCCAGTGTGCACACAAAATCACTGCTGAGCTCAATGATCACCTACACAACCCAGTGTCCACCAAAATCACTGAGCTCATGACACTACACAACCCATGTGTCACCAAAATCACTGCTGAGCTCAATGACACCTACACAACCAGTGTCCACCAAAATCACTGCTGAGCTCAATGACACTACAAACCAGTGTGCACAAAATCACTGCTGAGCTCATGACACCTACACAACCCAGTGTCCACCAAAATCACTGCTGACTCAATGACTACACAACCAGTGTCACCAAATCACTGCTGAGCTCATGATCACCTACACAACCCAGTGTCCACCAAAATCACTGCTGAGCTCAATGACACCTACACAACCCAGTGTCCACCAAAATCACTGCTGAGCTCAATGAACCTACACAACCAGTGTCACCAAAATCACTGCTGAGCTCATGACACCTACACAACCAGTGTCACCAAAATCACTGCTGAGCTCAATGAACCTACACAACCCAGTGTCCACCAAAATCACTGCTGAGCTCAATGATCACCTACACAACCCAGTGTCCACCAAAATCACTGCTGAGCTCAATGAACACCTACACAACCCAGTGTGCACCAAAATCACTGCTGAGCTCAATGATCACCTACACAACCCAGTGTCCACCAAAATCACTGCTGAGCTCAATGAACTACACAACCAGTGTCACCAAATCACTGCTGAGCTCAATGATCACTACACCCAGTGTCCACCAAAATCACTGCTGAGCTCAATGATCACCTACACACCCAGTGTCACCAAATCACTGCTGAGCTCAATGAACTACACAACCCAGTGTCCAAAATCACTGCTGAGCTCAATGATCACCTACACAACCAGTGTGCACCAAAATCACTGCTGAGCTCAATGACACCTACAGAGCCCAGTGTCCACGAAAACTGTTCATCGGGAGCTGCACAAATCTGGATTCCACGGAAGAGCTGCACTTAGAAAACCGCTGCTCTCAATGACAAATGTGTCCAAGTGTTTAGAGCGGTGTAGAAACCTCCAGAATTGGTCCCTCGAGCAGTGGAAACATGTGATATTCTCAGACCAATCATCGTTTACCCCATTTTCCCACTTCCGGCCGAGTGTATGTTTGGAGACAGCCGAAAGAAGCATCCAGACTGCCTTCTCCCAACTGTAAACACTGGCGGAGGCTCTGTGATGATCTGTGGTGCTATTTCATGGAGATCCGCTGGGCCAATGATATCACCTTGTATGAATCCATACCTCGGAGAATTGAGGCTGTAATCGCTGCAAAGGTTGGACCTACACCATATTAAACTAACTTTTGTTGATTTTTCCAGGTGTTTCCATTATTTTGTCCAACCCCTGTATATGGCCAATATATATATACGATGCACTGATTGGTACACTGTTTGGGTACAGTAGGCTGAGACAGGGAACAGTCAACAGAATGAGCTGCAGCACAGTAGGATCTGCTGAGCACCTTAACCCAGACCTGGTCCGGCCTCCAATGCAGCTGTGCCCTGATCCGGTGTCCCCCTGTGCAGAGGTGCTGCGGTAACCGCCGGAGAAAGTGCGGGGGCCGGCACGGAAGTACCGGTTGCTGCATCCACGCCCCTGGTAGGGGACTTTCTGTGCTTCACATACTCCCTCCAGTACACAGCGGGATCCCAGTATTTGGAGCGCACCCCGCTCACAATCCAGGGGGAAATAGGGGTAGCCCGAAGGCATTACCTGGTGCTGGCCACTGCAACTCAAAGTCCCTGTGAGGGGAGGATGGGGAGGGCGCTGTGTAAAGGTGACAATATTGGCTCCTGCAACCCAGGGTCCCTGGTAAGGGAGGCTGGGGAGGGCCAGAGGTTCCATACGTGTCACCAGGCTCCTGCAAACCAGTGTCCCAACTGTGGGATCTGGGGTGGGCTGTAGGGCTCCTTAATCCATGATGGAGCAGACGTTGCAGAGGGGAATACGGGGAGGTAACACTCCGAAGGGATTTTCAGGATATGGAGATCGGAACGCTATGGAACCGTCGCCATAGTGTAAAAAATAAAAAAAGTAAAAATAGAAATATTGTCTCTCGTTGCAGAAGGGGGTACGTGGAGGTAACACTCCACGCTCCCGTCTGTTGGGTGTTTGTGGGAGAGCGGTATGTGAAAGCACCTTCGCCCGTCCAACTTCATTCCGAGGGAAAATGATGGAAAAAAGCTAAAGGAAAAAATAAAATAAGAAAGATGTGATTGTGGGTGAGTAGACAGCATCTGCCTCCTACTGACACTAGACTGAAACTGGTTTGGCTTCTGCCAGCCAGAGGGTGTATACTGCAGGGGAGGAGTTACTCTGTTCTTTCAGATTCTACTTAGTGTTGCCTCATAGTGAACTGCCGCATAACACCCATGCTCCTGTGTCCCCCAATGAGGCGACTGAGAAAAATAGTTATTTAAATTTTGTTGGAAAAATGAGAAATTGCTGATGAACTTTGAACCCATATAACTTCCTAACAAAAAAAAAATTTGTTTCCAATATTGTGCTGATGTAAAGTAACATGTGGGAAATGTTATTTATTAACTATTTTGTGTGACAGAACTCTCTGGTTTAACGGTATAAAAATATAAAGTTTGAAAATTGCAAAATTTTCAAATATTTCGCCAAATTTGCGATTTTTCACAAAGAAACGCAAAAAACATCGACCTAAAGTTACCACTAACACAAAGTCCAATATGTCACGAAAAGACAGTCTCAGAATCACTGGGATTGAAGTGTTCCAGAGATGTAACCTTATAAAGTCACTCTGGTCAGAATTGCAAAATGAGGCTTGGTCACTAAAGTAGAAAGTGACTCGGTCCTTGAGGGGTTAAATATTATCACACAATCTATACAGTAATACACTTTGTTCTCAGACAGTGTATCGCAGGGCGGGGTGACTACACCTACACCCCTTACATTTATGCTATAAAAATTTGGAGGAAGGGCAGCCTGATGACCCTGTAGAATTTTGCACATGTCAGAACATACCTCAGCTGCTGCTGAACCTCATAATTATCACTGGAGTGAATGCAGAACATGCCTCAACTGCTGCAGAACCTCATAACACACATCCCAGCTGCTAACATTGCATTACATAGATAGATTGTCTTTCATTTCCGCACTGACCCATTCCACGTGATGTGCAGACAGCAGTGACACCGTGTAACGTATGAGGCTTCCAGTGTTATTCTACCACAAGATCCGGGATCCTGACATTCCTCCTGCACGGCCCCGGGGCTGGAGGAATCAGACATCGCCTCTATTACTGCAGTCGTGTATGTGTTACTCTGATGAGAAAATATACATTTAATATCCGGCCGGGGACGATGTGACCAGGATGACGAGCTCCAGAGGTCGCACCCTGGCGGCTTCTCTCTGCTCTGCTGCCCCACACTGATAGTCGTCCCTCCATATGTTATTAATTCTGCACATTCACCTGCTGAATTCACAAGGTGTGTAATATGAGCTCTGGTAGGATTGCACTTGACAATTCGAGTGGTCGTCATGTGATCACTCACATGTGATTTGCAGACTTGTGGTCATGTGACGACTGACGTCTCCTCCTGCTTCTGTCAACTGAAAATTAAAATAATAAGGGAAGCAGAAAGAGACATCAGTCGTCACATGACCACAAGTCTGCAAATCACATGTCAGCGATCACATGACGACCACTCGAACTGTCAAGTGCAATCCTAACAGAGCTCATATTACACACCTTGTGGATTCAGCGGGTCGAATGTGCAGAATTACAAACACGTAAATTACACCATATAATACACACATACACATTACATCCTATACATGACAGGTGAAGGGCAGATGTGGGGGTAAATAATATATAAATATATATTACACCCTACACATGCCCTGCACCCACTCTACACCGGGGGTTTGTCAGATATCTGCAGTGCTACTGTGATCACATGGTGTCTCCACCTGACGTCAGTAGTGACTAGCAGCGGCCGCAGCTGCAAGAACAAGTGTAGGATAGGGAGCCATGTATCTGAGGGAATAGCAATGGCATACATCACTCACAGACGGTCCTTATGCCCTGTATATATTAAACTTTTATACACGGACACTTCACATAGATAGATATGTATAAGGGATACAGATGATAGCTGGCTAGATAGCTTATAGATAGATACTATATAAAGGGATAGGGGATAGCTGGTAGATAGCTAGATATTAGATAGATAATAACAGATAGTATTGCACACTGTACCAAGGCCCCCAACCTTTTTGCACCAGGACCGCTTCATGCAAGACAATTTCTTCCAGGCCCAGTGAAGCTTTGAATTAGGGCGGGCTATGGAGAAAGTGGGTTAGGTCCCTGTTTCCCCGAAAAATGCGCTACATCTTATTTTCAGGGAAGCCCTTATTTTTCATCAATATGGTATCCCATCATCCCCTTCAGCCAATAATATCCCATCATCCCCTTGCAGCCACAATGCCCTAGCAGCCCTCCATATAATATAATGCAGCCTCACACCCTCCATATAGTATAATGCAGCATCACAGCCCTCCAATTGTATAATGCACCCTCACATTCCTCCATATAGTATAATGCAGCGTCACAGCCCTCCATATAGTATAATGCAGCGTCACAGCCCTCCATAAAGTATAATGCAGTGTCACAGCCCTCCATAAAGTATAATGCAGTGTCACAGCCCTCCATAAAGTAAAATGCAATTCACAGCCCTCCATAAATACATACAGCACTCAAGCCCTCCATAAATATAATGCAACCTCATAGCCATCCATATAATATAATTACAGCCTCACATCCCTCCCATAATAGTATAATGCAGTGTCACAGCCCTTCTATAAAAATATGAATCAGCCTCATATCCCTTCCATATAATAAATGATGTCCACAGGTCTTCATAGCTTAATGTAGCCGTCAATCCCTCCACAATAGCTTAAATTCTCCCCCACACACACTGCCCCTGTATAACCCCCCACACACATTGCCCCTTGTATAACCCCCACACAGACATACTGCCCCCTGTACAATCCCCCACACACACACTGCCGTCTACATAACCACACCCACCCACACACAGACATTGCCCCTTGTATAACCCCCACACACTGACCCCTGAATACACCCCACACAGTCATTGCCCTTGTATAACCCCTCTACACACACTGACCCAGAACCCCCACACAGACATTGCCCTTGTATAACCCCCACACACACTGACACCTGAATACCCCCATAGACATTGCCCCTTGTATAACCCCCCCCACACACACTGACCCCTGATATACCCACACACACCTGTCATTGCCCCTTGTATAACCCCTCACACACACTGACCCCTGAATACCCACACACACACGTCATTGCCTCTTGTATAACCCCTCACAACACTGACCCCTGAATACCACACAACAGTCATTGCCCCTTGTATAACCACCTCCACACTGACCCATGAGAACCCCCCACACACAGACACTGCCCCTTGTATAACCCCCCCCACACACACACACATTGCCCCTTGTATAAACCCCCCACACACACACTGATCCATGAATACCACTCACACACAGTCATTGCCCCTTGTATAATCCCTCCACACACAGCTGACCCCACCTGAATACCCCCCACACACAGATCATTGCCCTCTTATAACCCCTCACACACACTGACCCCTGAATACCCTCACACACAGTCATTGCCCCTTGTATAAACACCCCTATCGACACAATATTGACCCCAATTGAATGAACCCCCCACACACAGACAATGCCCCTTGTATAACCCCCCACACACACTGGCCCTTGAATACCCCACATAACAGATATTGTCCCTTGTATAACCCCCCACACACTGACCCCCGAGAACCCCCCCCACACACAGTCAAAAGTTGCCCCTTGTATAACCCCTCACACACACTGACCCCTGAATACCCCACACACAGTCATTGCCCTTGTATAACCCCCCACACACTGGCCCCTGAATACCCACCACAAACAGTCATTGCTGTCCTTGCATAAACCCCCCACACACCCTGACCCATGAAACCCCCCCCACACAGACATTGCCCCTTGTATAAACCCCCCACACACACTGACCCCCATGAATACCCCCATACAGACATTGCCCCTTGTATAACACCCCCCCACCACACACAACACACCCACACACACTGATCCCCTGAGAAACCCCCCACACACAGACATTGCCCTTGTATAACCCCCCACACACACCACTCGGCCCCTGAATAACCCCACACAGTCCCTTGCCCCTACACACACACACACACAAACACACACTTAAGCTGATGCTCACCTCTCCTGCCGGCAGTACAACTAAGCAGCTGTGGCAGAGACGTGGCGGAGTTTTTTTTATATTTCGTGCTATTTCCAAGCGCATCACGTTGACGCGGAAGCCCGTGCACGAGATTTGAAACTCCGGCCACGTCTCTGCCTCTGCTGCTTGAACGAGCGAAGCCTTCGGCCAATAACAGCGCAGCAGTAGTGGCCCAATCAGGGCATGGCTGCTGCACTGATTGGCCGACAGCTCCCCTCGTACATCTACGCACGCAGCTGAGGCAGACACCTCAGCTCAGAGCGGCGTAGTGCCGGAGGTGAGAGTCGTGGTGGGCGGGGATGTCACATGGGGGCGGGGAAGCCGGCAGCACGCCGCGGACCAGCACAAAGACCCCAGCGGCCCGGTCCGCGGACTGGTGGTTGGGGACCCCTGCTGTACAGGACACACACATCTTATACATCCCATATATAGACAGCACATAATATATTACAGATATATACCACACATTTACACACACAGTAAATTATAGTCACCCATATATAAGACCAGTGGGAGTTTGTCAGCAGCTTCTCCGGCTGGAGCCCTGCAGGCGAACCTCTCCCTCTCTCTGGTGAAGACTGGAGAAGACAGGACACAGAGGGGTGGGGAGGGCGCCCCCTGCAGTCTTCCTTTGCAGAGAGGGAGCAGCAAATGAAAGTGAGTTGCTGTCTACCTGCAGCACCCCTCTGGTGTTTTCTGGCCAGCACCCTGTGCAACCGCACTAGTCACACACTGGTAAGGCTGGCCATGTTCATAGACAGTGTTAAGAAAAAACACTCCTGATTTATTGTGTACATAGATCTTGTAGGGAGCAAACACCTGTTGTATTTGTTATAAATACTGTTAATTATTCAAAGCCAAGACCCCTAGGTAAAAGTAACCCATTGCTGTGCTGCCATAGGAGGAGCAAGAAACTAAACATTTTTAGTCACTTTCTATCTTTTATTGTGTTTACATTTCAACTAATAACTGATCCTTAAAGGAGTTGTCCAGGACTTTACCATTGATTATGTATGACTACGATAGGTCTTCAATGTCTGATCGGTGGGTTTGTGACAACCGACACCCCTGCTGACTACACTGTAATTATACAGTTGCAAAGCTGCAGTGTAATTCCACCAATGCAATAGTGTCTGCAGTAATGCACGTCTGCCCCTAGAGATCAGATATGCAGTACCCAGCCGTGGCCACTAAACAGCTGACGGAGCATTAAAATGGCTTCTCCCCTGGGAAAGTTCTCCAATGTTTAATGAGCCCCAATTTCTGGCTAAAATGTTACTTCCAATCTAAGCATAAGAATGACTTCTACTTTGTGTGACTGTTTAGATGCTTCACAAGACTTGACTTCACACTAAAACACTTCCCACATTCTGAACATGACTATGGCTGCTCCCCTGTGTGAGCTCTTTGATGTTCCATTAAAAATGATTTCCGAGTAAAACACTTCCCACAGTCAGAACATGAATATGGCTTCTCCGCAGTGTGAATTCTTTGATGCCTCACCAAACTTGATTTCCGAACAAACCATTTCCCACATTCTGAACAGCAAAAAGGCTTCTCTCCTTGTGGACTGTGACTTCTGAGATGTTCCAGAAGGTGTGATTTAGCTTTAAAACACTTCCCACAGTCAGGACATGAATATGGCTTCTCCTCAGTGTGAATTCTTTGATGTCTCACAAGTTCTGTTTTGTTACAAAAACATTTCCCACATTCTGTACAGCAAAAAGGCTTCTCCCCTATGTGACGTCGTCTTAGATGATCCAGAAGTTGTGATCTGTAATTAAAACATTTTTCACATTCTAAACAAGAAAATCGCTTCTCCCCTGTGTGAGTTCTTTGATGCGCCATAAAATTTGAATTTTGAGCAAAACATTTCCCACATTGTGAACAGCAAAAAGGCTTCTCCCCTGTGTGACATTTTAGATGTTCCAGAAGGTTTGACTTATAAATAAAACATTTCCCACATTCTGAGCATGACAATGGCTTCTCTCCTGTGTGATTTCTTTGATGCCTCATAAAATTTGATTTATGGGTAAAGCATTTCCCACATTCTGAACATGAAAATGGCTTCTCTCCTGTGTGAGTTCTCTGATGTCTAACAAGACTAATTTCTTTAGTAAAATATTTCCCACATTCTGAACTTGAAAATGAGCTTTCATGGCTGTGAATTTGCTCATTCAAAGAAAGATTAGATTTTGTATTAATTTCTTTCCCACATAGAGATGTTTTCCCCGGTCTATTTCCAGTTCCTTGTTTGCTGATCAGTGATTGATTAGACAATAGTGTTTCTCCATTCGCCTTCCACGACAGCATTGGAGGATGTCGTCCACGCCCTATTGGGGGACAGGAACACAGAGAGGTTAAAAGCCCTCCCCTTCCTCAGTACTCCAGTGTCTTCCTGTCCCCCTTGGGGCATGGAGAGGTTCCAGTGCTGTCAGGCCGGCAGAGGCAGCATTGGGGTGTACTTACAGCCGGGCCAGGGATGGACGTCGGGGGCGGCCTCCTCCTCCTTCTCGGGGCTCCCGTGGTGGGACCATCCGGCCTTCCTGCGTCCTACGGGGCAAAGCAGGCCGTGTATTGCAACGCCGGAGGCCTGTTCAGCTCTCCGGCGTCTCCCTCCTCCAGCTGCGGTCCCTGGGGCATGCATCAGAGGTGCCGCGGAGGCACTTCCGGTTCTGGGGGGTGGTACTTCCGGTTTCGGGTGTGGCACTTCCGGTTCCGGGATGGCACTTCCGGTTTCGGGCGGCGGCTCCTGTAAGGGCTGTGGCAGGCTGGGCGCGGCTCCAGGGAACCCAGCAGGACTTTCGCGCGCTACTGCCCGCGGCCGGTGACCAGGAGGAGGGAGGGAACAGGTGTTCCTCGTTGGGGGCACGGTACTTCTGGATAAGTACCCGCCGGAAGCTACACCCAGGTAAGGCTGATCCCTGAAACATGGAGGGTGATAGGCTTCCATCTCTGCTTCTGCAGAGCCCAGCGTTCCCCCAGCTCATGTAAGTGTTTCTGGGGGTGGTCACAAGGGGTCGAGTTATTTAGGCCCTGCACTCACACTGGGACCCCCTTCTCTTCCCTTTTTGTCTATAGGGAGACAAGGGCCGTCTGTGAAAGGGAGCAATAATGTGGCTGCGGCACAAAATTTCCCTCTTCCTACAACAAGGTGTCGGCCATGACTGACAGGGTTGTCAGGATGGACTCCCCATCCTTGCTTGAGGAGCTCCAATCCGTTAGGGAAGAGGTGCAGGCTTCTATCTCGGCACTGCGGGGGTTTGCTGCAGCGTCCGGGCCTTCCCCTCCGTAAGAGAGGAAGCTCCAGGATTGTGACTCTGTGGATCTCATGGAGGCTGGCCAGAGCTCAGCGTTAGAGGACGGCGAGGATATTGCCGCTGTTGCCTCTGTCCAGACACGAGAATCTGGACACTACTATTTTTCCACGGAGTCCATGGGTGCATTGGTGGACACTGTCCATTGTACCATGGGAGTAGAGGTGGTGGAATCCCCTTCTTCTGTGCAGGACTAAATGTTCAGAGGCCTGACGGCTAAGCGGCTCACCCCATCCGAGTGGATTAGAGGGTGGTGACTTTGTCTGGGAGGTCCCGAAGGTGGACATCCAGGTGGCCAGGGTAGTAGCAATCAGCTGCTATTGTAAACCCATTGTGCATGCCCTTGACACACTGTTGAAGCTAAGCAGCAGGAGCCTCAGTCACAGGCTGGATGGGAGACCTCATGAGAGACCCAATGGGAATCTCTATGGAAGTCTCTATAAAGTCAATGGGACTTCTAACATGAAGGTCTATGGCAGTATTCCATTTGGGAAGCTTAGCCTATAAGACCGCGTTGCCTTTTGAAGATTCCTCCCGGTTGAAGGACCCCCTCGTTCGTAAAATGGAGAGTGTCCTCAAAAAATCCTGGGAGGCGGCAGCTATGTCTTTAATGGTGTACATTTCCTCTACATGTGAGCAGGTCTCTCTTTAAGTGGCTCACCCAGCTGGGAGAATTCATCCTGCAGGGTACTCCCAGGGAGGAGCTTTCGACTCCATTCCACTTCTGAGACGTGCTACGGGCTTCCTGGCCGATGCCTCTGCTGAGTCGTTCCGCGTTGGCGCCAGGTGCGCAGTGTTGGCTAACACAGCTCACAGGGCAGTGTGGCTTACAAGGTGGAATGGGGAGGTCACGTCTAAGCTCCAGCTGTGTGGCCTCCCCTTGCAAAGGACATTGGATGACATCCTGGAAAAGGTGTCAGACCAGAAAAGGTGTCTCCCGGAACAGGAGCCCTTTAGGAGGCAGTCCTTTTGGCCTGAGCGCAGCCAACCCTCCCAGTCTAAAGGGAAGGGTAAGTCTGGTCGCTGGGCATTCCAGTACGGGAACAAGACCCGTAATATCTTGCTCCCCCAGCAGCGGCATCACCAGCCGCCCCTAAACAAGGTCGCCTTCCCCATTGCGGGGCGGCTCCTGCGGGTTCTGCCACAGTGGCAAGCAATCTCCTTGTGCCCTTGGATCCTCTCGACCAATTGGGAGGGTCTCCGCTTGGCATTCGAGAGCCAGCCCCTCCGTGTCTTCGAGTCCTCTCCCTTCCTCAGGGGGACTCTCGCACGGTTTTTCTTGTTGGGTCTGCGACACCTGTTGGATTCAGGTGTGGGGTCCCCGGTTCCTCCTGGAGAGGAGGGCCAGGGGCGCTACTCCAGGTTGTTGTGGACCTCCAGAACGCGTATTCTCATGTCCCCATTCACCCGTCCCACAAGCGCTTTCTGCGATTCACGATCTCCGGGGCAGGCGGGACGGTCCATTCACGGCTTAATGTGCTGCCCTTTGGGATTTCGTCGGCCCCAGAGGTTACCAAACTCATGGGGGAAGCGATCACGTTCATCCAGACCCAGGGGATATGTATGCTTCCCTATTTAGACGACATGTTGGTGGTGGCTCCTTCGGCAGTGCTTCTGCGCACAAAGGACTCCCAACACATTGGAGATTCTTCAGTTCCTGGGATGGGTACCCAATCTTCGGGAATCGGAACGGGTGCTTGCAACCCGACGTCAATTTTTGGGAGTCTTGCTGGCCTCCTCCAGACAGACCTCGTTCCTTCCTGCGGCATATCAGCTTTTGCGCCGCGTGAATCTGACCTGCTTCCGGGCAGGGAGGTCGCCCTCCTTGCGGGAAGCAATGTCCCTGTTAGGGGCCATGATGGCCTGCATTCAGTCAGTAACATGGGCTCAGGCTCCTTCCCGACTGCTCCAGGAACACATACTGAGTTCCTGGGACAGACGTCAGGATTCCTTAAACTCGCGGGTCCGGACCCCGGGGCGGGTGGTAACCTCGCTTTCCTGGGGATGAATCCCAGACACCTTCCTGTGACCTCCGTTCCCACTGATGCCAGCGGTTTCGGTTGGGGCACGATGGTAGTTCGCACACCGTTCCAGGGGATTTGGAGTCGCTCGGTCAGTCGCCAGTCTTCAAACTTCTGGCAGTGGAGGAAGCGCTTCTTGCTGCAGCTCACGTTCTCCGGGGTCATCATGTCAAGGAACTGTCAGACTATGTGACTACGGTTGCTTTCTTGCGGTACCAAGGCGGTACTCGTGGCTTACACTTGCAGGGGCTGGCAAGACTGTTCTTTTTGTGGGCAGTACGCCATCTTCTCTCCTCCTCGGCAGTACATCTGAAGAGAATGGCCAATGTACAGGCAGATTCTTGAGCCGCACGGAGGTCCACCCAGGAGAATGGTGCTTCCATCCGGAAGTATTTCGCTCTCTTACGGACAGGTGAGGTGTCCTTTCGATCGACCTGTTCGCTTCGGGCTCGAATACAAAGGTGCCAACCTTTTTCTCCCTGACGCGGTTGGACCATCCTCGGGGGCTGGACGCTTTTGCCCATCCCTGGGACTTCCGGTTGGTGTATGCATTTCCTCCAATCCCGCCACTTCCCAAGACGTTGCAACGGATTCGGGCGGAGGGGGTGACACTATCCTGGCGTGGTACGACGCCATCCGAGACCTGGTCCTGGAGGGACCGATTATGTTAGCCCAGTCTCAACCTACTGTCCCAGGGTCCTCTGTTTCACCCGGGCCCTCAGTGGCTCATTCGGGCGGCCTGGCTGTTGCGGCCGGGATCCTGAGGACCAAGGGTCTCTCCCAGGCAGTGATCCGCACGCTTCAGCAGAGCAGGAAGCCTGTGACAAACGCTATTTACGGGAGGGCTGGAATCGGTTCCTGTCCTGGTGTGCTCCTTCCATCCCGACCATGCATCATCCTAATGTGGCCCAACTCTTGGATTTTTGCAGCGTAGCTTGGATTTGGGGCTTCGGCCGAGCACTCTTTATGTCCAGAGGTCGGCACTTGGGGCGGTTTTTGCCCAGGATCTTGCTTCCCAGCCATGGCTCAAGCAGTTTTTTACTTCTGCTTGGGGGTGGCGTCCCCGGATTCGGCCTTCTGTCCCTCCCTGGGATTTGATGCTTGTTCTCCAAGGGCTTGCTCGAAGTCCCTTTGCACCCTTGTCTGCTGCATCCCTTACGTCTCTCTCTCACAAGGTGGCGTTTTTGGTGGCCATCACTTCTGCTCCCAGAGTTGGAGAACTGCAGGCACTCTCTGTCCGGGCTTCGTGCCTCGTGGTGTCCGTTGTTCGCATTACGCTTCGGTTGCATTCATCTTTTTTTCTGAAAGTTGTCGGCTTTCCATCGGTCCCAGGATGTGGTTCTGCCTTCAATTTGTCAATCTCCTGCTAATGCGGCTGAGGCCGTGTTTCACTCCTTGGATGTTCATCGGACTGTCCTCCTCTATCTCCGAGAGTCTGCTTCCTGGAGGTTAGATCAGAACCTGTTTGTTCGGCTTTTGGGATTTATACAGGGAAGAAGACCTCCCAGGCTACCATCATTTCCTGGATCAAGGAGGCGATCTGTGAGGTCTACGTCGCTCCGGTCCTTGCTCCTCCGGTGGGGTTGAAGGCTCCTTCAACTCGGGCTGCTGCTACTCCCTGGACGGAGCAGGCTGGAGCTTCATCGGAGCTGATTTGCAGTGCGGCTACGTGGTAGTCTCTCCTCACTTTTTCTCGCCTCTATAGGTTAGATCTGTCCTTCAGTCGGGATCTGTCCTTTGGTAGGAGAGTCCTACAGGCAATAGTCCCACCCTGAGGAGTATCGGTGGTATTCCTCCAATGCTGTCGTGGAAGGCGAATGGAGAAAACTGAATTAGTCCTTACCGGTAATTCCTTTTCTTGGAGCCTTCCACGACAGCATCAGTTCCCCCCCTTGTTGGTGTTTGGTTCCGGTTTGTATCAGATAATCCATGGCTAAGGGTGATCTTGGTAAACACTGGAGTACTGAGGAAGGGGAGGGGCTTTTAACCTCTCTGTGTTCCTGTCCCCCAATAGGGCGTGGACGACATCCTCCAATGCTGTCGTGGAAGGCTCCAAGAAAAGGAATTACCGGTAAGGACTAATTCAGTTTTTCTGACTGTTGGTATCAGTGGATACGTGTCGGCTGTGAAGGACCACGGGAACATTAGGAGTTTTATCCTGTGAGGAATTGTTATCTTCTACATTATCAAAGGGAGATAAAAGCAGATTTCCATGGCAGCTTCTCCTCCAGTCTTCACCTGGAAAGAGAAACATTTTATTATTTTTTCAAGCAAAATATTTTTGGACTTTGGATATTATTGGAAAAAACTATGGTCAAATATCGAATTAGTATATTGTAGTCAGGCGTTATATAAGATAAGGTATAAAAATAGAATAATGTCTAAACCGGCAGAGAGAAGAGAGAAATAATAGAGATATTCAACTAAGTCAAGTGTGAAGAGATGAAGCCATGACCTGAGAGAGGGAGAGAGAGAGAGGACAAGACAGATAGAGGACAAGACAGATAGAGGACATGATGTCAGAGACGTGGAGCAGATAATCATTACATCAATTATTAACAATAATAGTAATAATCACCATGAAGACATTTGTGAATCTCCAATAATAAAGATCTTTACAGTCAGACAAGATCTATGAGGGCCTCTTACCGGTCACTGACTCTGATGTGGGGGTTTCGTGTCCACTCCTCGTTCCACCAGAACTTTCCTGCAAGAATCCCACATTACGGACATGAGAATTTATCTTATCTACAGGAAAAGTCAGAAACCTCCTAGAAGACATGAAGCGATCAGGATCTCCTCACACGGTGAATGGACACAATTTACAGGAACACCGAGGATTCTCACTAAACATCCAAGAACCTCCTTATCTTGGTCAGATGATCTGGGACAATTAGTAATAGTCACCTACAGAGAGGCAGCCGGGGCCACAGACACTGACAGTGAAGGGCCCCGGGCAGAACTTATGTCTGGGCTCCCCTCCCCCTCCATCAGGTGCTGCCTGTATATACACACCCTAATACATTACACATGTATACACCTAGTACACACATGGACACAGTAGATATAATATATACACATAACACAGGCATAGACACTTTGTGATGTGATAACACGACCACAATATTATTTCCTCTTCATTCACTTATAGCTGTAACGGCCAGAACACTTTTATTCTCCAGAATCTTCACTATATGACGACTTGTTTTTTTGCTTTTCGAGCTGCAGCTTTTTTTAGTGCCAGAATGACAAAACCACGTTATTATTTTTTTCTCTGTCATTTATCGATCGCTGTAAATAATCTGTTCCCTGTATTGTGCGAGTTGTTACAATTATAGGGAGATTATTGGGATTATTTTTTCTTTTTTTTAGTAACTTTACAGGAAATCAATCTTCTCTATAATCCCTATGACACAGGAATCTTGCGGTCACCAGTACAATATGTCCAGGAGAAGATACTATGTGGATATTTAGGCAGAGAAAATCCTCCTATACGTAGCAGGGCAGCCTGTGCCTCACTAGGACATTATCCGCCTGCCATGATGGAGGTTGTGTGTTTGATCCCTAATAAAAGGCAAAGAATTAATGATCTATTTATGAATATATCTGCAGCACAGACAGATCCCAGGAGATCCTCTGAGCTGGAAGAGAAACCAAAAGGAAGATCCTGACTTGATCCCCAGGAAGAGACCGACTGAGTGACAATAACGTGATCAAATAGAGGATCTACAGGAATCTCATCTACCTGATGATCCCGGGGGACATTCTCCTCCTTTTCTGGCCGATCCTGGGAATATAGAGGACGGGGAACATCTCTCCGGTGGATTTCCCTGACTGGATCCATCTATAGGAAATAACGGCAGTGACTGAATCCATTGTGTGTATGTGATGAGCAGATGATGGGGAATCTAGAGCACTCTCACACCTGTTCTCTCCTCTACAGCCCAGGAAGGTCTCCTCTTACCCGGGGATGTGATGGACGGGGGATTCTCCATCATGACTATGTCCTTGTACAGATCCTTGTGTCCTTCTAAATACTCCCACTCCTCCATGGAGAAATAGACGGTGACGTCCTGACACCTTATAGGGACCTGACACACACAATGAGCCGTCATTAGCAGACCCCTCCCCCGGCGTTATTGTAGAATGTCCCAGCATTCCCGGGGGGCAGCGCTCACCTCTCCGCTCAGCAGATCAGTGATCCTGTGGGTCAGTTCTAGGATCTTCTGCTCATGTATCAGTGAATGAGGTGGAGGCTCGGTGATGTCACTCGGGGTCCTGCTCCGCCCTCCTGACACACGGGGGGCCACACACTCCCCAGACGACGTCTTCACTACTGTGTGATCCTGTGTATGGGGAGACGCCGATCACTACACAGAGGATAAGAATCCTTCACCTTTCCCCTCATTTCCCTGCTTTATTCCTAGAGATCAGAGTGATGTGATGTGAAGCTCTCACCTCTCCAGTGATCCAGTAGATTATCTCCAGGGTGAGGTCTAATATCCGAGCAGCCATGTGGTCTCTGTCCTGCTCCATCCTCGGGGGGTCACTGAGGGAAAGGACCATCCTCTATTAAAGGGAAAGAGTCCTGAAAATAAGAAACATTATTATTATTATAGTGCCATTTATCCCATGGCGTGTTACATGTGAAAAAGAGGCATCCATAGACGAGTACAATATTTATGAACAATACAAAGCACACACAGGTAATAGAGGAGAGAGGATCCTGCCCGCGAGGGCTCAGTCTACAAGGGATGGGTGAGGATACACTAGGAGAGGGTAGAGCTGGTTGTGCGGTGGTTTAGTGGACTGAGGTTCACTGCAGGTTGTAGGCTTGTCGGGAGAGGTGGGTCTTCAGGCTCCAGGGTAGGCGAGAGTCTGATGTGTTGCAGCAAAGAATTCCAATTTCTTGAGCATAATGGATATGTGCATTTTTGGACATTTTTAAATTAAACCGATTTTTTTGGAAATGCGGTTTAAAATTTTGCGTTTGCGTTCACATGGGTAAAATATTAACA
The DNA here is from genome assembly GCA_033576535.1 of Allobates femoralis. Taxonomy (NCBI): domain Eukaryota; kingdom Metazoa; phylum Chordata; class Amphibia; order Anura; family Aromobatidae; genus Allobates; species Allobates femoralis. The sequence goes on along the minus strand of JARQOC010000001.1, from coordinate 618,883,567 downwards.
AAGATCCTCTTGTGACATATCTGGTGAAAGCTTGTACAGTTCTGAGTAGATTGGTGTTTATTTTGCTTTTCTATCTCATTTCTAGCCCGAGATATGATAGAAAATGTAAAGCCATACCAGGCCAAAACTTTAAAAAACTGTAAAATATTAACTGATGAAGAAAAAAATTCAAAACTTTTAATTTGTAATTAACTAAAGTTGTTCTTCATATAGAAAAAAAAATAAAAACAAATCTAAAGATGTCAGGAAAAAAATATTCATATTTGGATCACTTAACATGGAATGACCCATACTCACCTCTCCGCAGACACGTCCGTCCGGCTCCAGGACCTCCAGTAATCAGCTGATGCTGTCACCTGACAGCATCAGCTGATCGTTTAAGCCGGCCTGTGAAACAATCAGCTGATTGTTTGACCGGCTGGTTGTTAAATAATCAGCTGATCTGTCAGCTAATTCAGGTCCTTGAGCCTGGTAATGATCATGTGTTCGGTTTGCCGCCTGGCAAACCGATCAGATGATATTGGATCTGGATTGGACGTCGTGGGACCCTCAACCTGGACTACGTTGGACAGATTGTTCTTTTCTTTAATAAAGATGGAGTCACTAATTATGTTGTTTTATTTCTAATGAAAAAAAAAATATTTCTCCGTGGTGTGTTTTTAATTATCTGATTATTAGAAATTCATGAAGGACATGTCTAATATTGGCATGACCCCACAAATTTCTGGCTTACGGTAAGCTGATAATACAAAGCTGACCGTAACCCCATTATTACCCAGCGAGCCAACCGGCACCAGGGCCGCTGAGAGAGTCGGATACAGCGTCAGAAGATGGCGCTTCTAAGAAAGCGCCATTTTCAGGGGCGGCTGCGGACTGCAATTAGCTGGCGGGAGGTGGGGGGAGGCCCAGAAGGCTTGGGCCTCCCTGCGCCATGGATTCCAGCCCCAGCCACCTAGTTGTACCTGGCTGCACACAAAAATAGAGCGAAGTCCACATTGTTTTTTCTCAATTATTTCATGAAATTCATGAATTTAAAAAAATGGAACAAAAAGGGTTTCCCTATATTTTTGGTTCCCAGCCGGGTACAAATAAACAGCTGGGGGTTGGGGGCAGCCCGTCCCTGCCTGCTGTACCTGACAGGCAAACAATAATATGGCAAAGCACAAGTTGATTTTAAAAAAAAATCATTAAAAAATAAATAAAAATAAAACCCCAAACACACAACCCTAAGGACCACTTTACACACACCAACTTCTGTGACCAACTTCTGAACAGATCTCTGGTTGCAGTGAAATCATGGACACATTGCTCCATTTTGTGGCTGTGTACAAATGTAACAATGTGTCCATGATTTCACTGCAACCAGCAAATTGCCAGTGACATTGCATGCAATGTTGTGACGTGTAACGGTACCCTTAGTCCTACAAGCAACTAACCCAGCCGAGTTTGAGACCCCTGGTTTAGACCCTACTTCCATCTTTAATCAAGGACCACCACTGTGCACTCCAGGATCCAACTGCACCTAAGGTCGCTACCTTTTTCTCTGAGCTGTTCCCCTGGCCATTTAATCACCTTGAAGGTTATACCCTCATCTTCCTGCACGTTTATACCAAGAGAAACTTCTCTACATTCCATATTCAGACCTTGAGATTACATACTAGATCCGTACCCCTGATGAAGACCTAAGTAGGGTCGAAAAGTAGGTGGACATTTTATTGGATTTCATTTATACACCTATTGAATAAAGACAATGGATTTGCAAGTTTTCAAGATTTTTCCTCTTTATTCAGACTAAGGAAAGATGATGAATTCTGTTTTGTCCATGTTCATATATATTGGAGGCTGTGCTGTATATGTAGAGTTGTGGCCAAAAGTATTGACACCCCTGCAATTCTGTCAGATAATACTCAGTTTTTTCCTGAAAATGATTGCAATCACAAATTCTTTGGTATTATTATCTTCATTTAATTTGTCTTCAATGAAAAAACACAAAAGAGAATGAAGCAAAAAGCAAAAACATCGATCATTTCACACAAAACTCCAAAAATGGGCCGGACAAAAGTATTGGCACCCTCAGCCTAATACTTGGTTGCACGACCTTTAGCCAAAATAACTGCAATCACCCGCTTCCGGTAACCATCAATGAGTTTCTTACAATGCTCTGCTGGAATTTTACACCATTCTTCTTTGGCAAACTGCTCCAGGTCCCTGATATGTGAAGGCGCCTTCTCCAAACTGCCATTTTTAGATCTCTCCACAGGTGTTCTATGGGATTCAGGTCTGGACTCATTGCTGCCACCTTAGAAGTCTCCAGTGCTTTCTCTCACACCATTTTCTAGTGCTTTTTGAAGTGTGTTTTGGGTCATTGTCCTGCTGGAAGACCCATGACCTCTGAGGGAGACCCAGCTTTCTCACACTGGGCCCTACATTATGCTGCACAATGTGTTGGTAGTCTTCAGACTTCATAATGCCATGCACACGGTCAAGCAGTCCAGTGCCAGAGGCAGCAAAGCAACCCCAAAACATCAGGGAACCTCCGCCATGTCTGACTGTAGGGAGCGTGTTCTTTTCTTTGAATGCCTCTTTTTTTCTCCTGTAAACTCTGTGTTGATGCCTTTGCCCATAAAGCTCTACTGTTGTCTCATCTGCCCAGAGAACATTCTTCCAAAACGTTGTAGGCTTTCTCAGGTAAGTTTTGGCAAACTCCAGCCTGGATTTTTTCTGTCTTGGGGTAAGAAGTGGGGTCTTCCTGGGTCTCCTACCATACAGTCCCTTTTCATTCAGACGCCGACGGATAGTACGGGTTGACACTGTTGTACCCTCGGACTGCAGGGCAGCTTGAACTTGTTTGGATGTTAGTTGAGGTTCTTTATCCACCATCCGCACAATCTTGTGTTGAAATCTCTCGTCAATTTTTCTTTTCCGTCCACATCTAGGGAGGTTAGCCACAGTGCCATGGGCTTTACACTTCTTGATGACACTGCGCACGGTAGACACAGGAACATTCAGGTCTTTGGAGATGGACTTGTAGCCTTGAGATTGCTCATGCTTCCTCACAATTTGGTTTCTCAAGTCCTCAGACAGTTCTTTGGTCTTCTTTCTTTTCTCCATGCTCAATGTGGTACACACAAGGACACAGGACAGTGGTTGAGTCAACTTTAATCCATGTCAACTGGCTGCAAGTGTGATTTAGTTATTGCCAACACCTGTTAGGTGCCACAGGTAAGTTACAGGTGCTGTTAATTACACAAATTAGAGAAGCATCACATGATTTTACTAACAGTGCCAATACTTTTTTCCACCCCCTTTTTTATGTTTGGTGTGGAACTATATCCAATTTGGCTTCAGGACAATTATTTTTGTGTTTTTTTTCATTTAAGACAAATTAAATGAAGATAATAATACCAAAGAATTTGTGATTGCAATCATTTTCAGGAAGAAACTGAGTATTATCTGACAGAATTGCAGGGGTGTCAATACTTTTGGCCAACACTGTATTGAAGGTTGTGCTGGGCTGTATATATATCGGAGGCTGTGCTGGGCTGTATATATATATATTAGAGGATGTGCTGGCTTGTAAATATATATGTGAAGGCTATGCTGGACTGTATATATATATTGGAGGCTGTGCTGGGTTGTATATATAATGGAGGTTGTGCAGGACTGTATATATATTGGAGGCATTGCAGGACTGTATATATATTGGAGGCTGTGCTGTGTATATATATTGGAGGCTGTGCTGGGCTGTATACATTAGAGGCTGTGCTGTATATATATTGAAGGTAGTGCTGGGCTGTATATATATTGGAGGCAATGCTGAGCTGTATATATATTGGAGGCTGTGCTGTATATATATATTGGAGGCTGTGCTGGGCTGATATATATATTGGAGGCGGTGCTGGGCTGTATATATATTGGTGGCTGAGCTGTGTACATATTGGAGGCTGTGCTGGGCTGTATATATATTGGAGGATATGCTGGCCTGTAAATACATATGTCAAGGTTGTGCTGGACTGTATATATATATTGGAGGCTGTTCTGGGCTGTATATATATTGGACGCTGTGCTGGGCTGTATATATAATAGAGGCTGTGCAGGACTGTATATATATTGGAGGCTTTGCAGGACTGTATATATATTGGAGGCTGTGCTGTATATATATTGGAGGCTGGGCTGTATATATAGTGGAGGCTGTGCTGGGCTGTATATATATTGGAGGATATGCTGGCCTGTAAATACATATGTCAAGGTTGTGCTGGACTGTATATATATATTGGAGGCTGTTCTGGGCTGTATATATATTGGACGCTGTGCTGGGCTGTATATATAATAGAGGCTGTGCAGGACTGTATATATATTGGAGGCTTTGCAGGACTGTATATATATTGGAGGCTGTGCTGTGTATATATATTGGAGGATGTTCTGGACTGTATATCTATTGGAGGCTGTTCTGGGCTGTATATATAGTGGAGGCTGTGCTGGGCTGTATATATATTGGGGGCTGTGCTGTATACATAGTGGAGGCTGTGCTGGGCTGTATAAATAGTGGAGGCTGTGCTGTATATATAGTGGAGGCTGTGCTGGGCTGTATATCAATTGGAGGTTGTGCTAGGCTGTATATATATAGTGAAGGCTGTGCTGGGCTGTATATCTATTGGAGAATGTGCTGGACTGCATATATAGTGGAGGCTGTGCTGTATATATAGTGGAGGCTGTGCTGGGCTGTATATATATATCAGAGGCTGTGCTGGGCTGTATATATATCGGAGGCTGTGCTGTATATATATCGGAGGCTGTGCTGGGCTGTATATATATTGGAGGCTATGCTGGACTGTATATATATATATATTGGAGACTGTGCTGTATATATGTATTGGAGGCTGTTCTGGGCTGTATATATATTGGAGGCTGTGCTGTATATATATAGGAGGCTGTGCTGGGCTGTATATATATAGGAGGCTGTGCTGGGCTGTATATATATAGGAGGCTGTGCTGGGCTGTATATATACTGGAGGCTGTGCTGTATATATAGTGGAGGCAGTGCTGGGCTGTATATATACTGGAGGCTGTGCTGGGCTGTATATATACTGGAGGCTGTGCTGTATATATAGTGGAGGCAGTGCTGGGCTGTATATATATAGTGGAGGCAGTGCTGGGCTGTGTATATATAGTGGAGGCTGTGCTGGGCTGTATATATGATTACATACACTAATCCTCTGTGAGGTTCAGTCTCCTCCCTCCTCCCAGGAAACACAGAAATCCTTCACATAGTTCCAGCAGAGAGCGGAGCCGCTGCAGAGCGAGAGAGAGAGGAGGAAGAGGACAAAGCTGCGGCCGCACACAGCAGACAGTCGCCGGACCCCCCACAGCAGTCACGTGGCCGCTACTATTGATGGTACAACACTGACCTACACCGCGCTGTTTATCACATCAGAATCTCCACACCTAAAAAGACGCCGGCACATACGCAGTGTTCTCCTGTCCTTGATGTACGCCCCCTTCTGCCATCATCACTACACCGCGCTGTCATCATCTCCGGGCATCAGTGATGTGTGATTACTGCATACAGGACCTGTGCTGATGTCACAGTCATGTGATCACTTACACACATCTTATTGGATATCAGACTTTCACAGGGTCACATGACAGGAAGTGCTGACCAGTGAGAAGCTCCAGTGCTTTGCTCCTCCCCATGTGACTGATCACATGACGATTACATCACCACAGGTCCTGATCCCCCATGTGCAGATGATCTCCTGTGTCTCCTCTTCCAGCACAGCGCACAGATCCTGGGAGACTCCTGGTGGATCCTCTGGATCTTGTGAGTGGATCCTCTGCTGTGTTTAGATCTATGGATCCCCTCTGCAGATTCTTGGTACAGACCCCTGAGCGGTTGTGCTGGAGCTTCTCCTGCTGCTCACCACTAGTCAGTCCAGTACAGTGTGTCGGTGTATACTGCAGGGAGGAGACTGAACCTCACAGAGGATTAGTGTATGTGTGTAATACTATATATAGCCTAGCCTCCACTATATATACAGCCCAGCACAGCCTCCACTATATATATAGCCCAGCACTGCCTCCGATATATACTGCCCAGCACAGCCTCCACTATATATACAGCCCATCACAGCCTCCACTATATATACAGCACATCCTCCAATATATATACAGCACAGCCTCCAATATATATATATATATATATACAGCCCAGCACAGCCTCCAATATATATACAGCACAACACAGCCTCCAATATATATACTGCCCAGCACAGCCTCCACTGTATATACAGCCCATCACAGCCTCCACTATATATACAGACCAGCACAGCCTCCAATATAAATACTGCCCAGCACACCCTCCACTATATATACAGCCCAGCACTGCCTCCAATATATATACAGCCCAGCACAGCCTCCAATATACATATAGCACAGCCTGCACTATATATACAGCACAGCCTCCACTATATATACAGCCCAGCACAGCCTCCACTATATATATGCAGCACAGCCCCCACTATATATACAGCACAGCCTCCACTATATATACAGCCCAGCACAGCCTCCAGTATATATACAGCCCAGCACAGCCTCCACTATATATACAGCACATCCTCCAATATATATACAGCACAGCCTCCAATATATATATATATATATATACATCCCAGCACAGCCTTCAATATATATACAGCACAACACAGCCTCCAATATATATACAGCCCAGCACAGCCGCCAATTTGTATATAGCCCGGCATCCAATATATCTACAGCGCTGGACAGCCTCCAATATATATACAGCACAGTACAACCTCCAATATACATACAGCACAGCCTCCAATCTAATATATAAAGCTGAATGTGTGTATGTGTGTATGTATGTATGTGTGTGTGTATATCCGGGATTGGCATCTACACCGTCGCAACTACAGCCACATCATTTTGCACAGTCACACGTCTCGACCCCGAGAGCGTCATAGGCTATGTTGTGAGGCGAAATTTTAACCCTGCGCGTTCCAGTTCACCAAACAATTTTGCCCCTATCTACATAATGAGGAAAAAGTGAATGGATAAGTGTTGAGGAAAATCGACAGCTGTCAGCTATAGCCACAAAATTTTGCACAATCACACGTCTGGACCCCGGGAGCATCATAGGCTATGTTGTGAGGCGAAATTTTAACCCCGCGTATTCCAATTCACCAAACAATTTTGCCCCTATCTACATAATGGGGAAAAAGTGACAGTTACCAGTTGACAGTTGTGAATGAGAGGGGCTTAATGATAGCGCCAAAGACTAACAGCACATACCAGCATATAGTCACTAAGGTGGGGCCTTGACATGGAATATGTACCATGCACGGGGACTTGTATACACACCACATGCACACAAAGAGTAACAGCTAAGGTGGAGCCCCAACATTGGATACTCACCATGCACCCGAACACAAACACACACACCACAAAGAGACACACTCCACACAGACACCCCCCCCCCACAGGGACATACACACAAACACACCCCACAGGGACACAAAGACACACACACACCCCAAAGGAACACACAGACCCCATAGGGATGGACACACACCACAGAGACACCCCTCCCCCCCACAAGGACACACAACACAGGGACACCCCTCCCCCCCAAAAGGACACACACCACAGGGACCCCCCCACAGGGACACACAAACCACACAGATGTGCACAAATCACCTCACACAACTCGCCTCATACGTCTGGTATCTTTATTTTCCAAACATAAACATCTGATTAAAAACAGCCAATGTGCAACACATGTGCCATATTGGGAATTAAGGCAGATGTCAGTCACATGAGCTGTCTATTATGTGTATGTGTGAGGTAACATATACTGCCTGGCCGGAGCCTCCAATATATATACAGCCAAGCAGAGCCTCCAAATATATACAGTCTAGCACAGCCTTATGTATATGTGTGTGTGTATGTATGTATATATATATATATATATACACACACAGTGCCTTGTGAAAGTATTCAGCCCCCTATATACAGTGCCTTGTGAAAGTATTCAGCCCCCTATATACAGTGCCTTGTGAAAGTATTCAGCCCCCTATATACAGTGCGTTGTGAAAGTATTCAGCCCCCTATATACAGTGCGTTGTGAAAGTATTCAGCCCCCTATATACAGTGCCTTGTGAAAGTATTCAGCCCCCTATATACAGTGCCTTGTGAAAGTATTCAGCCCCCTATATACAGTGCGTTGTGAAAGTATTCAGCCCCCTATATACAGTGCCTTGTGAAAGTATTCAGCCCCCTATATACAGTGCCTTGTGAAAGTATTCAGCCCCCTATATACAGTGCCTTGTGAAAGTATTCAGCCCCCTATATACAGTGCGTTGTGAAAGTATTCAGCCCCCTATATACAGTGCCTTGTGAAAGTATTCAGCCCCCTATATACAGTGCCTTGTGAAAGTATTCAGCCCCCTATATACAGTGCCTTGTGAAAGTATTCAGCCCCCTATATACAGTGCCTTGTGAAAGTATTCGTTCCCCCTTGAACTTTTCAACCTTTTGCCACATTTCAGGCTTCAAACATAAAGATATAAATTCTAATTTTGTTGTGAAGAATCAACAAGTGGGACACAATCGTGAGGGGGAACCAAATTAATTGGATATTTGAAACTTTTTAAAAAAAAATAAAAAACTGAGGCGTGGGGCGTGCAATATTATTCAGCCCCTTTACTTTCAGTGCAGCAAACTCCCTCCAGAAGTTCAGTGAGGATCTCTGAATGATCCAATGTTGTCCTAAATGACTGGTAATGATAAATAGGATCCACCTGTGTGTAATCAAGTCTCTGTATAAATGCACCTGCTCTGTGATAGTCTCAGGGTTCTGTTTCAAGTGCAAAGAGCATCATGAAGACCAAGGAACACACCAGGCAGGTCCGAGATACTGTTGTGGCGAAGTTTACAGCCGGATTTGGATACAAAAAGATTTCTTAAGTTTTAAACATCTCAAGGAGCCACTGTGCAAGTGATCATATTGTAATGGAAGGAGGATCAGACCACTGCAAATCTACCAAGACCCGGCCGTCCCTCTAAACTTTTATCTCGAACAAGGAGAAGACTGATCAGAGATGAGGCCAAAAGGCCCATGATCCCTCTGGATAACTGCAGAGATCTACAGCTGAGGTGGGAGAGTCTGTCCATAGGACAACAATCAGTTGTGCACTGCACAAATCTGGCCTTTATGGAAGAGTGGAAAGAAGAAGCCATTTCTCAAAGATATCCAGAAAAAGTCTGGTGTGAAGTTCACCACAAGCTGCCTGGGAGACACCAAACATGTGGAATAAGGGAGACCCCAAACATGTGGAATAAGGGGCTCTGCTCAGAGGAAACCAAAATCACACTTTTGCCCACAATGCAAAACGATATGTTTGGTGTAAAAGCAAGAAAGCTCATCACCCTGAAAACACCATCCCCACTGTCACACATGGTGGTGGCCTGAAAACACCATCCCCACTGTCAACTCACATTAACTCTAAAGAAAAGGCCTCAAGCAGTGTGTCCCAAACTCCAGACCTCACGGCCCCCAAGGGCTGTATATATATTTTGGAGGCTGTGCTATATATATGTATATATATATATATTAGAAACTGTGATGAACTGTATATATATTGGAGGCTCTGCTGTATATATATTGGAGGCAGTGCTGCATATATATTGGAGGCTGTGCTGGGCTGTATATATATTGGAGGCTGTGCTGGGCTATGTAAATATTGTACTCTGTGCTGTATATACAGTGCCTTGTTAAAGTATTTGTCCCCCTTGAACTTTTGAACCTTTTGCCACATTTCAACAAGTGGGACACAATCGTGACGTGGAACCAAATTTATTGGATATTTTAAACTTTTTTAACAAATAAAAAACTGAACAGTGGGGTGTGCAATATTATTCGGCCCCTTGAGTTAATACTTTGTAGCGCCCCCCTTTTGCTGCGATTACAGCTGCAAGATGCTTGGGGTTTGTCTCTATCAGTTTTGCACATGGAGAGACTGAAATTCTTGCCCATTCTTCCTTTCAGAACAGCTGGAGCTCAGTGCGGTTGGATTGAGGCGTTTGTGATCAGCAGTTTTCAGCTCTTTCCACAGATTCTCCATTGGATTCAGGTCTGGATGTTACTCGGTCATTCTAACACCTGGATACGGTTATTTTTGAACCTTTCCATTGTAGATTTTGCTTTATGTTTGGGATCATTGTCTTGTTGGAAGATAAATCTCCGTCCCAGTCTCAGGTCTTTTGCAGACTCCAGCAGGTTTTCTTCCAGAATGGTCCTGGATTTGGCTCCGTCCATATTCCCAATTTTAACCATCTTCCCTGTCCCTGCTGAAGAAAAGCCCAAACCATGATGCTGTCACCACCATGTGTAACAGTGGGGATGGTGTTTTCAGGCCACCACCATGTGTTACCGTTCTCCTTCCTCAGGGGTGTGTCCCTGAGGAAGGAGCACGGTAACGGTCCAAAACGCGTAGGCATAAAGAACACCCGTTGAAACCAGTGTTCCAGTTTCTGGTTTCATTCATTCAGCAGCGCGGATCCTGAGACACTTCGTCCCAATAAAACTATTGTTCGCCACGTCGATCGTGGTTGTGTGGGTCCTGCAGCAGCTGTATCCAGGCGTGCATACTTGTTGTGTGTAACACAACTTTTCCAGGTGAGCAGCTTTCAGTAAAGGTACCGTCACACGTGGCAATATTGCATGCAATTTCACTGGCAATTTGCTGGTTGCAGTGAAATCATGGAGACATTGTTCCATTTGTACACTGCAACAAGATAGAACTATGTGTCCATGATTTCACTGCAATTAGCAAATTGCCAGTGAAATTGCAAGCAATATTGCCGTGTGTGACGGTACCTTTAGGTTCTTGCCGATATCTGTAAGGAGATAAGACCCTATTTGTGCATTGTCTCACCCCCTATAGACTGATACCGTCAGATAAGAGGTGGTCCTCGAGGTTTCTCATCCAGATTGCTGACATGGTCGATTCTCTGGGTCTTGTGAATTGATTCACTGCTGTTCTTAGATCTGAGTGTCACTAAGGCTGCTTTCACATACCCTTTTTTTTTTTCCTGTCCGTGGGATCCTACTTTTTGTAGGACCCCACGGACAGGAAAGGACACCACAGGGGGTGACCTATTCTGTGTCCGGGTCTGTGATTATCACGGATCTGGACACAGCGGGGCACTTTCACTTCTGCAATGTATAATATACGTTGTAGAAGTGAAATATAGTAAAAAGAAAGAGGTAAAAAAAAAAAAATCAGTATTCTCACCTATCTTCGATCCACCGCTGCCTCCAGCAAGGTCCGGGTGATTATAGGACCTTTGGTGACGTTACAAGCCGATCAGTTGATCGGGTCACATGACCGCAGTTACCGCGGTAACTGCGGACATGTGACCCGATGACGCTGCCGGGTTGTGACATTACGGCAGGACCTGTAAGCACCCGGACCTTTTAACTGAGCATGCTCAGTTGTACTGAGCATGCTCAGTACACGAAAATCGGGTCCGAGGAACGATCAGCTGTTTCCTCGGACCCATGCTCATAGGCCCCCATGGACGATTATTGGATCAGATTTGGCCTAATTGCCATCTGATTTTATGGGATCCGATATTTTTTTCTGTGCCCAAAATCGAAGCAGTCTCCGAATTTGGGTACAGCAAAACAATCGGACACAAATCGGATGCCACAAAATCAGATGGCAATTAGGCCAAATCCGATCCAATCTGATCCCCATAGGATAACATGGGGGCCAAATCGGATCCGTGGCTGTCCGGACAGCCACGAATACAACAAAAGCGTAATGTGAAAGCAGCCTTATTCAGATTTTCAGCTCACAGCGGCCGGATGAAACATTTATTGTATGAAAAGCGCAGTCTTTTATAATTTTCAGATAGATACTTTTTCTAAGGTCTTGTTTCCTCATGACCTGGGGCAGCTCATAGAGTCCCATGGCTTTCAGTATTATCTTTACTCTGATGACAGATCTACCTCTAAGGACCTGACATCACCTCCTCACTGACCAGAATCCTGTCTTGTCGCTATGTCATCATTCTTTTCTGCTCGATTTCTAAAACTGAACATGGGCAAAACAGAATTCATCATATTTCCCCCATCTCACTCTCCCTCTATACCAGACCCATCAAAGCCATGGGTGATGACTTTCCCCAGTCCCGCATGCTCACTGCCTCAGAGTAATCCTTGACCCCGCACGCTCCCTCAAGTCACATATCCAAGCCCTTCCCACCTCCTGCTGAATCCAACTCAAAAATATCTCCTGGATCTGTACATTCCTTGACCAAGAAACTACGAAAACACTCGTGCATGCTCTCATCATCTCCCACCTCGACTACTGCAACCTCCTATTCTCTGGCCTCCCCTCTAGCACTCTTGCACCTCTCCAATCTACCCTAAATTTTGCTACCTGACTAATCCACCTGTCTCCCCCTTATTCCCTGGCTTCTCTCCTCTCTGCTAAGCCCTTTATTGGCTTCCTATCGTCCAGAGACTCCATTTCAAAACCCTAATCATGATATACAAAGCCATTCACAACCTTTATCCTCCATACATCTGTGACATGGTCTGCTGGTACTCACCTACACGTAACCTGCGATCCCCTCAAGAACTCCTCTATTCCGCTCTTATCTCTTCTTCAGACAACCACAGCAAGATTTCTTCCGTGCTTCCCCCATACTCTGGACCTCTTTGCTGCAACACATCAAACTCTCGCATACCCTGGACCCTGAAGACCCACCTTCTGTCAAGCCTACAAGCTGCAGTGAGTCTCAATCCACAAAACTGCTGCATGACCAGCTCTATCCTCTCCTAGTGTATCCTCACCCATCCATTGTAGACTGTGAGCCCTCATGGGCAGGGTCCTCTCTCCTCTAGTACCTGTGTGTGCTATGTATTGTTCATAAATATTGTAACTGTCTATGGATGCCCCTTTTTCACATGTAAAACGCCATGGAATAAATAGCACTATAATAAATAATAATAATGTTTCTTATGATCAGGACTCTTACCCTTTAATAGAGGATGGTCCTTTCCCTCAGTGACCCCCCTAGGATGGAGCAGGACAGAGACCACATGGCTGCTCGGATATTAGACCTCACCCTGGAGATAATCTACTGGATCACTGGAGAGGTGAGAGCTTCACATCACATCACTCTGATCTCTAGGAATAAAGCAGGGAAATGAGGGGAAAGGTGAAGGATTCTTATCCTCTGTGTAGTGATCGGCGTCTCCCCATACACAGGATCACACAGTAGTGAAGACGTCGTCTGGGGAGTGTGTGGCCCCCCGTGTGTCAGGAGGGCGGAGCAGGACCCCGAGTGACATCACCGAGCCTCCACCTCATTCACTGATACATGAGCAGAAGATCCTAGAACTGACCCACAGGATCACTGATCTGCTGAGCGGAGAGGTGAGCGCTGCCCCCCGGGAATGCGGGGACATTCTACAATAACGCCGGGGGAGGGGTCTGCTAATGACGGCTCATTGTGTGTGTCAGGTCCCTATAAGGTGTCAGGACGTCACCGTCTATTTCTCCATGGAGGAGTGGGAGTATTTAGAAGGACACAAGGATCTGTACAAGGACATAGTCATGATGGAGAATCCCCCGTCCATCACATCCCCGGGTAAGAGGAGACCTTCCTGGGCTGTAGAGGAGAGAACAGGTGTGAGAGTGCTCTAGATTCCCCATCATCTGCTCATCACATACACACAATGGATTCAGTCACTGCCGTTATTTCCTATAGATGGATCCAGTCAGAGGAATCCACCGGAGAGATGTCCCCGTCCTCTATATTCCCAGGATCGGCCAGAAAAGGAGGAGAATGTCCCCCGGGATCATCAGGTAGATGAGATTCCTGTAGATCCTCTATTTGATCACGTTATTGTCACTCAGTCGGTCTCTGCCTGGGGATCAAGTCAGGATCTTCCTTTTGGTTTCTCTTCCAGCTCAGAGGATCTCCGGAGATCTGTCTGTGCTGCAAATATATTCATAAATAGATCATTAATTCTTTGCCTTTTATTAGGGATCAAACACACAACCTCCATCATGGCAGGCGGATAATGTCCTAGTGAGGCACAGGCTGCCCTGCTACGTATAGGAGGATTTTCTCTGTGTAAATATCCACATAGTATCTTCTCCTGGACATATTGTACTGGTGACCGCAAGATTCCTGTGTCATAGGGATTATAGGGAAGATTGATTTCCTGTAAATTCCAATAATCTCCCTATAATTGTAACAACTCGCACAATACAGGGAGCAGATTATTTACAGCGATCGATAAATGACAGAGAAAACATGGCGCAATTGGGTTTTTTTTCATTAACCCCTTACAATAACATGGTTTTATCATTATGGAACTTAAAATATCTGCAGCTGGAAACACAAGGAAACAAGTCGTCATATAGTGAAGATTCTGGGAAATAAAAGTGTTCTGGCCGTTACAGCTATAAGTGAATGAGGAGGAAATAATATTGTGGTCGTGTTATCACATCACAAAGTGTCTATGCCTGTGTTATGTGTATATATTATATCTACTGTGTCCATGTGTGTACTAGTTGTATACATGTGTAATGTATTAGGGGGTGTGTATATACAGGCAGCACCTGATGGAGGGGGAGGGGAGCCCAGACACAAGTTCTGCTCGGGGCCCTTCACTGTCAGTGTCTGTGGCCCCGGCTGCCTCTCTGTAGGTGACTATTACTAATTGTCCCAGATCATCTGACCAAGATAAGGAGGTTCTTGGATGTTTAGTGAGAATCCTCGGTGTTCCTGTAAATTGTGTCCATTCACCGTGTGAGGAGATCCTGATCGCTTCATGTCTTCTAGGAGGTTTCTGACTTTTCCTGTAGATAAGATAAATTCTCATGTCTGTAATGTGGGATTCTTGCAGGAAAGTTCTGGTGGAACGAGGAGTGGACACGAAACCCCCACATCAGAGTCAGTGACCGGTAAGAGGCTCTCATAGATCTTGTCTGACTGTAAAGATCTTTATTATTGGAGATTCACAAATGTCTTCATGGTGATTATTACTATTATTGTTAATAATTTATGTAATGATTATCTGCTCCACGTCTCTGACATCATGTCCTCTATCTGTCTTGTCCTCTCTCTCTCTTTCTCCCTCTCTCAGGTCATGTCTTCATCTCTTCACACCTGACTTGGTTGAATATCTCTATTATTTCTCCCTTCTTCTCTCTGCCGGTTTAGAAATCATTTTGTTTTTATACTTCATGTCATATAACATCTGTCTAAAATATAATAATTCTATTTTTGGTCATATTTTTTCCAATAATATCCAAAGTCCAAAAATATTTTGCTTGAAAAAAAGAATAAAATGTTTCTTTTTCTAGGTGAAGACTGGAGGAGAAGCTGCCATGGAAATCTGCTTTTATCTCCCTTTGATAATGTAGAAGATAACAATTCCTCACAAGATAAAACTCCTAATGTTCCCGTGGTCCTTCACAGCCAACACGTATCCACTGATACCAACAGTCAGAAAACACTATTGTCTAATCAATCACTGATCAGCAAACAAGGAACCGGAAATAGACCGAGGAAAACATCTCTATGTGGGGAAACATGTAATACAAAATCTAATATTTCTTTGAATGAGCAAATTCACAGCAATGAAAGCTCATTTTCATGTTCAAAATGTGGGAAATATTTTCTTAAAGAATTTAGTCTTGTTAGACATCAGAGAACTCACACAGGAGAGAAGCCATTTACATGTTCAGAATGTGGGAAATGCTTTGCCCATAAATCAGATTTTATGAGGCATCAAAGAATTCACACAGGGGAGAAGCCATTTTCATGTTCAGAATGTGGGAAATGTTTTATCAAGAAAGCAAACCTTCTGGAACATCTCAGAAGTCACACAGGGGAGAAGCCTTTTTGCTGTTCAGAATGTGGGAAATGTTTTGCCCATAAATCAAATTTTATGGCACATCAAAGAATTCACACTGAGGAGAAGCTATATTCATGTCCTGAATGTGGGAAGTGTTTTAATATTAAATCAAAATTTCTGGAGCATCTAAGATGTCACACAGGAGAGAAGCCTTTTTACTGTTCAGAATGTGGGAAATGTTTTGCCCAGAAAACAAATTTTATGACGCATCAAAGAATTCACACTGTGGAGAAGTCATATTCATGTTCAGAATGTGGGAAGTGTTTTACTTGGAAATCAAATCTTATAGAACATCAAAGAATTCACACAGGGGAGAAACCATTTTCTTGTTTGGAATGTGAAAAATGTTTTAATCAGAAATCACACCTTCTGAACCATATAAAACGTCACACAGGGGAGAAGCCTTTTTGCTGTTCAGAATGTGGGAAATGTTTTGGCCAGAAATCACAACTTGTGAGACATCAAATAATTCACACAGGTGAGAAGCCATATTCATGTCCTGACTGTGGGAAGTGTTTTAATATTAAAGCAAACCTTCTGGAACATCTCAAAAGTCACACAGGAAAGAAGCCTTTTTGCTGTTCAGAATGTGGGAAATGTTTTGGCCGCAAATCAATTTTAGTGATGCATCAAAGAATTCACACTGAGGAGAAGCCATATTCATGTCCTGACTGTGGGAAGGGTTTTACTCAGAAATCAAATCTGATACAACATGTCAGAAGTCACACAGGGGAGAAGCCATTTTCATGCTCAGAATGTGGGAAATGTTTTAGTGTGAAATCAAATCTTGTGAAGCATCTAAAAGTTCACACAAAGTAAAAGTCATTTGTATGCTTAGATTGGAAGTAACATTTTAGCCAGAAATTAGGGCTCATTAAACATTGGAGAACTCCCCCAGGGGAGAAGCCATTTTAATGCTCTGTCAACTGTTTAGTGGTCACGGCTGGGTACTGTATATCTGATCTCTAGGGGGCAGACGTGCATTACTGTGGACACTATTACATTGGTGGAATTACACTGTGCAGCTTTGCAACTGTATAATTACAGTGTAGTCAGCAGGGGTGTCGGTTGTCACAAACCCACTGATCAGACATTGAAGACCTTTCTTAAGGCCCAGTTACACCAACACATAATTGTGCAGAGATTGTTCGCAGATCTCTGGTTGCAGTGAAATCATGGACACATTGTTCTATTTTGTGGCCGTGTACAAATGTAACAATGTGTCCATGATTTCACTGCAACCAGAGATCTGCGAACAATCTCTGCACAATTATCTGTGTGTAACTGGGCCTTTAGTGATACATCATCATTGGTAAAGTCCTGGACAACTCCTTTAAGGATCAGTTATTACTTGAAATGTGCACACAATAAAAGATACAAAATTACTCAAAATGTTTACTTTCTTGATCCTCCTTTGGCAGCACAGTATTGGGTTTAGGTTTGCCCAGAGGTCTCGGCTTTGGATAATTAACAGTATTTAAAGCAAATACAACAGGTGTTTGCTCCCTACAAGACCTATATACACTATAAATCAGGAGTGTTTTTTCTTACTGCTGTCTATGGACATAACCGGCTTTGCCGATGTGCACCCTGTGCAGTCGCACAGGTCATTGGGCGGCACACACCAGAGGAGGTGCTGCAGGGAGACAGCAACTCACTTTCATCTGCAGGGGGCGCCCTTTCCTCCCTCTGTGTTCTCGTCTTCTCCCGTGTTCACTAGGGAGAAGGGGGAGGGTCGCATGCAGGGCTTCAGCCGGAGAAGCTGCTGACAAACTCCCACTGGTCTTATACATAGAGGACTATAATGTACTGTGTGTACTTGTGTGGTATATATCTGTAATATATTATGTGCTGTCTATATGTGGTATGTATAAGATGTGTGTGTACTGTACAGTGTGCAATATCTATCTGTTATTATCTGTCTATATCTAGCCAGTTACTATATAAAGGGATAGAGATAATATCTATCTGTGTGTCATGTACAGCGTGTAATATATACAGGGGCATAAGGACCGGTCCTGTGAGTGATGGAGGCCATTACTATTTCCTCAGATATGTGGTTATAAACCATTGTGGAGCAGAGAGTCACTGGCTCCCTGTCCTGCACTTGCTCTGCAGCTGCAGGACTCTGATAGTCGTACTAATGTCAGGTGGAGCCACCATGTGATCCTTGTGGGTTCTGCACTTTCAGGCATTTAACAGACCCCCGGCTGTAGAGTGGGTGCAGGGCATGTGCAGGGTGTAATATATATATATTATTTACCCCCACATCTGCCCTTCACCTGTCATGTATAGGATGTAATGTGTATGTGAGTATTATATGGTGTAATTTACGTGTTTGTAATTCTGCACATTCACCTGCTGAATCCACAAGGTGTGTAATATGAGCTCTGTTAGGATTCTTCTTTCCAGTTCGGTTATTCGTCATGTGATTTGCAGACTTGTGGTCATGTGACGACTGACGTCTCCTCCTGCTTTCCTTATTGTTATCATTTTCTGTTGAGAGAAGCTGGAGGAGACGTCAGTCGTCACATGACCACAAGTCTGCAAATCACATGTGAGCGATCACATGACGACCACTCGAATTGTCAAGTGAAATCCTACCAGAGCTCATATTACACACCTTGTGAATTCAGCAGGTGAATGGGCAGAATTAATAACACATGGAGGACGACTATCAGTGTGGGGCAGCAGAGCAGGGAGAAGCCGCCAGGGTGCGACCTCTGGAGCTCGTCATCCTGGTCACATCGTCCCCGGCCGGATATTAAATGTATATTTTCTCATCAGAGTAACACATACACGACTGCAATAATAGAGGAGATGTCTGATTCCTCCAGCCCCGGGGCCGTGCAGGAGGAATGTCAGGATCCCGGATCTTGTGGTAGAATAACACTGGAAGCCTCATACGTTACACGGTGTCACTGCTGTCTGCACATCACGTGGAATGGGTCAGTGCGGAAATGAAAGACAATCTATCAATGTAATGCAGTGTTTCCCAAACTCCAGTCCTCACGGCCCCCAACACATCATGTCTTCAGGATTTCTTTAGTATTGCACAGGTGAAGGAATCATCATCAAGGCATCACCTGTGCAATACTAAAGAAATCCTGAAAACATGACCTGTTGGGGGCCGTGAGGACTGGAGTTTGGGAACCAGTGATGTAATGCAACCGTATCAGCTGGGTTGTGTGTTATGAGGTTCTGCAGCAGTTGAGGCATGTTCTGCATTCACTCCAGTGATAATTATGAGGTTCAGAAGCAGCCAAGGTATGTTCTGCCGTGGCTGAAGTGTGCAAATTTCTACAGGGTCATCCTGCTGCCCTTGTTCCAAATTTCTACAGGGTCATCCTGCTGCCCTCTTCCCAAATTTCTACAGGGTCATCCTGCTGCCCTCTTCCCAAATTTCTGCAGGGTCATCCTGCTGCCCTCTTCCCAAATTTCTACAGGGTCATCCTGCTGCCCTCTTCCCAAATTTCTACAGGGTCATCCTGCTGCCCTCTTCCCAAATTTCTACAGGGTCATTCTGCTGCCCTCTTCCCAAATTTCTACAGGGTCATCCTGCTGCCCTCTTCCCAACTTTCTACAGGGTCATCCTGCTGCCCTCTTCCCAAATTTCTACAGGGTCATCCTGCTGCCCTCGCCCCAACTTTCTACAGGGTCATCCTGCTGCCCTCTTCCCAAATTTCTACAGGGTCATCCTGCTGCCCTCTTCCCAAATTTCTACAGGGTCATCCTGCTGCCCTCGCCCCAACTTTCTACAGGGTCATCCTGCTGCCCTCTTCCCAAATTTCTACAGGGTCATCCTGCTGCCCTCTTCCCAAATTTCTACAGGGTCATCCTGCTGCCCTCGCCCCAACTTTCTACAGGGTCATCCTGCTGCCCTCTTCCCAAATTTCTACAGGGTCATCCTGCTGCCCTCTTCCCAAATTTCTACAGGGTCATCCTGCTGCCCTCTTCCCAAATTTCTACAGGGTCATCAGGCCGCCCTTGCTCCAAATTTTTAGAGAGTAAATGTAAGGGGTGTAGGCGTAGTCACCCCGCCCTGCAATCCACTGTCTGAGAACAAAGTGTATTACTGTATAGATTGTGTGATAATATTTAACTCCCAACCCGACATTTGATGTAATACAACGTCAAGGGTCGGGTCCCGGTGTTTGATGTGAGCTCCGGTGCGACACTCACATCAAACACCCGTCATCTCCTGCATCGGATATCCCGCGATAATAATGCGAGGTCTCCGGTGCTCACGTGACAGCCTGGGGTCCTGCCGAGACCGCGGAAGCTGTCACCGATCGCTTCCTGTGAGTGGTTGGCAAGCGCTGCCAACCACTCACAGTTCACATTTGTGACAGGTCCTAATGTACTGCAGCTCATCGAGACCTGTCACAAGTGATCAGACCCTGCAGCAGTGTGCCTCCCTATGGGGCTGTGTAAAATGAAGAATGAATTAATAAATAAAGTTTTTATAAACATGAAAAAAAAACACAAAGTTCAAATCACCCCCCTTTTCCCCTATCTAATATATAAAGCTGAATGTGTGTGTGTGTGTATGTGTGTGTATGTATATCCTGGATTGGTATCTACACCGTCGCAACTACAGCCCCAAAATTTTGCACAGTCACACGTCTGGACCCCGAGAGCGTCATAGGCTATGTTGTGAGGCGACATTTTAACCCTGCGCTTTCCAGTTCACCAAACAATTTTGCCCCTATCTACATAATGGGGAAAAAGTGAATGGAAAAGTGTTGGGAGGAAAATCGACAGCTGTCAGCTATAGCCACAAAATTTTGCACAGTCACATGTCTGGACCCCGAGTCATAGGCTATGTTGTGAGGGGAAATTTTAACCCCGCGCATTCCAGTTCACCAAACAATTTTGCCCCTATCTACATAATGGGGAAAAAGTGACAGTTACCAGTTGACAGTCGTGAATGAGAGGGGCTTAATGACAGCGCCAAAGACTAAAAGAATATACCAGCATATAGTCACTAAGGTGGGGCCCCAACATGTGATATTCACCACGCACGGGGACATGTATACACACTGCATGCACACAAAGAGTAACAGCAAGTGTATAGTCGCTAAGGTGCAGCTCCAACATTGGATACCCCCCACGCACCCGAACACACACACACACCCCACGGACACACACACACACACACCCTATAGCGACACATTCACTCACCCCACAGGGACACACACAACACAGAGACACACCACACAGACCCCCCCTCCACAGGGAAACACACACATAGCCACCCTATAGGGGCACACCCAACGGGAACACACACACACCACAGAGAGACACACACAACACAGACCCCTACCCCCCACGTGGTTCAGCGGTTGACTGCCATACAGGTGTCGGTGCTGAGAATTGTTCTTCCACGACTCTGGTATGGCTGTAGATGTGTGAGGCTGCAGGTTGATAGCCAGGGGAGTGGCTGTCTATCCTGGATCCTTCTGTCCTGCACCACGAGATGTAGAGGAGCCTTGCAATGAGCAGAACATGATCCCAGAGCCACAATAGGTGAGGAGACCTAAGGGAAACCTGGATCAACCCGGACTCAGGAAGCTTGAAGCTGGTCTGAGCCCAGACCAGACAAGAGTCTGTGATCCTACAGAGGCAGCATCTCCTCATCATGGACTAAGGTTAGTGATCACTCCTATTGATTAAGGTCAGTGATTTCTATTATGGACTAACCGGGACGTGCTGTGCGTCATCCCAGCCATTGGGACAGTCTGAAGAGACATAGTTATGTGCTATATGCAGTTTATGAGGCATGTGAATAAAATGCTGGACTTTGTGTCACTTTAAAGGGATCCTGTCACCCCCAAACCACCTCCTAAGCTATTAAAAGCTGTCCCTAGAGCATAGTAACACTTACCCTACACTCCTTTTAGCTCCTAAATGCATATATTGAAACTGAATATAAACGTTATAAAAGTACCTCATTACTGATGTTAATGAGTGACTATGGTATTCATAGTCACCCAGCCAGGCTGTCCCTCTTCATAATATCACGCCTGAATAGGCGTGATCTTCATCATACATTCAAATGCACGCCTCCCTGCGCGCCTCCCCGCTCTCCTATTCCGGACCGCTGCTGTGTGGGGGCTGTATGACGCGATTCGCGTAATTTCTGGAACCGGGTGACGTATTTACACCCGCGCCGCTGTTAGAGCTTCAAGCCCCGTACTGCGCATGCGCTTGCGCAGTGCAGCAGAAAGAAGAAAGGAGGCAAATTAATTCAGTCTTTACCTTTAATACTTTTGGTTGATGACTAGTTGAATCCAGGGGTACTGGTCACCAGATCCATTGTCCGCTCAGCCTGGAAACAGCTGGAGTCCACTTCCCAGTTGCAATGAGCATGCCTTCATTCTGCGCTTTATATTCAGAGTTTCAGATGCCTGTGAGCTTCTCTTTGTACTCAATTCTCTGTGTTGTTTCCCATCCAGCAGGCAATGCAAGCCTATTAGGGGTGCTGTCCTGTTTCTCACAGCTCCAGGCTCTATATAATGCTGTGCTCCTGCGTCTACACGGGTGAACAGCAGACCTGCAGTCCCCAGGTCTCCAGACTCTGCTCCCAGGGTTTACAATACCTGGATAGCACACTACTCTGGTGTCCTCCTCACAGCGCGACCCTGGGGTGAGCTCTAACCCCAAGAGCTCTTGTCTCCTCATGCATCTGTAGCACCCCAGGGTATGGGAACTTGGATGTCTAGGCCTCTTTCTCACCAAATGGAGAGAAGCAGTTTGTAGTGATTCCGGGATATACACCGCACTGACCAGGAGGAGTAGATAAGGAATCTTTATTCAGCACACATCACACAACACAATACAGAATACATGCCCTGAGGAAGTGGTCAGGTGACCACTAAACGCGTCGGCGGTTCCAGTGTGTTGTGTGATGTGCAGTGACCAGGATTTACAACCAGTTGTGGGTGTCACAACAAAAGGAGGTGAGTGGATCCCTGCAAGCCCCCTTTTGGTGTCCCCCTGGTAACCACTCTATGTGCGCTCCCCTCCCCCCTCTTTGTGTATATTGTTTCCAAATGGGGAATGTCGCCGTGGCCTGCCCAGATTCGTGGCCCCGAGGTACAGCCTAAAAGAAGGGGGTGTTTTAGTATTCACAAGGGATTAAAGATTTTGTCTCGTGACACCACCTGTAGTACCTGGTGACTAGACACCAGCGCCTCCACAGTCCTCCGGAGGGTGGTGGTATTGCGGCTAGGGTGGAGCAGCTCCCTACAGGTGGAGCTAAACATCCGGGCAGTGATGATTGTGAGGAATGGAGCAGGGGTTTGGCCAGGTTGTGGATTAACGGGATAGTCTCTGCTTAATGGGGACAGGGAGTGAAGAACACACACACTGTTGAATGTCTCTAACTTTTACTGGTAGTATAGCAGGTAAACATCCGGAACACTGTCGGGTGACCAGGAAACACAGTGGAATCTCCACAGCAAGTGGGTGTAAGGCCTCCGTGTTCTTTTCCCCCTGTTGAAGCCCCTGCCCTGTGTAGAACTTGGCTGGCCTCCACTACTCTCTCTCTCTCTTCACCTGTGCTGTCAACGGGACACCTCTGATGACTACTGCCGTTTCTCTCTTAAGACATACCCTGAAAATAAGACATACTAAGGGAGTTTGCATAGCTGCTAAATATAAGTATCAATATGGCCGCGGTATGAGAGGCACGTGTGCCACAGGGCTCCTACCATCACGCTTTAATCGTGCATCATGCCCCCCTACCCATGCAGATCTCCATCAAGCAGCAGCCCCATGCGAGCATCATGCCTCCCTACCCACGCAGATGCCCATCAAGCAGCAGCCCCATGTGAGCATCATGCCCCTCTA
Source organism: Allobates femoralis (assembly GCA_033576535.1). NCBI lineage: Eukaryota > Metazoa > Chordata > Amphibia > Anura > Aromobatidae > Allobates > Allobates femoralis. The sequence continues at coordinate 618,859,752 of JARQOC010000001.1, read as the reverse complement.
CCCACGCAGATCAGCCCCATGTGTGCATCATGCCCCCTACCCACGCAGATCCCCATCAAGCAGCACCCCCATACAAGCATCATGCCCCCCTACCCACGCAGATCAGCTCCGTGCATCATGCCCCCTACCTACGCAGATCCCCATCAAGCAGCAGCCCCATGCAAACATCATGCCCCCCCTACCCACGCAGATCCCCATCAAGCAGCAGACCCATGTGAGCATCATGCCCTCCTACCCACCCAGATCAGCTCCGTGCGTGCATCATGCCCCCCTACCTACGCAGATCCCCATCAAGCAGCAGCCCCATGCGAGCATCATGCCCCTCTACCCACGCAGATCTCCATCAAGCACCAGCCCCATGCAAGCATCATGCCCCCCTACCCACGCAGATCCCCATCAAGCAGCAGCCCCATGCGAGCATCATGCCCCTCTACCCACGCAGATCCCCATCAAGCAGCAGCCCCATGCGAGCATTATGCCCCTCTACCCATGCAGATCCCCATCAAGCACCAGCCCCATGCAAGCATCATGCCCCCCTACCCACGCAGATCAGCCCCATGCAAGCATCATGCCCCTCTACCCACGCAGATCCCCATCAAGCAGCAGCCCCATGTGAGCATCATGCCCCTCTACCCACGCAGATCTCCATCAAGCAGCAGCCCCATGCAAGCATCATACCCCTCTACCCACGCAGATCCCCATCAAGCAGTCCCATGTAAGCATTATGCTCCCCTAACCATGCAGATGACCCTACCCACGCAGATGCCCATCAAGCAGCAGCCCCATGCGAGCTTCATGCCCCCCTAACGCAGATCAGCCTCATGCGAGCATCATGCCCCCTACCCACGCAGATCCCCATCAAGCAGCAGCCCCATGTAAACATCATGTCCCATCAGACCCCCAGCAAGCAGTCCCATGTAAGCTTTATGCTCCCCTACCCACTCAGATCCCTGAGAAGAAGTCCCATGCAAGTATTATGCTTCTCTATGCACAGAATCAGGAGATGCATGCAGACCCTGGGATGTGTTTATCTTTATAACATGTTTTCCACCTGCAGAGTCACGTGGTGCAGAGTCACGTGGTGCAGGAGACACTGAGCTCCATGAAGAATTCTCCCACCGACCTCAGTCCTGTCAGGAGAAGCCCCAGCCTCACAGCAGCACGAGGGAAAGGGAGGGCACGCCCCTGTAATGAGGAGGCCCCGCCTCTTCCGGTGACGTCACACCCTGCAAGCAGTCTGTATTCTCCAGCATCTACCATTTAGTAATCACACAGCACTGATGCCCGGAGTTGATGACAGCGCGGTGTAGGTCAGTGTTGTACCGTCAATAGGAGCAGCCACGTGACTGCTGTGGGGGGCCCGGTGGCTGTGGGGGGCCCGGTGGCTATGGGGGAGCTGTGGCTGTGGGGGGCCCGGTGGTGTTGGGGTGGCCCGGTCGCTGTGGGTCCGGCGGCTGTCTGCTGTGTGTGAGCCGCTGTGTGCGGCCGTGAGCCGCTGTGTGCGGCCGCAGCTTTGTCCTCTTCCTCCTCTCTCTCTCGCTCTGCAGCGGCTCCGCTCTCTGCTGGAACTATGTGAAGGATTTCTGTGTTTCCTGGGAGGAGGGAGGAGCTGCCTGCAGGGAGGAGACTGAACCTCACAGAGGATTAGTGTATGTGTGTAATCCTATATACAGCCCAGCACTGCCTCCACTATATATACAGCCCAGCACAGCCTCCATTATATATACAGCCCAGCACAGCCTCCATTATATATACAGCCCAGCACAGCCTCCATTATATATACAGCCCAGCACTGCCTCCACTATATATACAGCCCAGCACAGCCTCCATTATATATACAGCCCAGCACAGCCTCCATTATATATACAGCCCAGCACAGCCTCCATTATATATACAGCCCAGTACAGCCTCCACCATATATACAGCCCAGCACAGCCTCCATTATATATACAGCCCAGTACAGCCTCCACCATATATACAGCCCAGCACAGCCTCCATTATATATACAGCCCAGCACAGCCTCCATTATATATACAGCCCAGCACTGCCTCCACTATATATACAGCCCAGCACAGCCTCCATTATATATACAGCCCAGCACAGCCTCCATTATATATACAGCCCAGCACAGCCTCCATTATATATACAGCCCAGTACAGCCTCCACCATATATACAGCCAGCACAGCCTCCATTATATATACAGCCCAGTACAGCCTCCACCATATATACAGCCCAGCACAGCCTCCACTATATATACAGCCCAGCACAGCCTCCACTATACAGCCCAGCACTGCCTCCACTATATATACAGCACAGCCTCCACTATATATACAGCCCAGCACTGCCTCCACTATATATATACAGCCCAGCACAGCCTCCACTATATATACAGCCCAGCACAGCCTCCACTATATATACAGCCCAGCACTGCCTCCACTATATATACAGCCCAGTACAGCCTCCACTATGTATACAGCCCAGCACAGCCTCCACTATATATACAGCCCAGCACTGCCTCCACTATATATACAGCACAGCCTCCACTATATATACAGCCCAGCACTGCCTCCACTATATATATACAGCCCAGCACTGCCTCCACTATATATACAGCCCAGTACAGCCTCCACTATATATACAGTACAGCCTCCACTATATATACAGCCCAGCACAGCCTCCACTATATATACAGCCCAGCACTGCCTCCACTATATATACAGCACAGCCTCCACTATATATACAGCCCAGCACTGCCTCCACTATATATACAGCCCAGCACTGCCTCCACTATATATATATAGCGCCCAGCACAGCCTCCACTATATATACAGCCCAGCACAGCCTCCACTATATATACAGCACTGCCTCCACTATACATACACAGCCCAGCACTGCCTCCACTATATATACACAGCCCAGCACTGCCTCCAATATATATACACAGCCCAGCACTGCCTCCACTATATATACACAGCCCAGCACTGCCTCCTCTATATATACACAGCCCAGCACTGCCTCCTCTATATATACACAGCCCAGCACTGCCTCCACTATATATACACAGCCCAGCACTGCCTCCTCTATATATACACAGCCCAGCACTGCCTCCACTATATATACACAGCCCAGCACTGCCTCCACTATATATACACAGCCCAGCTCTGCCTCCACTATATATACACAGCCCAGCACTGCCTCCACTATATATACACAGCCCAGCACTGCCTCCACTATATATACACAGTCCATCACTGCCTCCATTATATATACAGCCTAGCACAGCCTCCATTATATATACAGCCTAGCACAGCCTCCAATATATATACAGCCCAGCACTGCCTCCACTATATATACAGCCTAGCACAGCCTCCAATATATATACAGCACAGCTGGCTCTTGGAAGAAGGGAGGAAAGAACTAAACTTCAGGTTGTGGTGAAGGGGTAAAACATGTGGCTCCTCCCAATATTGGAGAACAAGGTGAAGGCAAAGTGACAGCGGCACAATGCGGCGGAGGTCAGACGCAGCATAACACGGATGATGATGATATCACAATGTCCAGAGCAGCCGGCGGCTCCTTGACCCGAGTGTGACAGCTTAATGTATTATCCTTCATGCGATTATCTATTGGACTTAGTTTATACTTATGAGGCTCCGCGCTACACCTTTCAATGGCAATGAATACCTTATTTGAATGTACTATTGCTTAGTGTATACTGATGGGGTTCTGTCTGCAATTCATATATAGGTGGTAATAATTACACGTTCAAATGTTGGTACAACCCTGTACGGGAGGTTTATTAGTATTTTTGTCAAAAATTTGTTCAAAAACTACGGTACATTTATTCAATAAATTCCATAAAATCTGCACTTCAAGCGGGTTTATAAAGTGTGCTGGCTTCACACAGTGGGGGCTCCTCTTGTGTTGTGTCTATGTGATTGGGGGCTCTTTCTGTAATAGATCACTATATAGTATTACGTGCTTTTGTTTCAGATCTCCGTTATACGTATTACTTAGTGTTAATAAATGATTCACCTTGGTTTGCCTCAAGTTTGTCCTTCAGCTGTGGAGTCTTTTTTGGATCTGGTTTCTATCTGTAATAAATTAATTTATACTTCATTTACTTAATCATGGGATAGGCTAACACGGACTCTCATCAGTTGTTGTTTACCTTCTAATGTTGACTCCTGCTGCATTTGTTGTCCTGTTCCTTTAAGTGCTTGGTATCTATTAGTATCCACTAGTTGGTTGCGGTAATATCTTCCTACTTCACATCGGGATTTCCTACAACAGTAGTCTTGTATGTCATTTCTTTCTCTTACACTTTCATTCAATGTGGATGTCCCTAACGTGGCACTTACTTCTAGGGTTAGCCCTTAGGTCCCGCTGGCTTCCGCTGTCGGTGTTGTCCTCCTGGATGGTTCTGGACCTTCTTGGTTGCCGAGAGCGCGCGCGCTTCCGTTTCGGGCACACACTTCCGGTCAGCTGATCCTACGTCAGCACCTACGTAGCGGTCATGAGACTGGTAGGGACGGAGCGTAGCGCGGTGACTGATCTACAAGACACAATATGATTTACAGTCCGATATCGGAGGAGCCGGGTCCATATTTCTCCACAATACATTTTCCATTGCTCCCGAGCTACAGACGAACAGCTGAACTCCTCCATATTGGCAGGTTCTGATTAATATAATGTCAGAGGAATAGTCTGTAGTGATCTGTTCACCAACAAGAGGCGGCTCCTGTGCATCCAAACAGACACTTATTAATTATGTGTTCCCGTAAAGGTAAACACATAATAATAATACATTATATTTATATAGCGCCAATCTATCCCGCAGCACTTTACAATTAAGTGAGGAGCAAAGTACAGATAATAACGACAATAGAAAGTAATACATAGCTCACAAGTTACAGGAGGGGTGAGGGCCCTGCTCACAAGCTCACAATCTATAAGGACATAGGGGGACACAGTAGGTAGGGCGTGCTTGTAGGGTCTGGTATGTTGATCATTATGATAAATAAGGGATTTCCATATGAGGTCGCATGCTCCGCTCATGAGCCAGTGCTGTCTATATGCGCTTAAGTGCTATTGGTTTTATGGAGGATGTGGAGACAGAGGATAGGAAGAAGGTTGTAATTAACATTTTGGAGGATGGGAGAGGGGAAAGTTATGTTAGTTTATTAAGTTGATAGGCCTGTGTAAAGAGATGTGTTTTTAAGGAATGCTTAAAAGCATGGGGGCTAGATGTTATTTGCAACGTTTAGGGTAGTGCATTCCAGTGGACTGGTGCAGCGCAAGAGAAATCTTGGAGACGGAGGTGTTAAGTTCGAATGATGGGTGATGTTAGTCTGAGATCAGTTGTATAACGGAGGGCACAGGTAGGGCGATAGAGATGATTGGTGATATATAGGGGGTGCAGAACTGTGGAGGGCTTTGTGGGTGAGATAGATGTTTGTATTGAATCCTGTAGTGGATGGGCAACCAGTGTAATGATTGGCATAAGGCGGGGGCGTCTGTGAAGAAGCTGTATAGAAAAATGACCCTGTCTGCTGCATTAAGGATGGACTGGAGAGGAGAAAGTTTGGTTAGAGGGACACCGATCAGTAAAGAGTTGCAGTAGTCCAGACGGGAATGAATGAGAGCGACAATGAATGTTTTTGTAGTTTCAAAGGAAACCGTTGAATTCTAGAGATGTTTTTAAGGTGCAGGTAACATGAGCGAGTAAGTGACTGGATACAGGGGATAAATGAAAGGTCAGTGTCAAATATGACCCCAAAACAACGAGCCTGCTGATTGGGAGTTATGGGAGGAAATACTAGAAAATCAGTTTTGGAGAGATTCAGTTTCAGAAAGAGGGAGGACACGGTGTGAGAGACAGAAGAGAGACAGTCACTGGTATTGTGATGTAATGCAGGGATGATGTCAGGGGAAGATGTGTATAATTGGGTATCATCAGCATAGGGATGGTACTGAAAACCAAATCTGGTGATGTTTTGCCCAATTGGGGCAGTGTGCAGAGAGAAGAGGAGGGAGTCCAGGACTGAGCCCTAAGGAGCCCCGATGGTAGAAGAGAGGAAGAGGAGCCTGTGAAAGATACAGTGAAGGAGCGGTCAGAGAGGTAGGAGAAGAACCAGGAGAGAGCGGTGTCCTTGAGGCCAAATAAGTGGAGCATGGAGAGGAGGAGCTGGTGATCCAGAGTGATGAGATCGGCAGAGAGGTCTAGGAGAAATAACAATGAGCAATGTCCATTGGCATTTACAGTTGATAGGTCATTATAGACTTTGATGAGGGCAGTTTCAGTGGAATGTAAAGAGCAGAATCCAAATTATAAAGGATCGAGGAGACCGTGATCAGAGAGATGGCGGATCAGACGGGAGTGGATCAAACGCTCCAGGAGTTTAAAGATAAAGGGAAGATTAGAGACAGGTCTGTAGTTAGCAGCACAGTTCTGGTTGAGGGATGGTTTTTTGAGTAGGGGAATTATGATGGAGTGTTTGAATGAAGAGGGAAAGATACCGGATGAAAGAGAGGTTAAGTATTTTAGTTACATTCTTACTGACACGCCCCCTCCAGGGCCAGGGAAGACTTGGGAACCGGGCAGTTACTCGTTGTTCTCTTCACCTTCTCGGTTCTTTTCATGGGGACAAACTGGGGCAGAGACCTGGAATTATGACAGGGAAAGTCTGAGGGGATTAGGGGTATTCGTGACGCCACCTGCGGTAGGTGGCCAGGACAGTCGCCTCTGCTTCAGAACCTCTGGGGATGAGGACCGGCAGCTTAGATGGTTCCGCTCCCCACAGGTGGAGCACGGTCCCCAGGGCAGTAGGATGGAGGAGTCAGTTCATACCTTGGCAGATGTTCACTGGGTCGTTAGTAACCCGATGTCTCATGCAACCTCTGCAGCCGGTGGTCGCCACTAATAAAAGCCTCACATACTACAGCTGGAGTTCTGTTACTTTTATTCAGTTCTTTCAGCATGGCCGCCAGGTACATCTCTTGCCAACCTCTGGTTCAGCGTTGTCCCCAGAACTGGGTTAGTGCAGTCAAGCCATGATTGGTGCCCTTTTTGTCCTCTCTAGATGTTCCTCTCTCTGGTGTTCGTTCTCTCTCAGCGCTATAAGGGGTAGTTCTCTTCTGAGGCGAGCGGGCCATCGCTCTGCCCCTCAACTCTCAGCGCCCTCCACAGCACACAGCTCAAGTACCGACAGCCGTGAGTGCTTATGTGTCCCCAGTCCCGAGGCTCTGCTCTCTAGTTCAGCTGCCTTCCCCAAGTTGTTGTTCGGCCTGGGAAGAACATTGTGATGAAAGCAGCCGACCAACTCCTCTACCTTTCCTGTTTTCAGGTCTGGGGGTATGTGAGAATTGTAACCCACCATGTGAGAGAGCAGCAGTGGCGGTGTTGTCTATCTGCTGGATCCAGCTTTCTGTAAGAACCAGGAGGTCAAGGGAGTTGGAAAGGAATAAATCTTGATTGTAGGGGAGTTTGTTGCATGCTAACCAAGAGTTCCTTTCTACCATTTCTATTAATTGTGCCCTATGGGAGTGATGAGTATTTATAAGATTGGCCATGTTTCTGTGTGCTGCTGGAAGAGCGTTAAATAAAGTAATGGAAGCAGGGCCGGGGTTAGGAGTGACATCGCCAGCTGCTAGGAGGTGAAAAAAGAAAAAGAGAAGATGTTTCGGTGTTTCAGCATAGTTAATTTAAAATCACAGACATGGTCTAAACCCTGTATGGGCGATAATTTGGCCAAACGCTGTCATTTTACACCCAGTGAGAACCATTGAGGAACTTCAAATGGCATTTTCTAGGGTGCAGGCTCTCATCGCTCACAGAAGGCTGCTGGCTCTTTAGGACAGATTGGTCGCCAATGACCCATCACAAGTAGGAGTTGGATGCAGTTGGCTCCTTCTGTCCCATACTCTGCCCGTCCACCTCCCAAAATGTGGCGCATAATAGTAAATAGAGATGTGAAGGAAGCTGGAGACCTCAGGAGCGGCCGCAATGTGTCTCCCTGCAGATCCCTTACACCTCACCCTACACAGGATCCACTGGATCTTCACCAGCGGCCGCCTTCTTCCACCACTGGGATCCAGCTGCACATTTCCCCCCTGACTTGTGGCTGCACCATAATGACTAAGTCTCTCCCCTACTATCCAGCCCTATGTGGAGACTCTTCACAGGCTTCTCTCTCCTTAGTCAGATGAGAGAGTGACGATATCTACACACAGAATAGGGACGTCTCCTCCTTCTATGTTTCCTCCTTGGCCTAATCCTGTCCAGTCACATCCACATCTGCAGGAGACATCTCTGCTTATTGTTACCGGCCCATGTCTTCCCCCTCCAGGTGCTTGGAATCTTCTCCCTTATTCCTTAAGGAACCGATAGGATCAGACACCATCAAGGTGAACATCTCTGGATTTGCTCTGCCATTCTCTGCCTAGTGTGTCCCAAACTCATAGCCCCCAAACAGACCATGTTTTCAGGATTTTCTTAGTATTGCCCAGGTGATGCCTTTATAATGTTCCATCCTGAGAAAATCCTGGAATCATGACCTGAGAGGTCTGTAGTGTGGGAAACCGCTGTAGACCTTCTGTTTAGAGTTGATGCAAATTGATTCTTGGGACCTGGTGCATCGTCCAGATCAGTAATATGTGACCACTGGACGAGCGCCCTGAGGACTGCCTCTTAGGGTATGTGCCCACAGGAAGGTTTTGCTGCTTTTGAGATCAGGTTTTGCCTTGGTTTTATGTAAGTCTATACTAATCTAATCCTGAGTTTTTGGTTTCCAGCAAAACCTATGTGATCAGGGAAAAGCTTTCACACACATTGGTTTTTGTTCTCTGGAGACAGTGTACACACCACAGGATTTGCTGCATTATTGTTTTCCAGCAAAACCTCTGATTCTAGGATTAGCTGCCAACACATTGGTTTTTGTTTGGTGAAGAAAGTGGAAACACCTCAGGTTTTGCTGTATTATATAGAAAGAATGAGCATGTCAAAACCTTCCTGTGGGCACATACCCTTACAGGATGGCATCCTAACTCCTCTTTTGATTCTCCGCCTGGTGTGACCTCATTGTTGTGGGATGATGCAAATGTGACATTGTGCCAGGCCGGCCAATCAAGAGAAGCCACTGATACCATCAGGTAAGAGGTGATCCTCAAGGATTCCCATCTACGGGCCATAGATTGCTGACATGGTGGATTCTCTGGATCTTGTGAGTTGATTCTCTGCTGTTTTTAGATCTATGATTTTCAGCTCACACCGGCCGGATGAGACCTTTATTGTATGAAAAGTGCAGTCTTTCATAATTCTCAAACTTGTTTCCTCAGGTTCCTTATGATCAGGACTCTTTCCCTGGAGATAATCTACTGGATCACTGGAGAGGTGAGAGCTTCACATCACATCACTCTGATCTCTAGGAATAAAGCAGGGAAATGAGGGGAAAGGTGAAGGATTCTTCTCCTCTGTGTAGTGATCGGCGTCTCCCCATACACAGGATCACACAGTAGTGAAGACGTCGTCTGGGGAGTGTGTGGCCCCCCGTGTGTCAGGAGGGCGGAGCAGGACCCCGAGTGACATCACCGAGCCTCCACCTCATTCACTGATACATGAGCAGAAGATCCTAGAACTGACCCACAGGATCACTGATCTGCTGAGCGGAGAGGTGAGCGCTGCCCCCCGGGAATGCTGGGACATTCTACAATAACGCCGGGGGAGGGGTCTGCTAATGACGGCTCATTGTGTGTGTCAGGTCCCTATAAGGTGTCAGGACGTCACCGTCTATTTCTCCATGGAGGAGTGGGAGTATTTAGAAGGACACAAGGATCTGTACAAGGACATAGTCATGATGGAGAATCCCCCGTCCATCACATCCCCGGGTAAGAGGAGACCTTCCTGGGCTGTAGAGGAGAGAACAGGTGTGAGAGTGCTCTAGATTCCCCATCATCTGCTCATCACATACACACAATGGATTCAGTCACTGCCGTTATTTCCTATAGATGGATCCAGTCAGAGGAATCCACCGGAGAGATGTCCCCGTCTTCTATATTCCCAGGATCGGCCAGAAAAGGAGGACAATGTCCCCCGGAATCATCAGGTAGATGAGATTCCTGTAGATCCTCTATAGATTGATGTAATGAAGCTTCTCCTGATCTCCTCCGGCCGCCGTGTACTGGAGGCTCCATCAGACCCTGGTATTGGCGGCTGTGCTCGGTATAAATGGTGTCTGGGGTTACATAAGATCGAATTCTAGAGATGTTTTTGAGGTGTAGGTGACATGAGCGAGCGAGTGACCAGATGTGGGGAGTAAAGGAGAGATCCGAGTCACATATAACCCCAAGACAGCGGGCGGCTGCCTGAGGAATAACGATAGAACCACATACAGAAATGGCAATATTAGGTTTCGGAAGATTAGGAGAAGGAGGAAACACGAGAAGTTCAGTTTTTGACAGATTCAATTTAAGGTAGAGAGAAGACATGATGTTAGAGACAGCAGTAATGTGGGGGTGATGTCAGGAGAAGAGGTGTATGCTGGGTGTCGTCAGCATAGAGATGGTACTGAAAACCAAATCTACTGATAGTTTGTCCAATTGGGGCAGTGTATAGAGAGAAGAGAAGGGGACCTAGGACTGAACCCTGAGGAACCCCAACCGTGAGGGTAAGAGGAGAGGAAGAGGAGCCGGCAAAAGATACAGAGAAGGAGCGGTCAGAGAGGTAGGAGGAGAACCAGGAGAGAGCGGTGTCCTTAACTCCAATAGAGCGGAGCATAGAGAGAAGGAGCTGGTGATCCACAGTATCGAATGCAGCGGAGAGATCCAGGAGGATCAGCAGGGAATAGTGACCATTAGATTTAGCGGTTAGTAGATCATTACAGACTTTAGTGAGGGCAGTTTCAGTAGAGTGTAAGGAGCAGAAACCGGATTGTAGAGGGTCACAAAGAGAATTGTCAGAGAGATAGCGGATCATACAGGAGTGGACCAAGCGTTCCAGGAGATTAGAGATGAAGGGGAGATTAGAGACAGGTCTGTAGGTAGCAGCAGAGTTTTGGTCGAGGGATGTTTTTTTTAATAATGGGTGAATGCTGGCATGTTTGTAGGAAGAGGAGAAAACACCAGATGAGAAAGATTAAATAATTTAGTTAGGTGAGATGTGACAGCTGGAGAAAGGGATGGAAGGAGATGTGAGGGAATAGGGTCGCTGGTGCAGGTAGTAGGGAGAGAAGATGCAAGAAGCCGGGTGACTTCTTCCTCTGTGACCGGATCAAAGACCGGAAGTGAGTTGGATGAAGTGCAGAAGGGAGGAGAATGCATGATGTTCTGAGGCTGTGAGGAAATTTCCCATCGTATGTGGTCAATTTTGTCTTTAAAATAGTTGGTCAGATCGTCAGCTGTGAGGCCGGTGGTTGGGGCCTGTACTCTGTCCAGATCGTCAGCAGTGAGGCTGGTGGTTGGGGCCTGTACTCTGTCCAGATCGTCAGCTGTGAGGCTGGTGGTTGGGGCCTGTACTCTGTCCAGATCGTCAGCTGTGAGGCTGGTGGTTGGGGCCTGTACTCTGTCCAGATCGTCAGCTGTGAGGCTGGTGGTTGGGGCCTGTACTCTGTCCAGATCGTCAGCTGTGAGGCTGGTGGTTGGGGCCTGTACTCTGTCCAGAGCCTCGGCAGTGAGGCTGGTGGTTGTGGCCTGTATTCTGTCCAGATCGTCAGCTGTGAGGCTGGTGGTTGGGGCCTGTACTCTGTCCAGATCGTCAGCACTGAGGCTGGTGGTTGTGGCCTGTACTCTGTCCAGATCGTCAGCACTGAGGCTGGTGTGGTTGGGGCCTGTACTCTGTCCAGATCGTCAGCTGTGAGGCTGGTGGTTGGGGCCTGTACTCTGTCCAGATCGTCAGCTGTGAGGCTGGTGTGGTTGGGGCCTGTACTCTGTCCAGATCGTCAGCTGTGAGGCTGGTGGTTGGGGCCTGTACACTGTCCAGATCGTCAGCTGTGAGGCCGGTGGTTGGGGCCTGTACTCTGTCTAGATCGTCAGCGCTGAGGCTGGTGGTTGGGGCCTGGGCTCTGTCCAGATCGTCAGCTGTGAGGCTGGTGGTTGGGGCCTGGGCTCTGTCCAGATCGTCAGCTGTGAGGCTGGTGGTTGGGGCCTGCACTCTGTCCAGATCGTCAGCTGTGAGGCTGGTGGTTGGGGCCTGTACTCTGTCCAGATCGTCAGCAGTGAGGCTGGTGGTTGGGGCCTGTACTCTGTCCAGATCGTCAGCTGTGAGGCTGGTGGTTGGGGCCTGTACTCTGTCCAGATCGTCAGCTGTGAGGCTGGTGGTTGGGGCCTGCACTCTGTCCAGAGCCTCGGCAGTGAGGCTGGTGGTTGTGGCCTGTATTCTGTCCAGATCGTCAGCTGTGAGGCTGGTGGTTGGGGCCTGTACTCTGTCCAGATCGTCAGCACTGAGGCTGGTGGTTGTGGCCTGTACTCTGTCCAGATCGTCAGCACTGAGGCTGGTGTGGTTGGGGCCTGTACTCTGTCCAGATCGTCAGCTGTGAGGCTGGTGGTTGGGGCCTGTACTCTGTCCAGATCGTCAGCTGTGAGGCTGGTGTGGTTGGGGCCTGTACTCTGTCCAGATCGTCAGCTGTGAGGCTGGTGGTTGGGGCCTGTACACTGTCCAGATCGTCAGCTGTGAGGCCGGTGGTTGGGGCCTGTACTCTGTCTAGATCGTCAGCGCTGAGGCTGGTGGTTGGGGCCTGGGCTCTGTCCAGATCGTCAGCTGTGAGGCTGGTGGTTGGGGCCTGGGCTCTGTCCAGATCGTCAGCTGTGAGGCTGGTGGTTGGGGCCTGTACACTGTCCAGATCGTCAGCTGTGAGGCTGGTGGTTGGGGCCTGTACACTGTCCAGATCGTCAGCTGTGAGGCTGGTGGTTGGTGCCTGTACTCTGTCCAGATCGTCAGCAGTGAGGCTGATGGTTGGGGTCTGTACTCTGTCCAGATCGTCAGCAGTGAGGCTGGTGGTTGGTGCCTGTACTCTGTCCAGATCGTCAGCTGTGAGGCTGGTGGTTGGGGCCTGTACTCTGTCCAGATCGTCAGCTGTGAGGCTGGTGGTTGGGGCCTGTACTCTGTCCAGATCGTCAGCTGTGAGGCCGGTGGTTGGGGCCTGTGCTCTGTCCAGATCGTCAGCTGTGAGGCCGGTGGTTGGGGCCTGTGCTCTGTCCAGATCGTCAGCTGTGAGGCTGGTGGTTGGAGTTTGTCCTCTGTACAGATCGTCAGCTGTGAGGCTGGTGGTTGGGGCCTGGACTCTGTCCAGATCGTCAGCTGTGAGGCTGGTGGTTGGGGCCTGGACTCTGTCCAGATCAACAGCTGTGAAAAATGTTAAATAATCATTTAGGATTGTTGGCTAGTGATGTGATAAGGGTTTTGTAGTAAACTTGTTTGGAGAGGTGAATGGTGGTGTTGTATGTTTTAAGCATAACATTTATAATGGACGAAATCTTCGGCCAGGTTGGATTTTCTCCACAGGCATTCTGACTGAGAATGAAAGAAGATTGTGGTCAGAGAGCGGAAGAGGGATATTAGTAAAATCATCCACTGAACAGAGACGGGAGAAGATCAGGTCCAGAGTATTCCCATCTTCATGTGTGGCAGAGTTAGTAAGTTGTGAAAGGCCGAGAGAGGAGGTTAGGATTAAAAAATGAGAGGCAGATGAACAGGTGGGATTGTCAATTGGGATGTTAAAGTCCCCCATAATGAGAGTGGAAGGTCACAGGATAGAAAATGTGGAAGCCACGTGGCAAAGTGATCAAGGAATTGACGTGGGGGGCCTGCAGGGCGATACACCACTGCCACTCGCAGGGAGAAAGGCCTGTAGAGTCTAACAGTGTGTATCTCAAAAGAAGGGAAGATAAGTGAGGGGACAGGTGGGATAACCTGAAAAGCACAATATTGTTGAAAGGAGTAGACCAACACCTCCACCTGGTCTGTTCTCAGGTCTGGGATTATGGGAAAATTGGAAGCCTCCGTATGAGAGAGCAGCAGCGGCAGTAGTGTCCGATTGCTGAATCCAGGTCTCAGTGATTGCTAGAAGATTAATAGAATGTGAAAAAAAAAAAAAAAAAAGGTCATGGATGTTGTAGAGTTTTAATTGCTGTGCGAGGGTTCCAAAGGGCCCAGTTAAAAGAGATAGAAGGCATTCAAGAAATAGATTCCTGGAGCAACTGAATGTAGCAGGGAAAGAGTAAGGCTTACTATAATGAGTACAGTGAGGGTGAATGTTATGTTGTTGGGCATGAATGGATCCGAGTTGTTTAAGATTCCAAATTAGCAGCAGTGGCCAATAAAAACGATGACCTAGAAAATCGGTCACTGCGGAACAATTTGCGCATAGTGGGTGACCCTGAAAGGGCTGAAGGGGCTGACCCCACGGCTTTCATAGAGAATTGGCTACTAGAAAAGTTTGGTGCTGAACATCTGAGGAGTGTGTTTGCGGTGGAACGTGCACATCAAGTACCTATGCGGCCTCCAGTGCCAGGTGATGGTCCTCGCACGATGCTAGCCAGGATATTGAATTGCAGAGACAGAGACATTATATTGCGTAAAGCCGGAAAGATGACAGACCTTAACTTGGAGGGCAAGCGAATTGAAATATACCCTGATTATTCAGCTGAGGTTCAAAAGTTACGGCTACGTAATGGGGAGGTGAAGAGACAGCTCCGTTCTCTGAAAGTGAAATACTCCACAATATATCCTGTGAAACTGCGAGTGGAGGCTTTTGGAAGGGTTCATTTCTTCCCTTCGCCAGTGGATGCCGCTTCATGGCTGGAGCAGAACCGGAGCAGATTGAGAGAAGAGGTGGCCTCGGCAACATAATTGGATATCTCCGATCTACTGAGGCTAAGGTGGTAATGTGAGCCTGAGGCGCTCTGTGGGAAGGAAGCAGGGAGAATGGCTCTCATAGAGATTCATGGTTTAAAGTAAACTAAAGAGCTAATGGTTCGGGACTATGCATAATATTGACAATACGGCTGAGAGGCTGCCGATGTTGAAGGAGTTCGGCACACATGTTGTGGTGTGGACCAATGAGACAGCGTTTGGGTCTTTTGAACACACACTATCAAGTTGGGGCGAGAGAGTTATCAGTAAAAAGGGGAGAGCGGGGAGGGAGGTGGGCGGTAGAGGGGGAGAGGGTTGGGGAGGATGTGTGGGGAGATTGTTTCGTAATTGTTATTTTTCGGGGTATGACGGGAGAAAAAAAAATCAATGGCATTATTTGTTGATGGTAAAATGTTCTTTTTAAGGTATAATGAGTAATCGTAGGATTCAGATTTTCAGCTGGAATGTGTGCGGGGTTTCTGATAAAATTAAGAGGGCGGAGGTTCTGAGTCATGTAAAATCGTGTGAACCAATGATTACATGCTTGCAAGAGACACACCTTACTAAGGATACAGTGCCGTGGTTAACAAGATCATGGATGCTAAAGAGATCATTCCACATACTCTTCTTTCTCTAGGGGAGTGTCGGTTATCTAATATAAAATTCCCCTAACGCACTTCCGTAAGTTTCGGCTCTACTTCCGGCGTCGTGGACGGCCATTGCGAGCCGTTGCAGGGGCGCGAGCAATGTTGCGAGTCTCCCGCCCCGGCGACGAGAGCTGAGCGCCGTGGCCGAAAATAGAACCAAGGGCCCGGCCATGCATCGCTCAAAACACCGCTATGTATCTCTATGGGAAGTGAGGCGCTATGCTGATTGGTCGGCGCAGCACACAGCGACCAATCAGCATAGCGCCTCACTTAAGCGGGAAATTTGAAACTCAAAGTCGTCCATTATATCTCAATGGGAAGTGAGGCACTATTTTCATTGGTCTCTCTCTCTCTCTCTTTTTCTCTTTCTCTTTCTCTTTCTCTTTCTCCTCCTCCTCCTCCTCCTCCTCCTCCCCCCCGTTGGGACAAAGTGACGGATGCGACGTCACAAATCCCTCCGGGAATTATAGCTTAGATTGACCACACATTGCCTTCAATATAATATAATGGAGCACACATTGCCTTTCATATAATATAATGGAGCACACATTGCCTTTCATATAATATAATGGAGCACACATTGCCTTTCATATAATATAATGGAGCACACATTGCCTTTCATATAATATAATGGAGCACACATTGCCTTCCATGTAATATAATGGACCACACATTGCCTTCTATATAATATAATGGAGCACACATTGCCTTCTATATAATATAATGGAGCACACATTGCCTTTCATATAATATAATGGAGCACACATTGCCTTTCATATAATATAATGGAGCACACATTGCCTTTCATATAATATAATGGAGCACACATTGCCTTTCATATAATATAATGGAGCACACATTGCCTTCCATGTAATATAATGGACCACACATTGCCTTCTATATAATATAATGGAGCACACATTGCCTTTCATATAATATAATGGAGCACACATTGCCTTTCATATAATATAATGGAGCACACATTGCCTTTCATATAATATAATGGAGCACACATTGCCTTTCATATAATATAATGGAGCACACATTGCCTTTCATATAATATAATGGAGCACACATTGCCTTCCATATAATATAATGGACCACACATTGCCTTCAATATAATATAATGGAGCACACATTGCCTTTCATATAATATAATGGAGCACACATTGCCTTTCATATAATATAATGGAGCACACATTGCCTTTCATATAATATAATGGAGCACACATTGCCTTTCATATAATATAATGGAGCACACATTGCCTTCCATGTAATATAATGGACCACACATTGCCTTCTATATAATATAATGGACCACACATTGCCTTTCATATAATATAATGGAGCACACATTGCCTTTCTATAATATAATGGAGCACACATTGCCTTCCATGTAATATAATGGACCACACATTGCCTTCTATATAATATAATGGAGCACACATTGCCTTCTATATAATATAATGGAGCACACATTGCCTTTCATATAATATAATGGAGCACACATTGCCTTCCATATAATATAATGGGACATGCAATGCCTTCCATATAATATAATGGAGCACACATTGCCTTTTATATAATATAATGGAGCACACATTGCCTTCTATATAATATAATGGAGCACACATTGCCTTCTATATAATATAATGGGGCACACATTGCCTTCCATATAATATAATGGGGCACACATTGCCTTCCATATAATATAATGGAGCACACATTGCCTTTTATATAATATAATGGAGCACACATTGCCTTCTATATAATATAATGGAGCACACATTGCCTTCCATATAATATAATGGGGCACACATTGCCTTCCATATAATATAATGGGGCACACATTGCCTTCCATATAATATAATGGAGCACACATTGCCTTCCATATAATATAATGGGACATGCAATGCCTTTCATATTATATAATGGAGCACACATTGCCTTCTATATAATATAATGGAGCACACATTGCCTTCTATATAATATAATGGAGCACACATTGCCTTTCATATAATATAATGGAGCACACATTGCCTTTCATATAATATAATGGGACATGCAATGCCTTTCATATTATATAATGGAGCACACATTGCCTTCTATATAATATATAATGGAGCACACATTGCCTTTCATATAATATAATGGAGCACACATTGCCTTTCATATAATATAATGGAGCACACATTGCCTTTCATATAATATAATGGGACATGCAATGCCTTTCATATTATATAATGGACCACGCATTGCCTTCCTTATAATATAATGGGACACGCATTGCCTTCCATGTAACATAATGGACCACACATTGCCTTCCTTATAATGGACCACACATTGCCTTCCATGTAATATAATGGACCACACATTGCCTTCCTTATAATGGACCACACATTGCCTTCCATGTAATATAATGGACCACACATTGCCTTCTATATAATATAATGGACCACACATTGCCTTCCATATAATATAATGGGGCACACATTGCCTTCCATATAATATAATGGACCACACATTGCCTTCTATATAATATAATGGACCACACATTGCCTTCCATATAATATAATGGGGCTTACATTGCCTTCCATATAATATAATGGACCACACATTGCCTTCTATATAATATAATGGACCACACATTGCCTTCCATATAATATAATGGGGCACACATTGCCTTCCATATAATATAATGGACCACACATTGCCTTCTATATAATATAATGGACCACACATTGCCTTCCATATAATATAATGGGGCTTACATTGCCTTCCATATAATATAATGGGGCACACATTGCCTTCCATATAATATAATGGACCACACATTGCCTTCCATATAATATAATGGAGCACACATTGCCTTCCATATAATATAATGGACCACACATTGCCTTCCATATAATAGGGCACACATTGCCTTCCATATAATATAATGGGGCACACATTGCCTTCCATATAATATAATGGACCACACATTGCCTTCCATATAATATAATGGACCACACATTGCCTTCTATATAATATAATGGACCACACATTGCCTTCCATATAATATAATGGGGCACACATTGCCTTCCATATAATATAATGGACCACACATTGCCTTCCATATAATAGGGCACACATTGCCTTCCATATAATAGGGCACACATTGCCTTCCATATAATATAATGGGGCACACATTGCCTTCCATATAATATAATGGACCACACATTGCCTTCCATATAATATAATGGAGCACACATTGCCTTCCATATAATAGGGCACACATTGCCTTCCATATAATATAATGGGGCACACATTGCCTTCCATATAATATAATGGACCACACATTGCCTTCTATATAATATAATGGACCACACATTGCCTTCCATATAATATAATGGGGCTTACATTGCCTTCCATATAATATAATGGGGCACACATTGCCTTCCATATAATATAATGGACCACACATTGCCTTCCATATAATAGGGCACACATTGCCTTCCATATAATATAATGGGGCACACATTGCCTTCCATATAATATAATGGACCACACATTGCCCTCCATATAATATAATGCAGAACACATTGTCTTCCATCCATTATATAATTGCCGTAGCGACTTCCGTCCCACACGCCGTTACTTCCGTGTTTGTGGGCGCTGTGCGCCCACGTGACTCACTCGCAATGCCCGCGAAGCGGACGTTGCAAGTTGTTGCAGCAGCCCGAGCAATGCCCGCGAAGCGGCCATTGCTTGCCGCCGCAATGCCCGCTGCTCGGCCCTGAACCCCCCCAGAAGCCCTACATACACCCCGCCAAGCTATGCCCGCGAAGCGGCCATTGCTCGGCCCTGCACCCAGTACCGCGAGCAATGCCCGCGCAGCGGCCATTGCTCACCCCTGAACCCCGCTAGGAGCCCCAAGGTAGCTGGGCGAAGACCCAGCTACAGACATCCGCACAGACAAAGCGGCGGACCCACGTTGATATCCACCATACAAACATATGTAGTTAATAGAAAGATATCATGGAACAATTGGATTATTATTTTAAACTCTTAATAGATAAACTATACACAGATTCTAGAATCCCGATGCAATCGCATCGGGCTCACAACTAGTAATACATAAAAATGCACATTATGAGGAGTTAGAAGTGCATGTGGATAGGGAGGGTCAGTATGTGTGGATTGAATGTCGAATGTTTGGACAGACGATGACTCTGGTGGCCCTGTATATTCCTCCCCCTTACTCTAAATAGATATTGCAGGAAATAATGGAGTTGACGAATAGTAGGGGGAATCTCCGGTGCAATAATGTTATGAACGACTTCTGGGATAAGGTGCGACCGATGGGTACGGAGGCTGGGCATGACAGACTGACTGCCTTTGGCAGCTACATAGGGGAACTCGGACTGGTGGATCTATGGAGAGTTCGAAATGTGGGTAGGAGGAGTTTTTCCTGTAATTCGGCGACACATGGAACACTGTCACGTATAGATCTGACTTTGGGGGGATGATATTATGGATGGGATAGTAGGGGAGGTGGAATACCTACAGTGGGTTTTGTCGGACCATAGCCCTTGCAGATAACGCTACGGGTGAGATCGGATGGGGGACAGAGAGGGAGCTGGCGTCTGCATCCGATATGGCTTAAAGCGATTGACATGGAGGGCATTGCCAAAGAAATGTTGGGAGCACAGACTTGATAGTGGTATGGAAAGCTATGAAAGCATTTATGAGAGGACTCTTTATTTGAGATATAGCGAGATGCAAAACGAAAAATAAAATTGCCGATCAACAAGTAAAGGATGATCTGATTAAGGCGGAGGCAGATATGATTTTGGCGCCAACAAGTGATTCTCACAATAAATTGAGATACATTGCCACTTCAAAAAGCACTAGAAAATGGTTTGAGAGAAAGCACTGGAGACTTCTAAGGTGGCAGCAATAAGTCCAGACCTGAATCCCATAGATCACCTGTGGAGAGATCTAACAATGGCAGTTTGGAGAAGGCACCCTTCATATATCAGGGACCTGGAGCAGTTTGCCAAAGAAGAATGGTGTAAAATTCCAGCAGAGCATTGTAAGAAACTCATTGATGGTTACCGGAAGCGGTGGATCAGTTATTTTGGCTAAAGGTTGTGCAACCAAGTATTAGGCTGAGGGTGCCAATACTTTTGTCCGGCCCATTTTTGGAGATTTGTGTGAAATGATCAATGTTTTGCTTTTTGCTTCTTTGTCTTTTGTGTTTTTTCATTGAAGACAAATTAAATGAAGATAATAATACCAAAGAATTTGTGACTGCAATCATTTTCAGGAAGAAACTGAGTATTATCTGATAGAATTGCAGGGGTGTCAATACTTTTGGCCACAACTGTATGTCAGCTAATGAATGGAACTGAACTAAAATCCGCTTTGAGAGAAGAATTTAATATTCCTAGGGTGTGGGAATTTCAGTATACAATGCTTCGGCTTGCTTGGTTTGCACAGACTGAAAGAGTAAAGATATTGATTCAGAAAGACATTGTACTGGACTTTATATCCATAAGGAGAGTCATATCGGGTATATACAGCGATCTATTATATGCATGTTTGGGGAAAGATCGATATACGGCAAAGGATAGATGGGTGAGTGATGCGGGGGACATTACGATAGAACAATGGGATACTATACTTGAATTTGTACCGAAGTTTTCTCTAAGCAAACAAGCTCTTCTTTCACAACTAAACATAATACGCAGAACGTATAAAACTCCGCTAGTGCTATTTAAAGCAGGATTACGGGGAGACTCGTCTTGCCCTAGATGTGGGGCAGACCAAGCCGGGTTGCTTCATATGCTATGGCTGTGCCTGAGGTTGGTGGCCTATTGGCTTATGGTTATTAATAAAACAGAGGGAGCGTATGAGTGTTTGTTTGATAGGAATCCAGTGCTGTGTATTTTGGAGATGTGGAAGGGCTTAATGTCTCGGATAATTGTAAAGTAGCGATAGGACGGCTATTATATGTGGCACGCAAACTAATTGCAAGTAAATGGATAGACTCGGAACCCCCCTCTAGGAGGGAATTCATTGCACAGACGCAAAAGGAAATGCGACTGGAAGAAAACATCTACAGACGAAGGAATAAAGAGAGAACATTTGAAAAGATATGGTCCGCCTGGATGGCGGTGATATCATTATTATGATATATATATCTGCCGGTTACTGGGAAATATGGGGGAGGGGGGAGGGGACTGGAATTTATAAGATATGTGAAAGCTATACTGATATTGTATTATTGTGTTTAAGCTGTAATTCTTGAAAAAAAATGAAATAATAATAACTGGTTTAAAAAATAAATAAAGCATGAGAGCTGTACATAGGGGAGGGGAGGAGAGAGGGACTAATATGGATGGAGCACACAGCGCGTGTGAAAGGGTGGTAGATATGAAAGAGAGAAGCAGCTAGCACAAAAATGATGCTCATACACATAGTAGTGAATACATTTTGCAGCACAAGTGAGCAAGTTGCATATCTGTTTGTCTGGCATGACTTAACTGTTTAACTGCCCCATGTCACTGCATCGCACTTGTACAGTTAGCGCTTATGCAAGACCCCACATGAATGCACCCCTTAGCTGACTCTAAATATATAGTGAGTTTCTACTTAGGCCGGCTTCACACCATGGTTTAATCCGATCCGGGGCTGTCAGGGATGAACCTGCCAGCCCCAGGCCGGTTTAGCAGACAGAACTGGAGGGCTAATATGTCCTCCGGTCCGGTGTGCAGCCCGACGCAGGTGCCGCTGCTGATAATTCAGGTCCGCGGCTCGCGGGGAGCTAGCCACGGTCCTGGCATTACATCAGCGTGCAGCTGCAGGTGCCGGATCCTCCTGGATCGGGGCAATCCGGCCCCATAGGCTCCCATGTTAGGATGCGCCGGATTGCCCCAGATCCAGGAAGATCCGGGAGAAGCCAATTTGGGGAGATTTTTCTCCCTGGACACAAAAACGTAGCAAGCAACGTTTTTGTGTCTGAGAGAAAAATCTGAATTCTCCCGGATTCTCCCGGAGAGATGGAAACCGGATGGCTGAGAGCTGCCATCTAGCTCCATCCGGCCCCATAGCACACTATGGGGCCGAAATCCCGTCCGGGGCTGTCAGGTTCATTCCTGACAGCCCTGGATCAGATTAAACCATGGTGTGAAGCCAGCCTTATGGTGGGTTTACACGTTTCAATATCGTTGCGATATTGCAATTCAATGGCGCGGGAGCGCGCATTTAGTGCACGTGTTTATCACATCGGAGGTTTACACGTTGCGATTTCTGAATCCAACGTCCGTACGATGTCTACGCCCCCCAACCCAGGAACGACCATTTAACATGGGAGTGAATGGGTGACGTTGAACTTCACATCGGAGTTGGGCTGTCACACAGCACGATCCGGCTCCAATCTCCATTCAATATCGGGGCATTGAATAGCACGCTCATTCAATCCCCGATATCGCATTGACATCGTTCCTGCATCGTATTGGACGTTCACACCATACAACGCAGGAACGATATCGGGTCCAACGATCGAACCACGTGACTTTTCATTGAAATTGGACGACGATATCGCGACGTGTAAACCCACCATTAGATCTAGGTCAATTAAACTCATTCAATCAAAATAACTCAGTACAGCAGGAGGCAATGAATGCAAGACAAATAAACAGAGTTCCTGGCCAACATGGCTCATAAAACGTCTGAACCAAAGATGACCTCAGAACATCCCACATCAGACACAGTAAGATGATTTCAATATATTACATTAATAAAATACAAGAATGTTGTGAATGGAGGTTGCAGATGCAAATACACCTCTTGCAAGGAGATACAATCAGGAAAGCTGTGTGAATGGAAGTTGCAGAGTAATTCACTAATATAGTAAATTCGGGAGATGACAGATGGATCCTGCAATGCTTTACCTCCACCAAGATAAGGAGGTTCTTGGATGTTTAGTGAGAATCCTCGGTGTTCCTGTAAATTGTGTCCATTCACCGTGTGAGGAGATCCTGATCGCTTCATGTCTTCTAGGAGGTTTCTGACTTTTCCTGTAGATAAGATAAATTCTCATGTCTGTAATGTGGGATTCTTGCAGGAAAGTTCTGGTGGAACGAGGAGTGGACACGAAACCCCCACATCAGAGTCAGTGACCGGTAAGAGGCGCTCATAGATCTTGTCTGACTGTAAAGATCTTTATTATTGGAGATTCACAAATGTCTTCATGGTGATTATTACTATTACTAGATGAAGGCCCGATATTGTCGCATCGGGTGGGCAGTGACATAACGATGGGGGCGGGCTCTGTGGCGCTGGGGGCAGTGGCTGTCTCCTCCCTAGTGTGCATTGTCTGCCCTTCTCCCCCAGGTGCTGTCTGCCCCCCCAATGTGCTCTCCCTGCCCCCCTTGCTCTGTGCCCCCTCTGCACACTCTGGCCTCTTCTGTGGTGTCTCTCTGCCCTCTCACCCTGTGGTCCCTGTTCTCCCCCTTGTGGTGGATTTGCCCCCCTGTGGTGTTTGCTTTCTGCCCTCCTCCCTTGTGCTCGCTCTCATGCTGTGGGGGAGAGTGGGCAGAGTGGGGCTGAGCGGAGCAGATCAAGGGTGAGCAGAGCGAGGTTGAGTGGAGCAGAGCCAGGCAAAGCAGAGTAGAGTGGGGATGAGCAGAGGAGAGCCAAGCATATAGGGGGATAGCGGAGCAGAGAGGGGCAGAGCAGAGCAGGGTGGAGATGAGCAGAATAGGGGCAGAGCAGAGCAGAGAGCAGAAGTGAAAAGAGCAAAGAGAGGATAAGCAGAGTGGGAATGAACAGAGCGGGAGAGAGTGGAGCAAGAGAGAGGTTGAGTTGAGCAGAGCAGGTGCAGAGCAGAGCAGTACTAGAAGAAGATTCTGCTGCACACCAGCACTTCATGTTCAAGGAAAAAGCGTATGGCTAACAAGTATTATTGCATTGTGTGAACAGGAACCAAGAACATATTGGAAAGCTACTGAAAGCTATCTAGGAATAAATGTGAAAAATTAGTTAGAATGTAATGGCCATGACATCCGGAAGAGAGTGGAGCAGAGAGAGGTTGAGTTGAGCAGAGCAGGTGCAGAGCAGAGCAGTGGCAGAGAGGGTATGAGTGGAGCAGAGTGGGGATGAGCATTACGGGGAAAGCAGATCAGAGCGGGAGACAGAAGTGGCAAGAGCGGTGGTGAGCAGAGCGGGGATGAGTGGGGGAGAGGAACAGAGCACGAGAAAAGTAGGGCAAAGCAATGGTAAGTGGGGCAGAGCAGGGGTGAGCGGGCCAGAGCGAAGGTAAGCGGAACAGAGAGGACGGGAGCAGAGCAGGGGGAGAGCGGAGCAGAGTGGGAGGAGGGCCTAGCAGGGTAGAGCGGAGTGAGGGAGAGCAGAGCAGGGGGAGAGCGGAGGAGACCGCAGTAGCCACTGTCTGTACCTACTCTCTGTATTCCCCCAGTCCGTGTCTGCTAAAGGATCTTTGGTGATGTCACAGTCATGTGCGACAGGTTTGTGTCATCAGGGTCACCACTTGCCGGCGCCATATTTGAACTCCCATTCTTTGAGTGTTCAAATATGGCGCCTGCAACTTCTTCTGGCCAATACCGTGATAGGACACGATTATGGTGGTAATGGATGACAGACGCCACAAGGTAAATAGTATAATAGATTGTTAACCCCTTCCTGACCCTTGACATTATGGAGACGTCATAGAAGTCGGTGACTTTCCGACCCATGAAATCCCCCAACTTCATGGTGAGTTTGCAGTTGTACAGCACCGGAGAATGGGTCAGTGACAAGTCACCGAAGCTGCACGTAGGCAGGGACCTCTGAATGACCTCAAGGGGGTGGCTTCATTCCCCGTGCCTCCTATCAATGTGATTGGCAGTTGAAAGTGAAACTGCCAATCACAGTGATTTCAATATTTGACCAATGAGTGTCACCCCCTTCCTAGATCCGATTGAAGCTAGCATGTGATGCTATCCCTCTCATCAAATCTGGAGAGGCAGTGTACCCTGTGGGTGCTCTCCCTCAGCTTCATCCCGTTCGTGGAGGCTGAAGACTGAGGACCCCCTGCTGCCTGCTGCCCCCCGACGTGCCACCGCCTGCCTGCCGCCGCTGATCCGGTAATCTGCTGCTGCCGCCACTCCTCCCTGTGATCACCCCTCTGCCCTCTGATTTTTCCCCCTTATCCCTCTCACACCCCTCTCCTCTCTGCTGCCCTCTTCGCTCCCCCTTCCCCCCCACCTGGTAACATAGTAACATAGTTTTTAAGGTTGAAGGAAGACTTTAAGTCCATCTAGTTCACCCCATAGCCTAACATGTTGATCCAGAGGAAGGCAAAAACCCCATGGTGCAACACTAAGCTCCACATTGGGGGAAAAAATTCCTTTCTGACTCCAGATACGGCAATCAGACTAGATCCCTGGATCAACGCCCGATCAAAGGATCTAGTATATATAACTGGTAATATTATAGTTTTCAAGAAAGGCATCCAGGCTCTTCTTAAATGTTAGTGACTCACTCATTACACCATCATGTGGCAGAGAGTTCCATAGTCTCACTGCTCTTACAGTAAAGAATCCGCGTCTGTGATTATGATTAAACCTTCTTTCCTCCAGATGTAGAGGACGCCCCCTTGTCCCAGTCTCAGGCCTAAGAGTAAAGAGATCATTAGAAAGGTCTCTGTACTGTCCCCTCATATATTTATACATTATTATAAGATCACCCCTAAGCCTTCGTTTTTCCAAGCTAAATAACCCCAAGTTTAATAACCTGTCTTGGTATTGCAGACCCCTCAGTCCTCTAATGACTTTTGTCGCTCTTCTCTGGACCCGCTCTAGTTCAGCTATGTCTTTCTTATACACCGGAGACCAGAATTGTACACAGTATTCTAAGTGTGGTCGCACTAGTGACTTGTATAGAGGTAAAATTATGTTCTCCTCATGAGCATCTATGCCTCTTTTAATGCATCCCATTATTTTATTTGCCTTTGCAGCAGCTGCCTGACACTGGCCACTAAATGTGAGTTTGTCATCTACCCATACACCCAGGTCTTTTTCAGTGACAGTTTTGCCCAGTGTTTTACAATTAAGCACATAATTATACCTTTTGTTTCCTCTGCCCAAGTGCATGACTTTACATTTATCCCCATTAAAGCGCATTTGCCATTTATCAGCCCAAGCTTCTAGTTTACATAAATCCTCCTGTAATATAAAATTGTCCTCCTATGTATTGATTACCCTGCAGAGTTTAGTGTCATCTGCAAATATTGAGATTCTACTCTGTATGCCCCCTACAAGGTCATTAATAAATATATTAAATAGAAGCGGGCCCAACACTGACCCCTGTGGTACCCCACTGTTAACTGTGACCCATTCTGAGTGTGTTCCATTAATAACCACCCTTTGTTTCCTATCACTAAGCCAGTTCTTAACCCACTTACACATATTTTCCCCTATCCCCATTGCCCTCATTTTATGTATCAACCTTTTGTGTGGCACCGTATCAAAAGCTTTTGAAAAGTCCATATACACCACATCCACTGCATTTCTTTGGTCCTGTCCAGAACTTACTTCTTCATAGAAGCTTATCAGATTAGTTTGACAGGAACGGTCCCTCGTAAAACCATGAGGGTGATCACCCTCTGCCTTCCGGTTCCTCCCCTTGATCCTTCTCACTCACTGCTGACCCCCCTCACTCCCCTATCCCAGTCCTACCCCCCATCTTTGCTCTCACCCACCGCTGCTTCTGCTGCTCCCCGCCGCTGCCCACAGCTTGCATTTACACACCTACACATACATTAGAATAAAGTTTTGTTTTTTGTTTTTTTTACACTCGCACACAGCACACAAAAAAATGTCCGGCTCGGCTCGCTCATCCCAATCCCAAAGGGCGCACTCAGCTGAGGAGGTATATGCTAATATTGCCTCTAAAGCTGATAGTGAGGGAGAGGACCCCACGTTCCTCTATTCCTCCCATTCTTCCTCCTCCAGTGACACCCACTCGCCACAACCATGAAGATGGCGGAGGACAAGTGATCGGAGCCCGGGGGATAAGAGTCGGAAGCCGAGGAAGAGGAGCCGGAGGCCATGGAGGGAGACCAACAGCCAACTGTGAGTAACCTCCAACCCAGTGCTAGTCACGCCCAACCTAGCACTAGTGCCCCCCGTCTGGACCCCGTCCCTGAAAACGTTACTTTACGGATTCCTGATTTCCTTCCCCAATCAGGAATCCAGTTCGAGACGGCAAACCTCAGGGAAATACTTTTTCAAAGTCCATTTTTCTGAGGCAATAGTCCGTCTCATGGTGGAGCAGACAAATGTCTACGCCCAGCAGTTTTTGGCCAAAAACCTAAATTCATCATTTTCCACTTGGAAAATCTCAGTAGAAATGATGAAATATTGGGGACTGGTACCTCACATGGGGATTGTGAAGGAACCAGAAATCCGCCAATACTGGAGTACGGATATTTTATATCAAACTCCAGTGTTCGGCATGGTGATGACCCCCAGACAATTTGAGGTCATTCACAAGTTTTTGCATTTTAGAGACAATGCGGACAGCCTTCCCCGCGATGACCCGAATTTTGATTGTTCAAAATTCGTCCGGTTTGCTGAAGTGTACGTTCCCCAAAGGGAAATTTATGTGGATGAATCCCTCATCCACTTCAAAGGGCGGCTTCAATTCCGTCAGTACCTGCCCAGTAAGAGGGCGAGGTACGAAATAAAACTCTACAAGCTGTGCGAGAATACTTCAGGGTACACCCACAGCTTTAGAGTGTACGAAGGAAAGGATTCCAGGATCCAGCCCCCAGAGTGTCCACCTGCTCAAGGAGCGCAATTTGATTTTTTGAATGGAAAATTAGCTCCAAAAGTGAAATTGCGCTCCTTCCCTTCTGAGCCCTGCCGTGCGCCCAAACAGTGGTTTATGACCACATATGAGGTATCGGTGTACTCAGGAGAAATAGCCCAACACATTTTAGGATCCATTTTATCCTGTTGCCCATGGGAAAATGAAAAAATTGAGGCTAAAATAACATTTTTGTTGGAAAAATATAAAATGTCCATTTTTTCCTTCCACGTTGCTTTAGTTCCTGTGAAGCACTTGAAGGGTTAATCATCTTCTTGAATGTGGTTTTGAGTAGCTTGAGGGGTGCAGTTTTTGGAATGGTGTAACTTTTGGGTGTTTTCTATCATGTACACCCCTCAAAGGGACTTCAAATGTGATGAGGTCACTAAAAAAAATGGTTTTGTAAATTTTGTTGGAAAAATGAGAAATTGCTGATGAACTTTGAACCCTTATAACTTCCTAAAAACAAAATTTTTTTCCAAAATTGTGCTGATGTAAAGTAACATGTGGGAAATGTGATTTATTAACTATTTTGTGTCACAGAGCTCTCTGGTTCAACAGGATAATATTAAAAATTTGAAAATTGGGACATTTTCTAAATTTTTGCCAAATTTTTTGATTTTTTTTCACAAATAAACGCAAATATTATCGACCTAAGTTTACCACTAACATGAAGTCCAATATGTCACGAAAAAACAGTCTCAGAATCGCTAGGATCCGTTGAAGGGTTCCAGAGTTATTACATTATAAAGGGACACTGGTCAGAATTGCAAAAAATGGTCCGGTCAGTAAGGTCAAAATAGGCCCGGGGGTGAAGGGGTTAATAATTGATGTAATGATTATCTGCTCCACGTCTCTGACATCATGTCCTCTATCTGTCTTGTCCTCTCTCTTTTCTCCCTCTCTCAGGTCATGTCTTCATCTCTTCATACCTGACTTGGTTGAATATCTCTATTATTTCTCCCTTCTTCTCTCTCCCGGTTTAGACATTATTCTATTTTTACACTTTATCTCATATAACGTCTGTCTATAATATAATAATTCTATTTTTGGCCATAGTTTTATCAAAAAATATCCAAAGTCCAAAAATATTTTGCTTGAAAAAAAAATAAAATGTTTCTTTTTCCAGGTGAAGACTGGAGGAGAAGCTGCCATGGAAATCTGCTTTTATCTCCCTTTGATAATGTAGAAGATAACAATTCCTCACAGGATAAAACTCCTAATGTTCCCGTGGTCCTTCACAGCCGACACGTATCCACTGATACCAACAGTCAGAAAACACTATTGTCTAATCAATCACTGATCAGCAAACAAGGAACCGGAAATAGACCGGGGAAAACATCTCTATGTGGGAGAAAATGTAATATAAAATCTAATTTTTCTTTGAATGAGCAAATTCACAGCAATGAAAGCTCAATTTCATGTTCAAAATATGGGAAATCTTTTACTAAAGAAATTAGTCTTGTTAGACATCAGAGAACTCACACAGGAGAGAAGCCACATTCATCTTTGGAACATGCTCAACACTTTATACCTAAAGATTCTCCTGAGAGTCATCCGGAAAGTCACACAGGGAAGAAGTCATTTTTTTGTTCAGAATGTGGGAAATGTTTGACTCGAAAATCAAGTCTTATAGATCATCTCAGAACTCACACAGGGGAGAAGCCTTTTTCATGTTTGAAATGTGGGAAGTGTTATGCCCAGAAAAGAGAACTTGTGACTCATCAAAGAATTCACACTGAGGAGTTGCTATTTTCTTGTTCAGAATGTGGGAAGGGTTTTACTCGGAATTCAGGTCTTATACATCATCTCAGAACTCACACAGGAGAGAAGCCTTTTTCATGTTTGGAATGTGGGAAGTGTTTTGGCCATAAATCCCATCTTGCGAGACATCAAAAAATTCACACTGCGGTGAAGCCACATTCATGTTCTGACTGTGGGAAATGTTTCATTCGGAAATCATGTCTTATAGAACATCTTAGAGATCACACGGGGGAGAAGAAGCCATTTTCATGCTCAGAATGTGGGAAGAGTTTTAATAAGAAATCACACCTTCTGGAACATCAAAGGCGTCACACAGGGGAGAAGCCTTTTTGCTGTTCAGAATGTGGGAAAGGTTTTGCCCACAAAACAAAACTTGGGATTCATCAAAGAATTCACACTGAGGAAAAGCCATTTTCTTGTTTAGAATGTGGGAAATGTTTTAGTCGGAAATCAAGTCTTATAGGTCATCTCAGAATTCACACAGGGGAGAAGCCTTTTTCATGTGCAGAATGTGGGAAGTGTTTTACTTGGAAAGCAAATCTTGTTGAACATCACAGAAGTCACACAGGGGAGAAGCCATTTTCATGTTTAGAATGTGGGAAATGTTTTTTGAAGAATTTACAGCTTGTGCAGCATCTAGACGTTCACACAAAGTAGAAGTCATTTTTATGCTTAGATTGGAAGTAACATTTTAGTCAGAAATTGGGGCTCATTAAACATTAGTACTTAGATTAACTTCACTGGAAGCCTCTAGGGGGGTATAAGAGAGAAAAAAAAGTCCCGGCGCAACTCTAAGTGCAGTAATTAAATTTCAACATAGAGATGTTATCCTTCGATATTGCTCACCTTTTAGGTGTCTTGGTTATATTGCATATAAGATCTCCTTTGGTGTGCAGCTCTTCCACTCCGGATGGATCAGATCTAGGAAACCTGGTTTGTCACATGTAGTAATACGTATATCGGTCTATTGGTACAGCGCTTCCACAGGAGACCCGGAGTTCAAATAAAATTTCCTTTATTCTTAAAGAGGACGTGTCACCAAACCAGGCATGGTGATCTAATTACAGCACTGGATGCAGCATGTCTGCAGCATCCAGGCAAGGGGTCCCCCAGCACTTGAGAAGCCCTGTACCCCGAGATAATACACTTAGAAAACTTACATGCTGCAGCCATTAAGGAGGTGGCTAGGGGCAGGAGCCGAAGGGCAGATTCGTACCCCCTGCATGTTTAATCTGCCCACCGCTGCCAATCATTCTCTCCCTCTTCAGCAGCATTAAACAGAGGTTTGTTTGTTTTTCCAGAACTTGCCGTTTGGCCCCGGGGTATTATCTCGGGGTACAGGGCTGCTCAAGTGCTGGGGGACCCCTTGCCTGGATGCTGCAGACATGCTGCATCCAGTGCTGTAATTAGATCACCATGCCTGATTTGGTGACAGGTCCTCTTTAAAATGTATATCACAGTGGGCAGTACAACGCGTTTCAACCCTTTAAATGGGTCTTCCTCAGGCACAGTTGTAGAATTTCTTAACACTTACATGTGTCTGAGTTCAAGGAAGCGCACAACTGCAATTAGCGAGCATTGAAGTTTAGGGGGATAGACAGAGTGCATATGGGAGTGAGGGGTGGAGATTTAAAACGGGTGCATGCACAAAAAGAGGTTAAGTGGATCACCCTACTAGAGACCACAAAACCAGGGGGCCTCAATGATGCTGTCTCATTCAAACCATTCTTAGGATGAGGTCAGGAAATGATAGGGGTTTTGTCCTGCAAATTTTCCCGACTGTGTAGTAATAAGGATTTAAATAATGTTGATTTTGGTTAATCTAAAATTTGTTTTCTGGGAGCCACATGTATAACCACACTGAACTTCTCATTGTGTCTTTTATCTGGTGGTCATTGTTTTTAATCATAGGTTTATTGTGTATTCTAGTTGTCTCTATATCTGCTTATGAAAGTGCAAAGATCAATTGGGATTCTGTGCCATGCTGCATCACAAGTGGAGGTTTTTGTTCTACAGTGCCCAGAGCCGCGCCACCGTTTCGTCAGGAGGACCTGCTATAACTGATGTCCATGTTTCTTCATATAATAATATGGACTGCATGATGATAATAAATATACTAATATATTGTGGATAAGTGTATGCAGGGATATATATAAAAAAAATCCCATAAAGGGCATTGTGCAATACAACTGAATGGTCTAGACCTGCTTGTAGCCATTGTATGGCTTATGGGCAAGTTTGCCCATACTTATAATGGCACCGGCTCCCTCAGCTGTGAGCGCGCGGTGTCTGCTGCGTCCCCGCCTCCCACGTGACTCCGGCGCCCAATGGAGTGTGCTGATTCTGCGCAGGCGCAGGGCGCACTTCCGGGATGCCGGGGCGCGGACGGATGCGGGCAGGCGCAGGCAAGGAGCGCCAACTAACAGCTGTCACAGAGGCAGATAATGGGCACAGGTATAAAGGGATGACCACTACACTGTCCCAGCACCTCCTGACGAAGCGGAGAGCGAAACGTTGAGGTGCTGGGCAGTGTGGTGCGGTATGGTCACAATTCTACTTGATACTACAGCATTATGAAGGATAGGAACTTTTTATTGCATACTATGCTGTATTCCTTCCCTCTATGAGGGTATGTAAAGGGGATGGAGCATGTATAATGGAGATGTGTTTGTTACTCCTCATATGCTGACATAGTAGTGTTTGTGTAAAAATGGTATAAAGCCTGTATTGTGGATAATTGTTACTGTACCCACACTGCTTTGGGCTTGCTTTTAGGGGATGGTTTTATTCAGTGTGTATTTTGATCCTATAATAAATAAAAATATTTGCAATTATATACCCAAGTGTGGTTTAAGAGATGCCGTTTATCTTTATCTGGTAAAAATTAGAGTTCCCATACCCTGGGGTGCTACAGATTCCTTCTGGCGTCACGAACAGGATCCCGTGCAACCGGGTACTGTGTGCCACATTTAAGACTGTGTTGTGTGACTCGTAAACTGAGCTGCCATTACTGCGCCGTGGAGCGGGAAGACAGTGGGCGTGATGGCTTGCAGAGGGCGAAGCCAAAACTCGCCCCTCGCTCTGCTGAGTAATTCCGAAGTGCAGCAGCTTAGTCCAGAAACTTCCGAATGCTTAACACCCTGTATACGGGGTTCAAAAACTGTTTAACTGTTAAAAGACTGGCCGTGATTCACTAGGGGGACCCTGAAAATATCCGCCTCATCCAGCGACGACGATAGACCTTCACTGACCCCGTGAATTACCACGAAGCAACCATGGCTGCAACCAATAGTACCACCAGCGCATCGGGCGCTGTAGCCCCGATCATACCGATCTCGCTACCCTACATCCCAGGGGCCAAGTGGTTGCCCCAGTAGGACGGCCGTCCTGATACTCTGTCCACCTTCAGAATAAAGATCTACAGCGTGTTGGACATGTATGCATTGACTGGTCAACAGCGCGCCGCGGTTGTATTGGGACAGTTAAAGGGATCCTGTCACCCCCAAAACACCTCAAAAGCTATTAAAAGATGTCCCTAGAGCATATTCACACTTACCCTACACTCCTTTTAGCTCCTAAATCAGGGGTGGGGAACTCCAGTCCTCGAGGGCCGCAAACAGTTCAGGTTTTCACGATTTCCTTAGTATTGCACAGGGATTGGAATCATCACCAGTGCAAGTGATTATGTTATCACCTGTGCAATACTAAGGAAATCCTGAAAACCTGCACTGTTTGCGGCCCTCGAGGACTGGAGTTCCCCACCCCTGTCCTAAATGCATGTATTGAAAATGAAGATAAACGTTATTAAACTACCTCATTAGTGACTACTGTATGCATAGTCACCCAGGCAGGCTCTCCCTCTTCATAATATCACGCTTCAATAGGTGTGATCTTCAACTCAGATTCAAATGCGCGCCTCCC
This sequence comes from Allobates femoralis, assembly GCA_033576535.1. Taxonomy (NCBI): domain Eukaryota; kingdom Metazoa; phylum Chordata; class Amphibia; order Anura; family Aromobatidae; genus Allobates; species Allobates femoralis. The sequence continues at coordinate 618,825,716 of JARQOC010000001.1, read as the reverse complement.
CGCTCTCCTATGGCGGCCGGGCTGCAGTGTGCGGCTGTATGACGCGGATCGCGTCATTTCCGGCTTCGGGTGACGTATGTACACCCGCGCCGCTCTTTTAGCTTCAAGCCCCGCACTGCGCATGCGTGCTGGAGGCATAACAGCGGCTCGGGTGTACATACCCAGGCAACGACAGGTCCTCAAGCCATGTAGGAGCTAGAAGACATAGGTGGAGTGCGCCGGCAGACGGGTGAGTATCCTCTATGAGTTTTTGTTTTATTATTCTCACCAAGGAGGAGCGGGGGCCCTCGGGGACAGGAGGAACGGACGGGGGGATGCGGCCGCAGGGACAGGAGGAGCGGGGGGGGGCCGCGGGGACTGGAGGAGCGGGGGGCTGTGGGGACAGGAGGAGCAGGGAGGCAGAGGGTGCTGCGAGGAGCAGAGGGGGCAGGAAGAGTGGGGGTGCTGCGGAGGGGGGGCTGTGAGGAGGGCCGCCACTGCGGCCACCGTCCGGACCGTGTATCCCGGCGGCCAGGCTGCAAATAGGCGCGAAATTCGAACTTTAAATTCTCGCGCCTATTTGCATAGACTGCGCTCATTGGCGGGCGCCAATGAGTGGCCTCTGGCGCGCAATTTCTGTGACCGACAGACGCCTTAGACAAATATATAGTAGATTCTGGTCAGATAAGGAACTCCAACCACCCGCCTTAAACCTTAACCTTTATGCTTCTAATGGTGAACCACTTACAATAGTGGGGGTTAATGAAGTACCAATAAAGGTGGGGAGGGTAGAATTGCAAAACCAGGGGATTATTGTGGTAAAAGAAAATACTAATAATCGTGATCCTTATATTATTCTTGGTACAAATGTTAGCAATTGCATGGGTGAAGTGTTGTTCTTGCTTCAGCAGATCGCAGACACTGCCAAACGTGGGCAGAAGGTTCTTCAGGGAGAGATAAGAGCCCTTCTGCACTAGCAACAGGTAAAGCTTACAGGTGGTGAAATTGGTACTGCATGGGTAACAGACCCGTTCCCTATTGTCATACCTCCTATGAGTGAAATGATGATTTGGTGTCGAGCAGCCATAGGTCGAAGAGGGCAGGACTACCAGGCGATAGTGGAGCACATCAGCTCAGAGCATAGGCCTACACTCTTGACAGCCAGGGGGGTAGTTGATGTACACAAGGGAATGGTACCAGTTCGCATCTTAAACTGTGGCAGTGAAGAGGTCAAACTACCACCGTTGCTAAGCTGTACATTGTACATAACAATGAGATTCAAGCAGTGGAACCCTTACCTCAACCCGAGGAGGTAGAGGATGATAATACTACAGGGCCACTGGAGGACTGGTGTCAGCAACTCCATGTAGGAAATGATACCACTCCTATGTATAATAAGCAAGGTGTCTACCGGGTAGTCCAAGAATTTGAAAAGGTATTCAGTAAGCATTCACTTGACTTTGGTAGGATTAAAGGGGTACAATACCACATCCCCACAGATACATATCCACCAATCAAAGAGCAATACAGGCCTATTCCACCCGCACACTATCAAAAAGCCAAAGAAATGTTACAGGACATGAAGGACGCAGGGGTTATAAGAGATAGTTGTAGTCCCTGGGCAGCTCCACTAGTCCTCATCAGAAAGAAAGATGGCAGCATGAGAATGTGTGTAGATTACAGGCAAATAAATCTCATAACACACAAGGATGCTTACCTGTTACCTTGCATTGAAGAATCACTAGCTGCATTGAAGTCTGCCAATTACTTTTTAACCCTACATCTTACTAGTGGGTATTGGCAGGTATCCGTTGCAAAAGAAGACCGCAAGAAGACGGCATTTACAACGCCCATGGGTCTGTGCGAATTTAACCGCATGCCATTCGGACTATGCAATGCACCCGGAATGTTCCAGAGGTTGATGGAGTGTTGTCTGGGGCATAAGAACTTTGAGACAGTACTGCTTTACCTGGACGATGTCATAGTGTACTAAGTCCTATGAAGAACACCTAACTCATCTAGCCGAGGTACTTGAAGCCTTGTCCAAATATGGGATGAAGCTAAAACCATCCAAATGCCACTTATTAAAACCGAAAGTTCAGTACCTGGGGCACATAGTCAGTTCCGAAGGGGTGGCCCCTGACCCAGACAAAGTAACCGTCATCTGGGAATGGCCAGAACCAAAGACCTTAAGGGAAAAGCATGTCAGTTCCTTGGATTGGTGGGATACTACCGGAGGTTCATTAAGGAGTACACAAAGAAGGCTGCTCCACTACAGAATCTCTTGGTAGGCCAACCCAAGAAAGGCAAGTCTAGAGATCCTCCCTTGGAGTGGGGCAATGAACAAGAAGAGTACTTCCAGATGATGAAAGAGACCCGATCCTAGCTTACCCTGACTACAACCTTCCATTCCTGTTATATACAGATGCCAGCAACGTGGAATTAGGAGCTGTACTTGTCCAGAAGCAGGAAGGCAAAGAAAGAGTGATTGCCTAAGCTAGTAGGAAGCTTTGCCCCACAGAAAGGAACCCCGAAAACTACAGTTCTTTCAAGCTCCTGGCATTGGTCTGGGCCGTTACTGAAGATTTAAACACTATCTGGCGTCTAGCAAGTTCACAGCTTTACTGATCACAACCCTTTAACCCACCTGGAAACTGCGAAATTGGGAGCCATGGAATAGAGATGGATGGCCAGATTATCCAATTACCAGTTTACCATCAAGTACCGGGCTGGGCAAAATAATGGCAATGCTGATGCCTTATCCAGGATGCCTCACCTATCAGATATGGGAGCGGATAAAGATGAGCTAGAAGAAGTGGAGTTACCCGCCTTCCATCAGCTGAGGACATCACACTGCCAACAGGTCCATGCAGAACCTCCTGAGAGAATAGGAATCCGTTATCACACTTTGGTTGGAAGAAATCTCAAGACAGTAACCCGGCTATCAGTTTAGTAAAAGGACTGATAACGCAGGAGTCCGCAAAGTTACCTTCAAAGTCTTCACCAGAAGCTAAACACCTATGGAACAAGAGAAGCAAATTGTTCATTTACCAGGAGAAGCTCTGTAGAAGATACATTAACCCCAGAACCAATGAAATCGTATGGCAGATCATAGTACCCAAAACAGAAATCCAAATGGTACTAAATGCCTACCACAATCAGACTGGACACTTTGGGTGGAAAAAGCTAGAAATGCTACTAAAAGATCGGTTCTACTGGGTTGGCATGATGGGATCCATAGAGAGATGGTGTAAAGACTGTGGACCCTGTAGCCTATGAAGAAAAGACCAGCAGAGTCAAAAAGCACCACTCCAATCAAATGTAACCACACAACCGCACCAGATTGTAACCTCAGACCACGTGAAGTTGACTCCAAGCCGGACCGGCTAAACTTATGCTTTGACAATTATGGATCATTACTCCCGATTCCTGATGGTCGCACCTATAAAAGATCTAACTGCTGCAACAGCTGCAAAAACTTCTCAGAATGTCTTCTGTAGACCACTAGGCTACGCAGAACAAGTTCTAACTGATAGAGGTTCGGCTTTTGAAGCCAAAATCTTCCAAGAGTTTTGTCATCTGTATGGTTGTAAGAAAATAAGAACTACGCCATATCATCCCCAATCCAATGGGTTATATGAAAATATGAACACCATTGTGATAGACATGCTCAAGATACTACCTCTTGAAGAAAGGAACCAATGGCCAGAAAAACTGCCTGATCTGGTAGACATGTACAATCACATTCTAGTGAGTTCTACGAACTGTACACCCGCCTATCTCATGAGAGCTCGTACGGGACGATTACCTGTAAATCTAGAACTCAGAGTTGTTGAACCCAAAGCAGAAGCTTCCAATTCTGACTGGAATACCAACCGTTTAGAACAGTACAGACAAGTTCAAGCTTGCGTTGAAGATAATCTTGAAAAAGCTCAGGAAAAGCAAGAAAGGAACTTCAACAAAAGTGCACCAGCAGAACCCATATTACCCGACAGTATTGTCTTAAAAAGAAAATGAAGAAGACATAAATTAGATGACCAATGGGAGCGAGAACCCTATACTGTTTTAGAATCCAACTTTGATAACACCAAGGTTTGCCTCATCAACAAAAATGGAGGAAAAACCACACAGACAATATCTCAGGATCATTTAAAGAAATGTCCAACAGATTGGAAAACCCAAGACTTTATCGATTCCCCAGAAAATGAAGAACCAGAATCATTCATATCGCCAATTCCATGTCCAAAACCAAAGGAAAGAGTCATCTCAACAATACTCGGAGACTTTCCAGAAGATTGGCCCCAACAAGATGGAGCAGTAATAGTGCCATTACTCATCTTTTACCAACCGCAAGAAGAGATCCCAAGATGTTAGGAAGACACACCCGTTGCTAGAGAATCAGAGGATCCTGCAATCGGTATACCTGCTAGCCCTGTAGTAAGACTAAGGCCACCCATACTTTTACCTGATTTGCCCCTATCGCACTCTTCCTTAGACACATCACCTGAGATACCCACACCTGTAGGGCGTAGATCCAGTCGTAGCACACAAGGGCAACCACCATCCAGGAATGGAGAGTGGGCACAACAGAGATGTAATAGGAAGTAAAATGGAAGTAACATGTAAATAGTAGCAACTCTTGTAAAAATGTAAGCCAATGTATATAGTAGTGTATAGAAGGGTGAAGAGTAGGCCAAAAACAGGTCACACCAGATACACAACACCAAAAGAGGGGTGAGTGGAGTTGGCGTAAGGAGTGGTCTAGGGAAAGCAAAATCTTGGCCTAAAGGTGACCCCAACGCCAGTAGGCCTTCAGCACTTATGACTGGTAAAGGCCCCTATAGTACCTAGAACTCCTACGCTGAAGCACCCGTAGTAAATGTTGTTGTGTATTCTGAACTTGAGGCCTACAGAGACTATACCTGTAAGGACTTACTGAACTTTTGAAAAACTTTACCCCTTTTTCACCGGAGCGTGCAGAGGCTTTACTGTATAGACTCTTTGAACAAACATCTTTCCCTGGAATTTTTCCCTTTAAAAGGACCATAGTCTCAGGACTGGTTGTGACAACAAACTTCTTTTCTTTTTAAGCCTGCGGTGGATGGACTAGCACCGTATGGACTTCACCTGTTTACGCAATTTTTCAGTGGTTTTTGTACATTTTGAGATTCTGTACATGTTACCTGTTATTACTGTTGAAAATGTTAATTTTTCATGTTTAAAATAAAAATGTCTTTAGTCCAGGAGTACTGATCTTACCTAGGGGGGAATGTGGCACCCTGCATCCACAGGTACCCACAGGCCTTCCTAGAACACAGATGAATATCCACAGCAGGTACACCAGTACAACCAACACCTTCAACCCCAGCACAGTAGGGGGAGCTCAACTTGCTACCCTTAGGCAAGATCCCTTATAAATACTGATGCTGGGGAGGAGTTAGTCAGAGTGTGCAGACACTAGGAGAGCTGTTAATACGTCCTGGTGATCGGTGCCATGTTAGGCCCGAACCGGTGACCCTGAACAGCCTCTGAGCAGTCCTGCCAGGCCCAAGAGTGGGGACGGAAGGCAAGGAGAGAAAAGAGGAAGAAAAGTGGGAACCGAGGAGCCAGAATAGGTTCGCCCAAACAACACACCGGACCCCGGGGTCTGCGTCTGCAGGAGAGCTACACGCCCAGCAGAGAACCCTGGCAAACTGTCACCTGGTCACCTGCTTAATCTCCGTTCAGGGAGCCAAACAACGTGGAGAGAGAAACGGCGGTAGTCATCAGAGGTGTCCCATTGACAGCGCAGGTGAAGAGAGAGAGAGTAGTGGAGGCCAGCCAAGTTCTACACGTGGCAGGGGCTTCAACATGGGGAAAAGAACACGGAGGCCTTACACCCACTTGCTGTGGAGATTTAACTGTGTTTCCTGGTCACCCGACAGTGTTCCGGACTTTTACCTGCTATACTATCTGTAAAAGTTAAAGAGACATTCAACAGCGTGTGTGTGTTCTTCACCCCCTGTCCCCATTACCGCAGAGACTATCCCGTTAATCCACAACCTGGCCAAACCCCTGCTCCATTCCTCACAATCATCACTGCCTGGAGGTTTAGCTCTACCTGTAGGGAGCTGCTCCACCCTAGCCGCAATACCACCACCCTCCGGAGCACTATGGAGGTGCTGGTGTCTAGTCACCAGGTACTACAGGTGGTGTCACAAGACAAAGACTTTAATCCCTTGTGAATACTAAAACACCCCCTTCTTTTAGGCTGTACCCCGGGGCCACGGATCTGGGCAGCCCACCGGCGACATTCCCCATTTGGAGAGAATATACAAAACTAGATGGTGGCCCGATTCTAACGTATCGGGTATTCTAGAATATAGAAATAGAGATTGCATGGGGAAGGCGGTGAGGGCTGAATTGGGAGGAACTTTGAAGAAGGAGCGGCGGGGAAAGGATGGCGTGGCAGGGCGGAGGAGGACAGAGGAGGTATCAGCGGGGTGTGAGAAGATGTAGCAGCACAGGCAGGGGGAGGAAGGAGCGGCAGGGGGAGGATGGAGCACAGCGGCAGGGGGGAGGAGGACAAAGCGGCGGGGTGGAGGAGGATGGAGCAGCACAGGCAGGGGGAGGATGGAGTGTCAGAGGGGAGGAGGACAAAGGAAGGAGGAGGAAGCGGTGGGGTGGGGGAGGATGGAGCGGCACAGGCAGGGGGAGGACGGAGCGGCAGGGGGAGGATGAAGCACAGAGCGGCGGGGGGTGGAAGACAGGATGAAGCGGCGGGGTGGGGGAGAACGGAGCAGCACAGGCAGGGGGAGGACGGAGGATAGAGTGGCGGTGGTGAGGAGGACAAAGGAAGGAGGAGGAAGCAGTGGGGTGGGGGAGGATGGAGTGGCACAGGCAGGGGGAGGACGGAGCGGCAGGGGGAGGACGAAGCACAGAGCGGCGGACGGGAGGAGGATGTAAGATGAAGCGGCGGGGTGGGGGAGGACAGAGGATGGAGTGGCGGAGGTGAGGAGGACAAAGGAAGGAGGAGGAGGAAGCGGTGGGGGAGGATGGAGTGGCACAGGCAAGGGGAGGACAGAGCGGCAGGGGGAGGATGGAACACAGAGCGGCGGGGTGGGGGAGGCCGGAGCAGTACAGGCAGGGGGAGGATGGAGGAGAGGAGGACAAAGGAAGGAGGAGGAAGCGGTGGGGTGGGGTCGGATGGAGCGGCACAGGCAGGGGGAGGACGAAGCACAAAGCGGCAGGGGGGAGGAGGACAAAGCGGCGGGGTGGGGGAGGCCGGAGCAGTACAGGCAGGGGGAGGATGGAGGAGAGGAGGACAAAGGAAGGAGGAGGAAGAGGTGGGGTGGGGGAGGATTGAGCAGCACAGGCAGGGGGAGGACGGAGGGGAGGAGGACAGAGGAAAAAGCAGCGGGTGGGGGGAGGATGGAGCAGCACAGGCAGGGGGAGGATGGAGGGGAGGAGGACAAAGGAAGGAGGAGGAAGCGGTGGGGTGGGGGAGGATGGAGTGGCACAGACGGGGAGGATGGAGCACAGAGCGGCAGGGGTGAGGAGGACGAAGGGGTGGGGGAGGACAGAGGAAGGAGTGGCGGGGGGAGGAGGATAAAGGAAGGAGGAGGAAGCGGTGGGGGAGGATGGAGCGGCACAGGAAAGGGGAGGACAAAGCAGCAGGGGGAGGATGGAGCACAGCGGCGGGGGGAGGAGGACAGAGGACGAAGAGGTGGGGTGGGGGAGGATAGAGCAGTACAGGCTGGGGGAGGATGGAGAGGAGGACGACAAAGGAAGGAGGAGGAAGTGATGGAGGAGGATGGAGCAGCACAGGCAGGGGGAGGACGGAGCACAGCGGTGGGAGGAGGAACACGGAGGACAAAGCGGCGGGGGTGGGGGAGGATGGAGCAGCATAGGCAGGGGGAGGATGGAGCGGCAGGGTGAGGACAGAGCACAAAGCGGCGGGGGAGAGGAGGATGGAGGACAAAGCGGCTAGGTGGGGGAGGTCGGAGCAGCAGAGGCAGGGGGAGGACGGAGGAGGGAGTGTCGGAGGGGACGTGGACAAAGGAAGGAAGAGTGAGCGGTGGGGTGGGGGAGGACGGAGCGGCAGGGGGAGGATGGAGCACAGAGCGGCGGGGGGGAGGAGGACGAAGGACAAAGTGGTGGGGTGGGGGGAGGACGGAGCAGCAACGGAAGGGGGAGGATGGAGGGGAGGAGGACAAAGGAAGGAGGAGGAAGCGGTGGAGGAGGATGGAGCGGCACAGGCAGGGGGAGAACGGAGCACAGAGCGGTGGGAGGAGGATGATGGAGGACAAAGCGGCGGGGTGAGGGAGGATGGAGCACTACGGCAGCTCAGTGGTTAGCAGACTATACAGGGCTCAGCGGTTAGCAGAGTATACGGTGGCTGAGTGGTTAGCACTGCGCGGTGGCTCAGTGGTTAGCACTGCGCGGTGGGTTAGTGGTTAGCACTGCGCGGTGGCTCAGTGGTTAGCACTGCGCGGTGGCTCAGTGGTTAGCAAAGTATGGTCGCTCAGTGTTTAGCACTGCGAGGTGGCTCAGTGGTTAGCAGTGAGTGCGGTGGGCAGAGTGGTCAGCGTGGTGGGCAGAGTGGTCAGCGCAGCAGCATGGTCAGCGCAGCAGCACGGTGGGCAGAGAGGTCAGCGCAGCCGCACGGTGGTCAGCGCAGTCGCGCGGTGGGCAGAGTGGTCAGCGCAGTCGCGCGGTGGGCAGAATGGTCAGCGCAGCCGTGCAGTGGGCAGAGTGGTCAGCGGTGGACGGACACACACACACACATACACACACACACACACTCTGCTATACTTACCACCGGCCCTGCGTCTTCCCCGCCGCCTGGCTCCTCAGTCCTCCGTTCTGCCAACATGTCGCCGCCCCCAGAGGATTGGATCTAATATGGTGTCCAGGAACTCTCGCGAGACTTCCCGAACGCCATATTGGATCCAGTCCTCCGGGGGGCGGCGACATGTCGGCAGAACGGAGGATCCAGGCGGCGGGGAAGATGCAGGGCCGGTGGTAAGTATAGCGGAGTGTGTGTCTGTGTATGTGTATTTGTGTGGGTGTGTGTGTATGTGTGCGGGCGGCCATATTAGAACATCCACAGTGGGTGTAGAGGCTACTTCAGCCAGGATGTGACGTAGCATACCGTTACATCCTGACGGAAGTAGCCTTAGGGTTTTATTGTAATAGAAGAGGGGGGAGGGGAGCGCACATAGAGTGGTTACCAGGGGACACCAAAAGGGGGCTTGCAGGGATCCACTCACCTCCTTTTGTTGTGACGCCCACAACTGGTTGTAAAACCTGGTCGCTGCAGACCCCTTGAGAGATAGAGAGAAGCAGTTTGTAGTGATTCCGGGATATACACCGCGCTGACCAGGAGGAGTACATAAGGATTCTTTATTCAGCACACATCACACAACACACTGGAACCGCCAATGCATTTTGTGGTCACCTGGGCATGTATTCTGTATTGTGTTGTGTGATGTGTGCTGAATAAAGATTCCTTATCTACTCCTCCTGGTCAGTGTGGTTGTATATCCCGAAATCACTACAACTGCTTCTCTCTATTTGGAGAGAAAGAGGCCCAGACATCCAAGTTCCCATACCCTGGGGTGCTACAGATGCATGAGGAGACAAGAGCTTTTGGGGTTAGAGCTCACCCCAGGGTCGCGCTGTGAGGAGGACACCAGAGTAGTGTGCTATCCAGGGATTGTAAACCCTGGGAGCAGAGTCTTGAGACCAGGGGACTGCAGGTCTGCTGTTCACCCGTGTAGATGCAAGAGCACAGCATTATATAGAGCCTGCAGCTGTGAGAAACAGGACAGCACCCCTAATAGGTTTGCATTGCCTGCTGGATGGGAAACAACACAGAGAATTGAGTACAAAGAGAAGCTCACAGGCATCTGAAACTCTAAATATAAAGCGCAGAATGAAGGCATATTTATCCCGCATGGGAAGTGGACTCCAGCTGTTTCCAGGCTGAGCGGACCCTGGATCTGGTGACCAGTACCCCTGGATTCAACTAGTCATCAACCAAAAGTATTAAAGGTAAAGACTGAATTAATTTGCCTCCTTTCTGCTGCACTGAGCATTACAAGCCCCATCACCACCCCAGGTGCCCACGTCTGCTGAGGGGAGTGATCCACCTTGCTGCACTATCACCTATCCCCTGGGGGCCACTACCGCAGAGCTAGCCATAGCTGGCCAGACACCTCAGCTGGCATCATAACAGATGATTATCTCCTGTAAATATACCCTCTTTTACTTGTCCAGTCAGGGCCACACTGCTGGGCCATCGCCACAGTGATACCCCAACAGACTGCCTACCCGGCTATTAAGTACCCCGGCCCATGCGCCCACAACATTAAGAAAAAAAACTTACCGAGGGGGGAGTGCAGTGATGGAGTGTGGGTGCAGAAAGCAGGTTTGCAGGGCCCACGGAGGGTGGGGGCAAAGCTGTGGGCCCAAACCTGCAGGGGGGTTGCACCAGCGGAGTAGTGGTAGAGGCCGCCATTTTCCATATGTCTGCATTCATTCTTAAACTGCTCCTCACTCTCTAGTGTCCAGACTTTCAGAAAATGTCCACGGAGGCAGCGCATGCACACATGGAGATCTGCAGACATTTTCTGGAAGTCTCAACCTCTAGCGTCCAGTTGCAGCTTGGGAATGAATGCAGACACATGGAAAATGGCGGCCCCCACCGTGCACCGGACTCCCCCACAGCTCCGCCCCCACACTCAAGACATATATACTGATTGTAAGGCGCACCCCTTTTAACATTAAAAATTATTTTTTTATTCCTTTCATTTTTATAATCCGGAGCATCTTATATAGCACAAAATATGGTATATGTGTTATATATAAAATATGTCTACAATAGCCATCTATAATCTATGTATTATTTATATATCTATCAATCTATCTGTTGTCTATTATTATATCTATCTGTATTCCTTTATGTAGTATCTACGTGTGTATCATATATAGGATGTAATATATACAGGTGTGACGTCGCGCACATCAAGGGGACTGCTTGGCAGCGGAAAACAGTGCAAACAACCGTGTTTTAAAGTGACACAAAGTCCAGCATTTTATTCACATGCCTCATAAACTGCATACAGCACATAACTATGTCTCTTCAGACTGTCGCAATGGCCGGGATGACGCACAGCACATCCCGGTTAGTCCATAATAGGAATCACTGACCTTAATCCATAGGAGTGATCACTAACCTTAGTCCATGATGAGGAGATGCTGCCTCTGTAGGATCACAGACTCTTGTCTGGTCTGGGCTCAGACCGGCTTCAAGCTTCCTGAGTCCGGGTTGATCCAGGTTTCCCTTAGGTCTCCTCTCCTATTGTGGCTCTGGGATCATGTTCTCATCGCAAGGCTCCTCTACATTTCGTGGTGCAGGACCTCTTCTGACCTCACAGCTCATGTGACCAAGAGGGAGTCTGCTTATGTCTGATGTGTCACGCCCACAGAAGGATCAAGGATAGACAGCCACTCCCCTGGCTTTCAACCTGCAACCTCACACATCTACAGCCTTACCAGACTCGTGGAGGAACCACAATTCTCAGCACCGACGCCTGTATGGCAGTCAACCGCTGAACCACATATTCTCCTCATGTTCAAGCCCGTAGGATTGAACAAACGAAACCCCAGGGCAGTACCACCCAGTTAAACAGAAACCAATCACTTAACGGGCGTGCCTCTCGGAACAGGAGACAGCCACTGTGGCCCCTCCCTCAGGAACCTACCACTCGTCAGCGCCACTTACCGTGTCTCGGTGCGGACCTCGCCATCAGACATCGACATGTCACTTGTCGGAGTCGACTCATGTCGGGCCAACCCCGCCCCCAGCGGTCAGTACTGTAGGTAGAGTAATATGCTTCGGTATCTGAGGTCAGGCTTGACTCTGTCCTACCACATACCCTATCAGGTCGTTTAAGTGGGCCTGTCAGACTAGAGACACTGGAGGATGCACTACCTCCAACCCAACTACATCCACTACTTTCAGGATGTCTATGAAGGTCTTGCCGTTGGTGACATTCAACTTAGTCTGTTACCACTGGGGAGCCATTACTTCCTTTATGACTTCCGTCTCTAGCATCTGATGTGGCTAATCTGGTATTCGGAGGGCCCCTTCGTTGCAGAGTCCCACAATTCCCAGATAGCTGCCACCTTCTACTGCTCACATGTCGCTGTCTCTCAGCTCTCTGTCTTGTGAGCTTCAGCCTTTCCACTTCTCGCAGGTGAGCCACACATTATTCTATCAGCAGCTATAGGTATCCGAAAGTATCTACTGTACCTCTAGCAAAGAACGACACCATGCCATCTGCTTCAGGTATCCAGTCCTGGTCATTACATGGACAGCTTACTTTCATTACCCCGGTCTTTGCCAAAGTTTGCATGGCTTGGCCTTTTCTCTCAACAATTTTTTGTACCAGAGCACACGGCACCCGGACGACTTCTTCCTGCAGACTTTGAGCTTTTCTCACAAGCTGCAGCTGTCTCGCGGTTTCTTCTGTCTTCACCTGCACAATCCACTTCGTGCAAACACATCGCCAGTGCATGTCGCTTAGAATAGCCACCCTCTTCACTGTGACTCCCATTGTGGACAGGACCCACCAGCTGTTTAGCGTCTGGGGTCAAGTACACTGTACAGGCTCCCATGGCTGGCCTTCTTAAAGTCTTCATGCACCTCCTCCCTGGTGCATTCTTCTCTCAGGTCTTCTGGTACCTCCACGAGGCACTTGTAAAGAGACGTTTCGGTCTTACTGCTGGTCCCTACAGGCTCACCCGGCTCACATCTCGGGCCCAACTGGCTTTCGGCTTCTTCGATGCATTTGCCCGGGAGGAACACTAGACGCTCTACCTTCTCTAAGGTGACCTCGTTCCTTGTCTGGCATACTGCCAGGCGATCTTTGAGCTCAGCTACTCGCCTCTCAGCAGCTACTTCGTCCTTTAGCTCAGCTACTCGCCTCTCAGCAGCTCATCTCTGAAGCTCTTACTGCTTTAACTGCTTCCCTTCTAGCAGAATTCTTGGAGTCCTTTCCATTTCCAAAGCACCCACTCGAGTCTTGACAGCCTGTCTCCACAGCTTCTCTTGCTTCAAGTGGTTTTGGAGCATCTCCGTGAGCTCCCTTATCTTGGCTCCGACATCCACCAGAATAGGCGAGCTCACAACACCCGAGGAGGTATTCACTTCACCCCTCCCTTTCCCAGTGGCTTCTTCCAGTTCTGCACTTACCTCCCCCTTTTGGTGTCCGGCATCACCCCTGGCAACCTTGGCCACATCACTTTTGTGCCTGTCCAGGGGTCTCCAGTTCTGCATTTACCACCCCCTCTTGGGGTCTGGCAGCACCCCTGGCAACCTCGGCCACATCTCCTTGTGCCTGTCCATTGGGTCTCCTCTTCTTCACCTGTGACCTCTGCCGCATTACACAACTCTTGGGCCTCAGCAGCCCCATCTGTTGCCCTCCCCTGGGCAACAACAATATCATCTTCAGAAGGCTTCAGACCTTCCCTCTCTTCATTCTCAGGGTCTTAGGAGTCGACTGCCCTCTCTGACGTGGCACTGCCCATTTCCGTGAAGTGACCTGCTGACCGACCACTGGTTACCCATTCAGACCCTGGAGACCACCCTCCTACCATCGTTTTGACTGGTTCCTTCTTCTTGTCCTCTTGGTAGGCTGTCAGTACACCAGAGGTTCCCACGGACAACATCACCCCAGCTTCCTTCTTGATTTCTCCTGAATCTGGAAGAGGATTCAGTCCGGTAATGGACGCATGGGATGTGACCTCTACTGCCGTCACATTTGCAGATGGTGCAATTTGCACAGCTTCTTTGGTTCCTTTAAGTTTCCGGCGATGGGAGGATTGGCCTCTCCTTACTGTACTCTTTGTCTGTCATCACTGAGTTACAGCCGCCCTCGGAGTCATAGACACTCTCCCAGGTATTGTAGATCAGCAAGTCGCTAGCTAACTTCTCTTGGGCTACGTCAGCAGTTCCATTCACCAGGTCGTGTTTCTCTTTTCCTGTCGGGTCTCTACATTGGGATTTCCCACAGGGTGCTTTGGTCACCCCTACCTCCAGACTGTCACCCTCATGAGGTACTGACCCGTTATCACACATGTATAGATCACAGGTAGCCTCTTTAGGCTATCCAAACAAAATGTCCAGCTCACGACGTAAGACATCCGGCATGCACGGGCCTGCGTCCTGATATCGCTGGTTTGGAAAATAGAACAAATTGGTCCAGCTTCCGGAGATTATTGCAAGAAAAATTGATTTTATTCAAAATCATAAATGAATCAGGCTCCAAAGCAATGCATAAACTCATATAGACAAGCGGCAATTATGACAGGGAGCGTCGATGGCGGTGACTGCGTTTCGGACATACGTCCTTTTTCAAGCCTGTCAGTGTGCACAATGGCAAAAGATTTTATAAAGCAAGTGGATGAGGCAGGAACAAGCCATGCTAATGCAATTAATCAAAATCACTCGCATGTGGTGCCAGAGGGCAAACTGAGAAAGTGCAGACAAACATAATAAAACTGAATACGTGTATGCAAGAAACAAATAAAAAATATATTAAGATAAACCATAAACGTACATATTTAATTGTTTTATTATAATTTATTGTAAGAAAACAATGTGGAGCATGAAAATACAAATATTTGCTAGAAACTCATATAATATACACATCATAATACAAAATCACTACAGGTGAATTTCAGTTATTATCTTTATAGCATATAATAAATATTATGTGACAACTAAATGTGTGTGTTAATTATATTTAATAAACTCAACTCATATACAATCCTTTTTTGCGTCAATGTGGCTCACCATGTATTACTGATACACATTAACCTTGTTGAAGAATGGTTTGAAGAGCCCAAGCAGTGGCAGCATCAAATTTTCCATAATGAATGATGATTGCCAACTGCGATCAAAGACTAAATGTTGCTTAGTTCACTTTGTGATATTGATGCAGCTTGTTGTGGTGGGAGGAGGAGCCACCTGTCGGTGCCCCCCAAAAAATCTGGAATGCTCCATTCCAGGCTGGGACGCAGAGCAATGGGTGCACAGTGAGGCTAGGGAGTGCGCGGTCACGACAGCACAGCACCCCATGATAACGTCCCAGCAAAGGGCTGAGAAATCACCACGGGAAACATAGCACCCGCAACTCAACCCCCTACCCCCTCCCCGCATCTCTACCACAGAACAAAGCAGCCCATACCCGAAGGCACCTTCAGAGGGCGCCAACCTCACCCCACCACCAGTCACATAGCTTAATTTCAATAGCTTGGACATCATAATGGTAGTTGCCATTGCATAATATTTTTAATAATGATATATGACATCTCGTTTTGGATTAAGGTCGTCCGGATGTCTAGTACCAAGAACAAAACTCCAGTATGTTTCTCGCGTAAGAAGTAACCGCTTATTATCTCCGCCGCGTCCTGATGGAATAATTTTTTTGATTCCGAGTACTCGAATAGAGGCGGTATTGGAGTTATGGTGTTGGGCAAAGTGTCTAGAGGCTGCTGATATGTTCCTATTTGATACAATGGAGCTGGTATAGTTAGTAATATCTGGGAGATGTTCACTAATGCTTTTTTTTAATTACGAGAGGTACAGCCAATGTAACATAAATCACAAGAGACGCATTTAATACAATAAACTACATTGTCTGAATTAAGTTTATAAACGTGCGTATTGGGTAGGTTTAAAGGCCACTTCACACGCTAGGATCTCGTTAACGATATCCTTAGAACGATCACGTGACATTGATCGTTGCGACATCGTTAGTGCGTTGTCACACACAAGGATATTGTTAACGATATCCCATTCTGTAACGCACAAGAGCAAGGACTGAACGATCTCTTAAAGCGGCAGGAATAGGAGAATTCTGAATGAGAGCGTTCAAAACGGTGTCACACTAAACGATGTGGCTTCTTCACAGTTCCTTAATTGGACGACGAACGATAGATTTGAGGTCAGGATCACGTTTTTGTGATGACCGTTCCAACGATTTCTTCATCCTACATCGTTCGTTTACACGCAACGACGCACTAACGATATGGTTGGAACGGTCACAAGTCTGTGACGTTTCAAGGATGTCGTTAACGAGATCCTAGCGTGTGAAGTGGCCTTTAGTGTGATTGAAGTTCTCAAATGAAGTGCTACTAATAGCTACTGAACAAGTTTGGCAGCGGTTTTGCCTCTATAATGGTTTAACAAATCCCCACGGTTTTTCTGTTGGACTATGGCTTCAGCACGTTTCAGGATTTTAGATGGGTATCCTCCTTCAGTTAATCTGGACTTAATATCAGCTGAAGTACTGACAAACGTGGAAGGGCTGCTACAATTCCTTAAGGTACCGTCACACGCGGCAATATGGCTTCCATATCGCCGGCAAATTTACATGAGCGCGCACGTTTGGGAACTTTTTTGCACATCGCCGTCGCCCTGTTACACATAGAGATCTCGCCTGCGTTCTACGGCAATACTGCGTTCCGGAAATCGCCTGAAGCAATTTCCCTTTTCCACATCGCCACGTCACACGCCACCACGTCATCAGCGATGTGGGCGTAGAGTTTGACCACGGCGAGGAGACAGGCGTGCCAGAGTCTTTTTCACCACTCCGATTGGCTGACACAATTGCGTTACCACCAAGCCACCAATCGCCGCAGACGGGGCGCGTAAAACAGCACGCACAGGCACGCCTACGGGATTGATTCCAGAATGTCTGAGCTCGCTTTCTATATCGCTATCGCCCTGTCACACGCCACAAAGCGCTGAGATCGCCTGGTGGATATCACCTGATTTCACTGCAGTACAGGGTGATCAGGCGACGCTCCACCGGCGATTCCTCGCCGTAAAATCACCCTGTCTCACGCCACTACGCACAGGCGATGTCGCTTCCACATCGCCAAAATACACAAATTTATGGCGATATGGAAGCCATATCGCTGCGTGTGACGCTACCTCTAAGGGTACCTTTACACGCCACCACAGGAAAGCAGCAACTGCCGGACACTGGGGACAATTGTGCCTGTTGCCATGAAATTGCTACGAAATGGCGGCGTGTAAATAGGGCAGTTCCTACCTGTGTCCTGCAGTTACTTCGAATACCTGTTGCTGAGCCGTGCTCAATAACAGAAAGGCACAATTGCCATGGTAGTGGCGTCTAAATGGGGCACAGGCATGGATGTTGCGTTGCCTAGTGAATTCCCAGGGGCGTGCCACGGCGTCATGGATACCACGCCCCATCAGCAGTCATTGGTGGGGGCTACTGCGTAACCATTGGCTGTCCCTTCACAGGGCGCCATATTTGAAGAGCTATCCATTCACAGTCCACAATTGCAATGGCGTCATGTATTAGCCAGCCTTCCTGCGCAGGCTGGCCAATCAGGACACTATTGCGTTGTCCAATCAACGCTTGTGCATCACGGAATAGACAACTCTGTCACACCTATGTACTTACGGTGCAAAATATGTACGACCATATTCCTTTGTGGTAGTGGCGTGTGAAGTAGCGAAGTTTAGCCGCGGCACCCGTCGGCACTTCTGGGGAACAAAGATACCTTCAGTGGAGCACGCAATGGCGGCGTGTATATGCGGCACGGCAATTGGTATCCACCGTTAAAAACGTGCGCGTGCACATGCGGTGGATACCTGTTGCTAGCCACAGTGGCGGTGTGTAAAGGTACCCTAAGGCTCGTGTAAATTCTCCCACTGGTATAGAGTTGATCGTGTGCGGTGGATGACAGCTTTTAGCATGCAAAATAGTGTTCCCTGCTGATGGTTTTCGATAAAGTGTAAAAGAAATTCTAGAGCCAGAAGTGCTGGACAAAGCTGAGGTCCAGAAATTCAATTGTGTTTTTCTGACAAGAAATAGTGAATTTTAAATTCAGATTATTTTGATTTAAGTAGTCAGAGAAGGCTACAGCTTCTGTTTCAGACCCATTCCAGACATACAGCTGAAAACAGCATTGTCCGCATTAAACAAGTATTTTTCCTCCCAGTTTGACATAACTAAATTGGCCACAGAAGGGGAAAATTTCACCCCCATTGAAACTCCCGTGTATCTGCAGATAAAATTGAGAATTAAAAAGAAAAACATTGTTACTCATTAGAAAAAAGATGGTACTGACAATATAATTCTGCAGGTCCATGCTGTTAATACTGTATTTGGAGAGATGGAATGTTAAGGCCAATACAGCTACATCAACCGGGATAGTAGTGAATAAGGACACCACATCAAGTTCTCTTGATTATCATTAAAATGATGCTTTTTAATTGTAAGATTTCTCACAAATCGGTTGACATCAATTAAAGTAGTAAACAGATTGAATTTATTAGTGGGGACACGATTCATGCCAAGAGACAAAACTTTCAATTCCTCATTAGTGACATTTATAGTCAGACAGGAGCTCCGTCCTCCCACCACTACAGGCGGCATCAATATCTCACTGTGAACTAAGCAACATTTAGTCTTTGATCGCAGTTGGCAATCATCATTCATTATGAAAATCTGAAGCTGCCACTGCTTGGGCTCTTCAAACCATTCATCAACAAGGTTAATGTGTATCAGTAATACATGGTGAGCCACATTGACGTATGTCCGAAATGCGTCGCTGCCATCGATGCTCCTTGCCATAATTGCCGCTTGTCTATATGAGTTTACGCATTGTTTTTGAGCCTGATTCATTTATGATTTTGAATAAAATCAATTTATCTTGCAATAATCTCTGGAAGGTGGACCAATTTTTTCTATTTTCCAAACCAGCGATATCAGGACGCAGACCCGTGCATGCCGGATCTCTTACATGGTGAGCTGGACATTTTGTTATTTGGATAAAGTGTTTGTGTGGCTACCTGCCCACAGGGGAGCCACACTCTCCAACTCTATGAGCTCCTTCCAGTCTCTGCCCGCTCTCCTCTGTCTGTCCCCTCCAGTGCTGTGCCTGCTCACCTCCTCGGTCTGCTCCCCTCCTGTGCCTGCCACCTCCTCTGTCTAATCTCCTCATGTGTCTGCTCACCTCCTCTGTCTAATCTCCTCTTGTGCCTGTTTCCCTCTGTCCTTCCCCTCCGGTCCTGTGCCCGCTCACCTCCTCTGTCTGCTCCCCTCCTGTGCCCGCTCGCCTCCATCCTTCCCCTCCGGTCCTGTGCCCGCGCTCCTCCTCTGTCAACTCCCTCTAGTCCTGTGCCCACTCACCTCCTTTGTCTGCTCGCCACCTGTGCCCGCTCCCCTCAGTCTCATCCCCTACATGGAGATGAGCCATGGAAAGCAATGTGTGTGGTTGCTGTCCCTGGCTCGGTGTCACCCCAAGTGCAGCACTTAGGGAGCGCACGGTCACTCATCTTTTCCCGCGGTGATCGACCAATCAATGTAATTGTGATGGGCCGATCACCATGGTAATTCGAAGTTGCCATGGCGACCTATGGCGACATCTGGTGACCTGATCCAAGCCTCAGAGATCATGTGTAGTGATAAGCAAGTGTAATTGTTACTATTTGCACGGATAGTACGGTATTCGCGATACTCGTTACTCGGTGAGTATCTCTGGTGCCGGTGAGTGATGTGTCGATTGTTATCGATCTGACATAAATTGCCGGCTCCTTTCATTACACAAAGTGAGCTGGCACCTCAGGGAGAGCAGATTGGATGTTAGGGTCTCCGGGGGGCACAGCAAGGTGTTTTATGCAGTAGAGATGTAAAAAAGCCTCCACCCTCCCGCCATGTCCTGGAAAGACTCGTTGTGTGGCCGGATCTGTGTGGGCGGAGCCTATCACTAATTGGCTAACATTGGACTCACTATTCGTATGAATAAGTATTATAAAGAGTATAGCAAGTCTGAGTATTATGCCAATCGTTCATCACTAATCATGTGATCTCTGGGACTTGGGTTTGCTGCACTGTGTGGCAAAGTATTGTCATACAGTGCAGCATCATTGTGACCCCAGAGACTGCAGCAAGAGGACCCTGGATCCTTTGCTGCAGTCTCTGGAGGCGACTGAATGACACAGGATCTTTGTTGTGGATTACGTCCGAGGGTATGTGGGGGTAATAAAGATGAAGTCCAAAAATGCATTCGTTTTTTGTTATAATAAAATTATTTTT
>JARQOC010000001.1:618754627-618805511 GCA_033576535.1 Allobates femoralis | reverse complement strand
ATGCGTTCGTTTTTTGTTATAATAAAATTATTTTTTCACGGTGTGGTATCTTATTTACCATTGACTTAGAGGTTCCTAATGGCCGGGTCTAACAATGGCACGACATTATGAACCTCAGGCTTTGTGCCAGCTGGCAATACAAAGCTGGCATTAACCCCTTTATTACCCAGTTTGCCACCGGCACCAGGACAACTGGAAGAGTCTGGGTTCAGCGCCAGGAAAGGCGCTTCTAATGAATGCACCAATTTCTGGGGCGCTGCAGGCTGCAATTCGCAGTGTTAGGGCCAGAACACTTGGGCCTCTCCACGCTGAGGATTCCAGCCCCCAGTTGCCTAGTTTTAACTTGCTGGAAACACAAATACAGCAAAGCAACACGTCCTTTATTTTAAAATTATTTCAAGAAATAATTTTTAAAAACAGGTTCACTGTATTTTGATTACCAGCCAGGTAAAATTAGGCAGCTGGGGGTGGTTGGCAGCTCGTACCTGCCTGCTGTACCTGTGCTGGTGACCAAAATACAGCGGAGCTCCACATCATCAGCACAAAATATACTCGCTAAATACGCAGCAAATATTCACTGTGTGAGCAGTGCTGCATATTGGCAGAGTATTTTGGAGCTGACATTGAGGTCTATGGGTGAAAATCGCAGCAAAATACTCTAAAAGAATTGACATGCTGCAGATATTTCCTCAGTGAAATGTGCATCATTTCGGCAAGGTAAAATCCGCAGCATGGGCACAACACTGATTGTCTCCATACAGTTTGCAGGGGAAGGTGCTGTACAGCGGAATTGTCACAAATAAGCTGAAAAAATGTGGGGAAATCCGCAGCATCAGCGCATAGCCTAACATTCACATATCTGGTCCCCCTCAATAACGTCACTCCTTCCTGTGCACCAAGAATTGTTTCCCACCACATACGGACTATCAGCATACTCGGGAGCAATTTCCCAGCATATTTTGGAGTCTGGTTTATCATGTCGCCTGTGTGAAAATGAAAAATACTTTTTCCCATAAAAATGTTCTATTAGTCTCCATGTTTTCATTGTTACGGCTCAATGCTATAAAAATCTGTAAAGCACCTGAGGATACAAGGTGCTCACCACATATCCAAATACATTTCTTGCGAGGGTCTGGTTCCAAAACGTGTCACTAGTGGGGGAGGGAGTTTCCACACTTTCGGCACACAGGGGCTCTCCAAAGGAGACATGACACCACAGACCATTCCATCAAAATCTGTGTTCCAAAATGTCACTCTCTCCCTTCAGAGCCCTGCCGTGCGCCCAAACAGTGGTTTCCCGCCACATATGAGGTATCAGTGTACTCAGGAGAAATTGCCCAACACGTTTTAGGATCCACTTTATCCTCTTGCCCTTGTTAAAATAAAAAAATTGAGGCTGAAAGAACATTTTTGTGAAAAAAAAAAACATCTCATTTTCACAGCTCCACTTTTTAAAGTTCTGTGAAGCACCTGGGGGTACAGAGTGCTCACCGCACATCTAGATAAAGCCCTTGAGGGTCTAGTTTTCAAAATGGGGTCACTTGTGTTTTTTTTTTCCACTGTTTAGGCACACAGGGGTTCTCCAAACGCAACAAGGTGTCCGCTATCAATTGCAGCTTGAAATATCAAATATCGCTCCTTCCCTTTCGAGCCTTGACGTGCGCAAAGGTGAGGTATCGGTGTACTCAGGAGAAATTGCATGACAACATTTTAGGGTCCATTTTCTGCTGTTGCCCTTGTGAAAATGCAATAATTGAGGCTAAAATAACATTTTTCTTGGAAAAATTAAAATGTCAATTTTTCCCTTCCACGTTGCTTTAGTTACTGTTACTCTGAAGGGTTAATAATCTTCTTGAATGTGGTTTTGAGTAGCTAGAAGGGTGCAGTTTTTGGAATGGTGTCACTTTTGGGTGACCCCTCTAAGTCACTTCAGATGTGATGAGGTCACTAAAAATGGTTTTGTAAATTTTATTGGAAAAATGAGAAATTGCTGATGAACTTTGACCCCTTATAACTTCCTAACTAAAAACCTTTTGTTTCCAATATTGTGCTGATGTAAAGTAACATGTGGGAAATGTTATTTATTAACTATTTTGTGTGACAGAACTCTCTCTGGTTTAACGGTATAAAAATTCAAATAAAATAAAAAATAAATTTTTGCCAAATTTGTGTTTTTTTTCACCAAGAAATACAAAAAATATTAACCTAAATTTACCACTAACACGAAGTCCAATGTCAAGAAGAGACAATCTCAGAATCACTGGGATCCGTTGAAGCTCCAGAAATATAACATCATAAAGTGACTCTGGTCAGAACTGCAGATGATGTTCGGTCATTAACCTACAAAGTGACTCAGGTCATTAACCCCTTCACCACCCGGCGATTTTTTTTGTTTTTTCCTCCCCTGCTTCCAAGAGACATAACTTTTTTTATTTTTCCATCAATATAGACATATGACGGCTTGTTTTTTGCGGGATGAGTTGTACTTTCAGATGCAATCATTTATTTTACCATATAGTGTACAGGAGAATGGGAAAAAAATTCCAAGTGCAGTGAAATTGCAAAAAAAAGTGCAATGACACGTTTGTTTTTTGGGTATTTTAGTCGCCATGTTCACTATATGGTAACACTGACGTGACGGGGTGATGCCTCGGGTCGGTACGAGTTCGTAGACACCCAACATGTTACCTTTACTGGTATCTAAGTGGTGAAAAAAAATTTAGAAGTAAGAAAAAAAATACAATCGCACTTTTTGTGCCATGTTCTGTGATCCATAGCGTCCTCATTTTTCGGGATCTGGGGCTGGGTGATGGCTTATTTTTTGCGTCTTGAGCTGACGTTTCTAATGATACCATTTTTGGGTAGATGGGATGTTTTGATCGCCCGTTATTGCATTTTATAGTAATGTTGCGGCGACCAAAAAAAACAATTTTAGTGTTTGGACCTTTTTTTCCGTTGCGCAGTTTACGGCTCTCATTAATTGATTTTATATTTTGACAGATCGGACATTCCTGAACATTGATAGCAAATATGGGTATTTATTTTTTATACTTTCATTATGAATGGGGAAAAGAGGGGTGATTTGAACTTGCAGGAGATGTCAGGTGTTTGATGTGAGTGTCGCACCGGAGCTCACATCAAACACCGGGACCCGACCCTTGACGTTGTATTACATCAAGGGTCGGGATGGGGTTAAATATTATCACACAATCTATACAGTAATACACTTTGTTCTCAGACAGTGTATTGCAGGGCGGGGTGGCTACGCCTACACCCCTTACATTTACTCTCTAAAAATTTGGAGCAAGGGCAGCCTGATGACCTGTAGAAATTTGGGAAGAGGGCAGCAGGATGACCCTGTAGAAATTTGGGAAGAGGGTGGCAGGATGACCCTGCAGAAATATGCACACGTCAGCCATGGCAGAACATACCTCAGCTGCTGCTGAACCTCATAATTATCACTGGAGTGAATACAGAACATGCGTCAACTTCTGCAGAACCTCATAACACACATCCCAGCTGATACGGTTGCATTACATCACTGGTTCCCAAACTCCAGTCCTCACGGCCCCCAACAGGTCATGTTTTCAGGATTTCTTTAGTATTGCACAGGTGATGACTTGATGATGATTCTTTCACCTGTGCAATACTAAAGAAATCCTGAAAACATGATGTGTTCGGGACCGTGAGGACTGGAGTTTGGGAAACATTGCATTACATTGATAGATTGTCTTTCATTTCCGCACTGACCCATTCCATGTGATGTGCAGACAGCAGTGACACCGTGTAACGTATGAGGCTTCCAGTGTTATTCTACCACAAGATCCGGGATCCTGACATTCCTCCTGCACGGCCCCGGGGCTGGAGGAATCAGACATCTCCTCTATTACTTGCAGTCGTGTATGTGTTACTCTGATGAGAAAATATACATTTAATATCCGGCCGGGGACGATGTGACCAGGATGAACGAGCTCCAGAGGTCGCACCCTGGCGGCTTCTCCCTGCTCTGCTGCCCCACACTGATAGTCGTCCTCCTGTGTTATTAATTCTGCCCATTCACCTGCTGAATCCACAAGGTGTGTAATATGAGCTCTGGTAGGATTTCACTTGACAGTTCGAGCAGTCGTCATGTGATCGCTCACATGTGATTTGCAGACTTGTGGTCATGTGACGACTGACGTCTCCTCCAGCTTCTCTCAACTGAAAATTATAACAATGAGGAAGCAGAGGAGACGATCAGTCGTCACATGACCACAAGTCTGCAAATCACATGACGAATAACCGAACTGGAAAGAAGAATCCTAACAGGCTCATATTACACACCTTGTGGATTCAGCAGGTCAATGTGCAGAATTACAAACACGTAAATTACACCATATAATACACACATACACATTACATCCTATACATGACAGGTGAAGGGCAGATGTGGGGGTAAATAATATATATATTACACCCTGCACATGCCCTGCACCCACTCTACAGCCGGGGGCTGTCAGATGTCTGCAAGTGCAGAACCACAAGGATCACATGGTGGCTCCACCTGACATTAGTACGACTATCAGAGTCCTGCAGCTGCAGAGCAAGTGCAGGACAGGGAGCCAGTGACTCTCTGCTCCACAATGGTTTATAACCACATATCTGAGGAAATAGTAATGGCCTCCATCACTCACAGGACCGGTCCTTATGCCCCTGTATATATTACACGTTATACATGACACACACATAGATATACTATATAAAGGGATAGAGATAGCAGGCTAGATAATAGACAGATAACAGATAGATATTGCACACTGTACAGGACACACACCTTATACACACATATAGACAGCACATAATATATTACAGATATATACCACACAAGTACACACAGTACATTATAGTCCTCTATGTATAAGACCAGGTGGGAGTTTGTCAGCAGCTTCTCCGGCTGGAGGTCTGCAGCGCCCCTCCCCCCTCTCTCTAGTGAAGACGGAGAAGACGAGAACACAGAGGGAGGAAAGGGCGCCCCCTGCAGTCTTCCTGCTGGACTCGTTGAGAGAGGGAGCAGCAAATGAAAGTGAGTTGCTATCGACCTGCAGCACTCCCTCTGGTGTCTGCCGGCCAATGACCTGTGCGACCGCACTAGGTGCACATTGGCAAGCCGGTCATGTCCATAGACAGGAGAGAAAGAAAAAACACTCCTGGTTTATTGTGTATATAGGTTTTGTAGGGAGCAAACACCTGTTGTATTTGTTTTAAATATGTTAATTATCCAAAGCCGAGACCCCTAGTAAACTAAACCCAATACTGTGCTGCCAAAGGAAAAATCAAGAAAGTAAACATTTTGAGTAATTTTGTATCTTTTATTGTGTGCACATTTCAAGTAATAACTGATCCTTAAAGGAGTTGTCCAGGACTTTACTAGTAATGATGTATCACTAAAGGCCCAGTTACACACAGATAATTGTGCAGAGATTGTTTGCAGATCTCTGGTTGCAGTGAAATCATGGACACATTGTTACATTTTACACGGCCACAAAATGTAACAATGTGTCCATGATTTCACTGTAACCAGAGATCTGCGAACAATCTCTGCACAATTATGTGTGTGTGTAACTGGGCTTAAGATAGGTCTTCAATGTCTGATCAGTGGGTTTGTGACAAGCCCCTGCTGACTACACTGTAATTATACAGTTGCAAAGCTGCAAGTGTAATTCCACCAATGAATAGTTCTGCAGTAATGCACGTCTGCCCTTGAGATCAGATATAAAGTATCAGCCGTGGCCACTAAACAGCTGACAGAGCATTAAAATGGCTTCTCCCCTGGGAGAGTTCTCCAATGTTCTAATGACTCCAATTTCTGGCTAAAATGTTACTTCCAATCTAAGCATAATAATGACTTTGTGTGAACTTTTAGATGCTTCACAAGACTTGACTTGACACTAAAACATTTCCCACATTCTGAGCATGAAAATGGCTTCTCTCCTGTGTGATTTCTGACATGTTGTATAAGATATGATTTCCGAGTAAAACACTTCCCACAGTCAGGACATGAATATGGCTTCTCCTCAGTGTGATTCTTTGATGAGTCACTAAAGTTGATTTCTGGAGCAAAACATTTCCCACATTCTGAACAGGAAAAAGGCTTCTCCCCTGTGTGACTTTTGAGATGTTCCACTAGATTTGATTTCCGGGTAAAACACTTCCCACACTCAGGACATGAATATGGCTTCTCCTCAGTGTGAGTTCTTTGATGTCTCAGAAGACTTGATTTCCTGCCAAAACATTTCCCACATTCTGAACAGCAAAAAGGCTTCTCTCCTGTGTGCTGTTTTATATGTTCCAGAAGTTGCGATTTCTGATTAAAACATTTCCCACATTCTGAACAGCAAAAAGGCTTCTTTCCTGTGTGACTTTTGAGATGTTCCAGAAGGTTTGCTTTAATATTAAAACCTTCCTACAGTCAGGACATGAATATGTCTTCTCCTCAGTGTGAATTCTTTGATGTCTCACAAGATCTGATTTCCTGCCAAAACATTTCCCACATTCTGAACAGCAAAAAGGCTTCTCCCCTGTGTGACGTTTTATATGTTCCAGAAGGTGTGATTTCTGATTAAAACATTTTTCACATTCCAGACAAGAAAATGGCTTCTCCCCTGTGTGAGTTCTTTGATGTTCTATAAGATTTGATTTCCAAGTATAACACTTTCCACATTCTGAACATGAATATGGATTCTCCTCATTGTGAATTCTTTGATGCGCCATAAAATTTGATTTATGGGCAAAACATTTCCCACATTCTGAACAACAAAAAGGCTTCTCCCCTGTGTGACGTCTTAGATGTTCCAGAAGGTTTGCTTTCTTGATAAAACATTTCCCACATTCTGAACATGAAAATGGCTTCTCCCTGTGTGAGTTCTCTGATGTCTAACAAGACTAAATTCTTTAGGAAAAGATTTCCCACATTCTGAACATGAAAATGAGCTTTCATTGCTGTGAATTTGCTCATTCAAAGAAAAATTAGATTTTGTATTACATTTTTCCCCACATAGAGATGTTTTCCCCGGTCTATTTCCGGTTCCTTGTTTGCTGATCAGTGATTGATTAGACAATAGTGTTTTCTGACTGTTGGTATCAGTGGATACGTGTCGGCTGTGAAGGACCACGGGAACATTAGGAGTTTTATCCTGTGAGGAATTGTTATCTTCTACATTATCAAAGGGAGATAAAAGCAGATTTCCATGGCAGCTTCTCCTCCAGTCTTCACCTGGAAAGATACATTTTATTATTTTTTCAAGCAAAATATTTTTGAAATTTGGATATTTGTGGAGAAAATATGACCAAAAATAGAAGTATTATATTTTAGACAGGCGTTATATGAAATTAAGTAGAAAAATAAAATGATGTCTAAACCGGCAGAGAGAAGAAGGGAGAAATAATAGAGATATTCAACCAAGTCAAGTGTGAAGAGATGAAGACATGACCTGAGAGAGGGAGAGAGAGAGAGGACAAGACAGATAGAGGACATGATGTCAGAGACATGGAGCAGATAATCATTACATCAATTATTAACAATAATAGTAATAATCACCATGAAGACATTTGTGAATCTCCAATAATAAAGATCTTTACAGTCAGACAAGATCTATGAGCGCCTCTTACCGGTCACTGACTCTGATGTGGGGGTTTCGTGTCCATTCCTCGTTCCACCAGAACTTTCCTGCAAGAATCCCACATTACAGACATGAGAATTTATCTTATCTACAGGAAAAGTCAGAAACCTCCTAGAAGACATGAAGCGATCAGGATCTCCTCACACGGTGAATGGACACAATTTACAGGAACACCGAGGATTCTCACTAAACATCCAAGAACCTCCTTATCTTGGTCAGATGATCTGGACAATTAGTAATAGTCACCTACAGAGAGGCAGCCGGGGCCACAGACACTGACAGTGAAGGGCCCCGGGCAGAACTTGTGTCTGGGCTCCCCTCCCCCTCCATCAGGTGCTGCCTGTATATACACACCCCCTAATACATTACACATGTATACACCAGTACACACATGGACACAGTAGATATAATATATACACATAACACAGGCATAGACACTTTGTGATGTGATAACACGACCACAATATTATTTCCTCCTCATTCACTTATAGCTGTAAGGCTGCCTTCACACTACGGATTTTTCAGATCCGATGCTGTCCGATCAAAATTGGACAGCATCGGATCCGAATTTGGCCCCATGCAGCTCTATGGGCATCGGACCGAATCGGATGTGCACTAAATGCCATTTAGTGCACATCCGATTTGGACCGATATTTTTAGCATGGGGCCCTATGGAGCAGGGTCCGAGGAGACATCGGATGTGTCCTCGGACCCGATTTTACTGTACTGAGCATGATCAGTACATGCTCAGTACAGTAAGAATGCTCTAAATATCTAATTTTACTTCCGCAATGTATGTATATACATTGCGGAAGTAAAATTAAGTAAGGCAGGGGTTAAAAATAATAAACAATCTATGCTCACCTCTCCACGATCCACCCGGCGTCTCCAGCACATCCTGCCTGTAGGACCTGCCGTGATGTCAGAGTCACATGACCGGTTACCGCGGTAACCGGTCACGTGACTGTGACATCACGAGAGGTCCTAGGCTCAGAAGCAGATAGCTGGAAGCGCCGCTGGACTCGTGGACAGGTGAGAATAAAACTTTTTTTTATTTTTTATTCAGGAGAAGAGGGGAAAGGAGGGGGAGCACTGGGGGCCACACAGGGGACAAGACGGGGGGACACACAGGGGACAAGACGGGGGCCACACAGGGGACAAGACGGGGGACACACAGGGGAGATACGAGGGACACACAGGGGACAAGACGGGGGACACACAGGGGACAAGACGGGGGACACACAGGGGACAAGACGGGGGACACACAGGGGACATACGGGGACACACAGGGGCACAAGACGGGGGCCACACAGGGGACAAGACGGGGGCCACACAGGGGACATGAGGGGGACACACAGGGGACAAGACGGGGACACACAGGGGACAAGACGGGGGACACACAGGGGACAACACGGGGGACACACAGGGGACAAGACAGGGGACACACAGGGGACAAGACGGGGGACACACAGGGGACAAGACGGGGGACACACAGGGGACAAGACGGGGGACACACAGGGGACAAGACGGGGGCCACACAGGGGACAAGACGGGGGCCACACAGGGGACATGAGGGGGACACACAGGGGACATGAGGGGGACACACAGGGGACAAGACGGGGGCCACACAGGGGACATGAGGGGGACACACAGGGGGACAAGACGGGGGCCACACAGGGGACAAGACGGGGGACACACAGGGGAGATACGAGGGACACACAGGGGACAAGACGGGGGACACACAGGGGACAAGACGGGGGACACACAGGGGACAAGACGGGGGACACACAGGGGACAAGACGGGGGACACACAGGGGACAAGACGGGGGACACACAGGGGACAAGACGGAGGACACACAGGTGGACAAGACGGGGGACACACAGGGGACAAGACGGGGGACACACAGGGGACAAGACGGAGGACACACAGGTGGACAAGACGGAGGACACACAGGGGACAAGACGGGGGACACACAGGGGACAAGACGGGGGACACACAGGGGGACACACAGGTGGACAAGACGGGGGACACACAGGGGACAAGACGGGGGACACACAGGGGAGAACAGCTGACAGGTCTGATGACAGCAACTGATCCTGCAGAATGTCGGATCGGATGCCTATTTGGCATCCGATCTGCAGGGATCAGTTTATATCCGATGCTGTCCGATTTATATCAGACAGCATCGGATTTTAAAATATCGTTATGTGAAAGTAGCCTTACGGCCAGAACACTTTTATTCTCCAGAATCTTCACTATATGACGACTTGTTTCCTTGTGTTTCCAGCTGCAGATATTTTAAGTTCCATAATGACAAAACCATGTTATTGTAATGTAATGTAAAAAATAAACAATTGCTCTATTTTTTCTCTATCATTTATTGATTGCTGTAAATAATCTGTTCCCTGTATTGTGCGGGTTGTTACAATTATAGGGAGATTATTGGGATGATTTTCATACTTTTACAGGAAATCAATCTTCTATATAATCCCTATGACACAGGAATCTTGCGGTCACCAGTACAATATGTCCAGGAGAAGATACTATGTGGATATTTAGGCAGAGAAAATCCTCCTATACGTAGCAGGGCAGCCTGTGCCTCACTAGGACATTATCCGCCTGCCATGATGGAGGTTGTGTGTTTGATCCCTAATAAAAGGCCGCTCTTCAGGAAAAGGCGCAGGCACTTTGGTGTCAAACACGCGCTATCACCACGGCTCCTGAATTAGCTGGCTCATTCAGGAGCTGCGGTGATAGCGACTACGATAAGCAGGGAGGTAACTGCGGAGATCCCAGATCACCATTGCTATAGTAACCGCTCATTTGGTTACTATGGCAGCAGTGTCAGCGGTGACATCACTGCTTACCACGCCGCAGTCTCTGCTCACTCATTCAGTGATCAGACACGGAGCGGAAGCGTTCTTCCTGCCCGTGCTCTCTGATACAGCAGAGCTGCATTTGTTGAAGACAGAGGAGGCGAAAATCGTGGAGGGGTACGAGCAAGCCATATTTGCCACTAGGCACGTGCCTAGGACACCAGGTGTCAGGGGGGCGGCACCAGGAGCAGGATAATTTTTTTTTTTTTTATCTCCCTCCCTCTTCCAAAGTCTGCAGGAAATCTGTCGAGTTTTTGGAGGAGGGAGGGGGGCGCCGCATTCACTTGTAACTGCGCCTTTAAGACGAGGATGAGGGATGGGAGAGAGGCTGCTTAGAACATGGGAGGGGGATGGGGGAAGGATGAGCTGCATAAGACGTATGGTGGGGAGGATAAGCAACATAAGATTCAGGGGAATGGGGGCGAGGATGAGCTGCATGGAACATATGGGGGTGAACAGTATGGGACATGTGGGAGGAGGATGAGCAGTATGGGACATATGGGGGGTGAACAGTATGGGACATGTGGAATTGGATGAGCAGTATCTGATATGTGGGAGGAGGATGAACAGTATGGGACATTTAATCTGCATACACATTTATATAGAGAACGTACTGTTCTGGTGATGTATTGGATGGTGGTTCTGATTATGTATTATTGTATCGCTGGTGGTTCTGGTGATGTACTGACAGGGGTTATAGTGATGATGCATTATTGTATTGATGGGGGTTCTGGTGATGTATTGACTGGTTTTGGTGATTTATTACTGTATGGTTCTGGTGATATACTGACAATGGTTCTGGTGAGGTATTATTGTATTGACAGTGGTTAATAATAATAATAATAATAATTTTATTTATATAGCGCCAGCATATTACGCAGCACTTTACAATTTGGAGGGGACATGTACAGACAATATGAGACAATACAGAGTAACAAAAATTCAAAAACCATGAGGAGTGAGGATCCTGCTCGCAAGAGCTTACAATCTAGAGGAAATAGGGGAGGCACAAAAGGTAACAGTAACAAATGATGTCATATATGGTCCAGCCATCAATATAATAATTAGGGGATTCACGTAATGCTGCATGAACTGGTCATCGGTCGGGATCTGTACAATTACAGCTAAAATGCTATATTATGCATCGAGGACAGACAATCTGCAGGTGCAGACAGATGACACGAGAGGCCAGATTTGGAAAAGGGAAGATAGGAATAATTAGACAAGTGAGGTGAGGTGATAGGCCAGTCTCAAGAAATGTGTTTTTAAGGCTCGCTTAATACTATTGGTATAGGGAATTAATTGAATTGTTCTTGGTAATCCGTTCCAGAGAATTGGTGCAGCTCGTGAGAAGTCTTGGAGACGGGAGTGGGAGGTTCAGAGTGTAGCTGATGTCAGTCTTAGGTCACTTGCGGAGCGGAGGGCACATGTAGGGCGATAGACAGAGATGAGGGAGGAGATGTAGGGCGGTGCAGAACTGTGGAGGGCTTTGTAGGTGAGAGTGATAATTTTATATTGTACTCTATAGCAGATTTGCAACCAGTGCAATGACTGCCTTAGGATAGAGGCATCGGTGAAGCGGTTGGAGAGGAATATGATCCTGGCTGCTGCATTCAGGATGGATTGGAGAGGAGAGAGTTTAGTAAGAGGGAGACTGATTAATAGAGAATTGCAGTAATCCAGGCGAGAATGAATAAGGGCAACAGTTAAGAGTTGTTGCAGAGTCAACAGTAAGAAAATGTTGAATTCTAGAGATGTTTTTGAGGTGTAGGTGACATGAGCGAGCGAGAGACCGGATTTGGGGAGAGGAGAGATCTGAGTCAACATATAACCCCAAGACAGGGGGCGGCTGCTGAGGAATAACGATAGAACCACATACAGAATGGCAATATTAGGTTTCGGAAGATTAGGAGAAGGAGGAAACACGAGAAGTTCAGTTTTTGACAGATTCAATTTAAGGTAGAGAGAAAAGACACAATATTAGAGACAGCAGAGAGACAATCACTGGTATTCTGTAGTAATGTGGGGGTGATGTCAGGAGAAGAGGTATATACTGGGTGTCGTCAACATAGAGATGGTACTGAAAACCAAATCTACTGATAGTTTGTCCAATGGGGGCAGTGTATAGAGAGAAGAGAAGGAGACCTAGGACTGAACCCTGAGGAACCCCAACCATGAGGGGAAGAGGAGAGGAAGAGGAGCCGGCGAATGATACAGAGAAGGAGCGGTCGGGAGAGGTAGAAGGAGAACCAGGAGAGAGCGGTGTCCTTAACCCCAATAGAGCGGAGCATAGAGAGAAGGAGCTGGTGATCCACAGTATCGAATGCAGCGGAGAGATCCAGGAGGATCAGCAGGGAGTAGTGACCATTAGATTTAGCTGTTAGTGGATCATTAGAGACTTTAGTGAGGGCAGTTTCAGTAGAATGTAAGGAGCAGAAGCCGGATTGTAGAGGGTCAAGAAGAGAATTGTCAGAGAGATAGCGGATCATACGGGAGTGGAGCAAGCGTTCCGGGGTTTAGAGATGAAGGGGAGATTAGAGACCGGTCTGTAGGTAACAGCAGAGTTTTGGTCGAGGGAAGGTTTTTTAATAATGTGTGAATGCTGGCATGTTTGTAGGAGGAGGAGAAAACACCAGATGAGAGGGAAAGATTAAATAATTTAGTTAGGTGAAATGTGACAGCTGGAGAAAGGGATAGAAGGAGATGTGAGGGAATAGGGTCACTGGTGCAGGTAGTAGGGAGAGAAGATGCAAGAAGCCGGGTGACTTCTTCCTCTGTGACCGGATCAAAGACCGAAAGTGAGTTGGATGAAGTGCAGAAGGGAGGAGAATGAATGATGTTCTGAGGCTGTGAGGAAATATCCTGTCGTATGTGGTCAAATTTGTCCTTAAAATATTTGGTCAGATCGTCAGCTGTGAGGCTGGTGGTTGGGGCCTGGACTCTGTCCAGAGCCTCGGCAGTGAGGCCGGTGGTTGGGGCCTAGACTCTGTCCAGAGCCTCGGCAGTGAGGCCGGTGGTTGGGGCCTAGACTCTGTCCAGAGCCTCGGCAGTGAGGCCCGTGGTTGGGGCCTAGACTCTGTCCAGAGCCTCGGCAGTGAGGCCCGTGGTTGGGGCCTAGACTCTGTCCAGAGCCTCGGCAGTGAGGCCCGTGGTTGGGGCCTAGACTCTGTCCAGAGCCTCGGCAGTGAGGCCCGTGGTTGGGGCCTAGACTCTGTCCAGAGCCTCGGCAGTGAGGCCCGTGGTTGGGGCCTAGACTCTGTCCAGAGCCTCGGCAGTGAGGCCCGTGGTTGGGGCCTAGACTCTGTCCAGAGCCTCGGCAGTGAGGCCCGTGGTTGGGGCCTAGACTCTGTCCAGAGCCTCGGCAGTGAGGCCGGTGGTTGGGGCCTGGACTCTGTCCAGAGCCTCGGCAGTGAGGCCGGTGGTTGGGTCCTGGACTCTTGGACGAAGGAGAGAATGGAAAGTGTCAAAGAGTCGTTTAGGATTGTTGGCTGGTGATGTGATAAGGGTGTTGTAGTAAGCTTGTTTGGAGAGGTGAGGGGCGGTGTTGTGTGGTTCTGGTGATATACTGACAGGGGTTCTAGTGATGTGTTATTGTATTGCCGGTGGGTCTGGTGATGTAGTCATGTGGATGTTGTAATCTTTAATGTAACAGACTTGATCCTAAAACATTATAGGGCAAATGTGCTTGACTAAAAATACAGCTGAATGTCAGCCAAACAATTGACTAAAACCCCCAAGCACCATAGCTAGTTATCTAATCACTTGGCTGGCAGTGAGCTTGCTCGTCTCTCCCATATACAGGAGCGCTCATTCTTCACAGCGTTCCTGTATACTGTATGGAAGCTGCTGTTAGGCCCCTTTCACATCAGCGATTTGCTCATGTTTCCGGCCTTTCCAGCAGATGGCACCGGATCTGCCACCTAACAACCAACTTACAGAACCGATCCAGCAAGCCCCATGCCTTGTCTATGGGGCTTGCGGTCAGGCGCAGCAAGTGCGGTTCTGCCAGATCCGGCAGATCCGGAACTTGCGGTGGCGAAGAAAAAAACACTGCTAATCGCGTTTTCTTTCGCGGCCGCAACTGCCGGATCCTGGCAAAACCGCGATTGCCGCAAGCCCCGTAGAGAATGAATAGGAGCTTGCTGCAAGTGTAACGCAAGTTGGCAGATGCGGTAAATCTGCCGGATCGGCCAGAACAGCTGATGTGAAAGGGGCCTTAGACGTCTCTGGCTGCAGCTTATCACAGAGAACAAAAGGATCTACAGCCTGTAATCGGACATGCTGGATCCTTATTTCCTTCGACCAATCATCAGTTAGAGCCCCCATACACATCAGACTGTCCTCGCAGGTTTAGCCGACTTCAGTCTCGTGTATGGAGGTCCTCACTACTATCTGAAGGCTAAGAGCACTGATATGTGACATGTGTGAACCCCCTGAGTGCTGGAATTCAGATAAAAGATAGGACACACAGTTATTAAGGAAAACCCCAAAAGACTGAACATATGAACAGCAATCCATTTTTATATTGCCGTGCATGAGTTCATTCCTTTTAGCATTTCTTTGTTGCTTATTCAGGCGAAAAACTGAGCGGATCTGCCTGACAAATAAAATGATGTGTGCACATACGCTTAGTCTGACTGATTGGGGAGGGGCGCGCGACCGCTTAAAGTGCCTAGGGCGGCCCTGGGTACAAGAGCTGGGAGGGAGTAATAAAGATGGAGTCCCCAAGTGTCTCTGTGTTTTTATTTCAAATAAATTAAATTTTTGTCTGTGTTGTGTCTTTATTTAACCCTTTATTAGAGAGTCTTAATGGCCTGGTCTAATTTGGCCTGACATTAAGAATCTCGGGGCTTATTACCAGCTGGTGAAAAAAAGTTGCTATTAACTCCTTATTACACAGCGTGCCACAGCCACCAGGGCCGCTGGAAGGGCCTGGTAAAGCGCCTGGAAATGGTGCTTCTTATAAATGCGCCATTTCTATATGCGTGGCTCAGCCCTATTTTATTTGCCAGTCAAGTTAAAACTAGGCAGCCGTCGGCTGCTGTTCTTTAGTGTGGGAGAGGGCCCTAAATAATGGGCCCTCAACCCCCTGAGAATCCCAGCCCTCAGCTTTACCTTGAGTGGCAAAATAGGGCGGAGCCACGTATATTTTTTTTGCCAGTCAATGTAGAATTAGGCAGCTGAGGGTGGCAGCTCGCAGCCGTCCGCTTTCATTGGGCTGGACTTAAAAATACGGCGAAGCCACATGCGTTCTATCTATCCTTTCCTCACTTTATACAGCATGGGAAGGACCATGTAAAAAACACATTGCACATGGACCACACTCGCACGACCATCTGGAAAGCACTCACATGACTGTCATACATCAAAAACGCTCCGATTTACCCGCATGCTAGTGCACCCAAAAACAAAGAATTAATGATCTATTTATGCATATATCTGAGAAATTAGGGACCCTGCGGTGACCATGTTATGGGCAGACTACTTGAGAAACATTATAAAAACCAGAGAAAACAGAGTTCAATTGCCCATGTAACCAAACGTCATTTGCTGTCCACACTTGTGTTTGTTGCAATAATAACAATTTATTAGGTGCAAGGATACAGTCAATAAACGTTTGCAGGTAAAGTTTTGACAAGGATAAGAGGTAGGGAGAGGAGAGGGCTACTAGACCTCCAGGCAGACTGGAAGACCTCCTCACCAGGGTCCATGGGTAAGCAACAAATATTGTGCTTTTCATTTATATCCCCTAACCAGGCTATGACTAAGACTTGGAGCTTTGCACCTTTGTCTGCCTAGTTTTGCACCTTATTAAGCACACGCACTTTTACTGCCCCTCTGAACTCTCCTGGTTTTCTGTCTCTGCCTCGGTCTTCCTACCTCCTCTCCCTACCTCTTATCCTTGTCAAAACTTTACCTGCAAACGTTTATTGACTGTATCCTTGCACCTAATAAATTGTTATTATTGCAACAAACACAAGTGTGGACAGCAAATGACGTTTGGTTACACGGGCAATTGAACTCTATTTTCTCTGGTTTTTATTATGCATATATCTGCAGCACAGACAGATCTCCGGAGATCCTCTGAGATAGAAGAGAAACCAAAAGGAAGATCCTGACTTGATCCCCAGGAAGAGACCGACTGAGTGACAATAACGTGATCAAATAGAGGATTGACAGGAATCTCATCTACCTGATGATCCCGGGGGACATTCTCCTCCTTTTCTGGCCGATCCTGGGAATACAGAGGACGGGGACATCTCTCCGGTGGATTTCTCTGACTGGATCCATCTATAGGAAATAACGGCAGTGACTGAATCCATTGTGTGTATGTGATGAGCAGATGATGGGGAATCTAGAGCACTCTCACACCTGTTCTCTCCTCTACAGCCCAGGAAGGTCTCCTCTTACCCGGGGATGTGATGGACGGGGGATTCTCCATCATGACTATGTCCTTGTACAGATCCTTGTGTCCTTCTAAATACTCCCACTCCTCCATGGAGAAATAGACGGTGACGTCCTGACACCTTATAGGGACCTGACACACACAATGAGCCGTCATTAGCAGACCCCTCCCCCGGCGTTATTGTAGAATGTCCCAGCATTCCCGGGGGGCAGCGCTCACCTCTCCGCTCAGCAGATCAGTGATCCTGTGGGTCAGTTCTAGGATCTTCTGCTCATGTATCAGTGAATGAGGTGGAGGCTCGGTGATGTCACTCGGGGTCCTGCTCCGCCCTCCTGACACACGGGGGGCCACACACTCCCCAGACGACGTCTTCACTACTGTGTGATCCTGTGTATGGGGAGACGCCGATCACTACACAGAGGAGAAGAATCCTTCACCTTTCCCCTCATTTCCCTGCTTTATTCCTAGAGATCAGAGTGATGTGATGTGAAGCTCTCACCTCTCCAGTGATCCAGTAGATTATCTCCAGGGTGAGGTCTAATATCCGAGCAGCCATGTGGTCTCTGTCCTGCTCCATCCTCCGGGGGTCACTGAGGGAAAGGATCATCCTCTATTAAAGGGAAAGAGACATTAACATAAGGAACCTGAGGAAATGAGATCTTAGATTATTGTATTTTTCAGATTATAAAATACACTTTTTTGCCTCCAAATTTTGAAGGAAAGTGGGAGGGGCTTAGAGTCTGGACCTACGGTCTGGCTGTGCTGTGTGTGTGGGGAAGGGATGGAGAAGGTGACCGGATGCTGCAGCCAGTAATCACATGAGCCCGCTGTTCAAGCTAATGATCCTAAATGATCCTACCTCACATCGCTCCCCTGCAGCATCTTGACGTCCTCCTGTCTTCTGGTGTCGGCAGCTGATCCTGTGTGTGGAGTGCGGCACAGGACAGTGACATCATCGCTCTGCACGACGCTCACACACTGATCAGTGTTCAGCATGAAAAGACAGGAGGACGACATGGTGCTGCAGGGGAGCGATGCGAGGTAGGATTGTCTATTTATTTTTTGAGTCTGCGCCGTGATGGGAATTATATGCCAGGCTGAAGGAGAAATATCAGAATGGAGGATCATGTACCAGGATATGGGGCACATACACTAGGATGGGGGATCATGTACCAGGATATGGGGCACATACACTAGGATGGGGGATCATGTACCAGGATATGGGGCACATACACTAGGATGGGGGATCATGTACCAGGATATGGGGCACATACCAGGATGGGGGATCATGTACCAGGATATGGGGCACATACCAGGATGGGGGATCATGTACCAGGATATGGGGCACATACCAGGATGGGGGATCATGTACCAGGATATGGGGCACATACCAGGATGGGGGATCATGTACCAGGATATGGGGCACATACCAGGATGGCGGATCATGTACCAGGATATGGGCACATACACTAGGATGGGGGATCATGTACCAGGATATGGGGCACATACACTAGGATGGGGGATCATGTACCAGGATATGGGCACATACACTAGGATGGGGGATCATGTACCAGGATATGGGGCACATACCAGGATGGGGGGATCATGTACCAGGATATGGGGCACATACCAGGATGGGGGATCATGTACCAGGATATGGGGCACATACCAGGATGGCGGATCATGTACCAGGATATGGGCACATACACTAGGATGGGGGATCATGTACCAGGATATGGGGCACATACACTAGGATGGGGGATCATGTACCAGGATATGGGGCACATACACTAGGATGGGGGATCATGTACCAGGATATGGTGCACATACCAGGATGGGGGATCATGTACCAGGATATGGGGCACATACACTAGGATGGGGGATCATGTACCAGGATATGGGGCACATACACTAGGATGGGGGATGATGTACCAGGATATGGGCACATACACTAGGATGGGGGATCATGTACCAGGATATGGGGCACATACCAGGATGGGGGGATCATGTACCAGGATATGGGGCACATACCAGGATGGGGGATCATGTACCAGGATATGGGGCACATACCAGGATGGCGGATCATGTACCAGGATATGGGCACATACACTAGGATGGGGGATCATGTACCAGGATATGGGGCACATACACTAGGATGGGGGATCATGTACCAGGATATGGGGCACATACACTAGGATGGGGGATCATGTACCAGGATATGGGGCACATACACTAGGATGTGGATCATGTACCAGGATATGGGGCACATACCAGGATGGGGGATCATGTACCAGGATATGAGGCACATACACTAGGATGGGGGATCATGTACCAGGATATGGGGCACATACACTAGGATGGGGGATCATGTACCAGGATATGGGGCACATACACTAGGATGGGGGATCATGTATCAGGATATGGGGCACATACACTAGGATGGGGGATCATGTACCAGGATATGGGGCACATACACTAGGATGGGGGATCATGTACCAGGATATGGGGCACATACACTAGGATGGGGGATCATGTACCAGGATATGGGGCACATACACTAGGATGGGGAATCATGTACCAAGATATGGGGCACCTACACTAGGATGGGGGATCATGTACCAGGATGTGGGGCACATACACCAGGATGGAGGATCATGTACCAGGATATGGGGCACATACACTAGGATGGGGGATCATGTACCAGGATATGGGGCACATACCAGGATGGGGAATCATGTACCAGGATATAGGCACATACCAGGATGGGGGATCATGTACCAGGATATGGAGCACATATCAGGATGGGGGATCATGTGCCAGGATATGGGGCACATACACCAGGATGGAGGATCATGTACCAGGATATGGGACACATACACTAGAATGGGGGATCATGTACCAGGATATGGGGCACATACACTAGGATGGGGGATCATGTACCAGAATATGGGGCACATACCAGGATGGGGAATCATGTACCAGGATATAGGCACATACCAGGATGGGGGATCATGTACCAGGATATGGAGCACATATCAGGATGAGGGATCATGTACCAGGATATGGGGCACATACACTAGGATGGGGGATCATGTACCAGGATATGGGGCACATACACTAGGATGGGGGATCATGTACCAGGATATGGGGCACATACACTAGGATGGGGGATCATGTACCAGGATATGGGGCACATACACTAGGATGGGGGATCATGTACCAGGATATGGGGCACATACACCAGGATGGAGGATCATGTACCAGGATATGGGGCACATACCAGGATGGGGGATCATGTACCAGGATATGGGACACATAAACCAGGATGGGGGATCATGTACCAGGATATGGGGCACATACACTAGGATGGGGGATCATGTACCAGGATATGGGGCACATACACTAAGATGGGGGATCATGTCCCAGGATATGGGGCACATACACTAGGATGGGGGATCATGTACCAGGATATGGGGCACATACACTAGGATGGGGGATCATGTACCAGGATATGGGGCACATACACTAGGATGGGGAATCATGTACCAGGATATAGGGCACATACACTAGGATGGGGGACATATATACCGGGAAGGGGTCCAGGATGGGACATTAGTGCAGAATTTGGAGCCATTCCCCCTATATCAGTGTCAGCAGTAGATCCCCCATAACAGTGCGGCATCCTGGTTGCGTCTTATGGTCCGAAAAATCTTCCTGGATCTGTTCTATAAGAGCGGGGACATACTGAAAAGAATGAAGAAAAGGAATAAATAAAA
The DNA here is from genome assembly GCA_033576535.1 of Allobates femoralis. Taxonomy (NCBI): domain Eukaryota; kingdom Metazoa; phylum Chordata; class Amphibia; order Anura; family Aromobatidae; genus Allobates; species Allobates femoralis. The sequence goes on along the minus strand of JARQOC010000001.1, from coordinate 618,784,794 downwards.
AGAATGAAGATAATAATTTATTACCAAAAGATTATGTAGATGTAAAAAAGGTTTCTTGGGAATCTTAGACATGGAATGAACACATATCCCATATAACCAGGTGTATATTATGTTACCTGAGCATTATAGGTGTGGAATGAAGATGAAATATCAGTAGATAATAGGAAAATTAACACATATCCCATATAACCATGTGTATATTATGTTACTGAGCATTTTAGGTGTGGAATGAAGATGAAATATCTAATATATAAAACCACAAGCGATTTGTGACGTCAGTTCCGTCACTTTGCACACACTTCCGTAACTTTGTCCCAAGGTACACCCGCTCAGGGTGGACCAAGATGGCTGCCCTAAGCGGGACGACCGTGGCGAGCCAGCCGGGAGACGACCGCTGTTAGCTGGTCGTCTCCCGGCTGGCGACCCGCTGCCCGGAGCTCAGCCGCGGCGCTCCCCGGCACGGAGCTTCGCGGCGAGACCGCCGGGAGACGACCGGCGTCAGCCGGTCGTCTCCCTGCAAGCGATACGCTCGTCGGAGCTCCGCCACCGTAGGGGTCCATTCACTTTCAAATTTGCAGCCGTGCGCGAGCCGCCCCTCTGATTGGTCGCTTGCCGCTGGCGCCAACCAATCAGAAGAGCGCCGCGAGACACGCACCCTTAATTCCAACATGAAGCCTTACCGCCGGATTTCAAATATGGCACCATGTTTCGCGGTGAGATTCTGATTGGTCGCTCGCGCCTGGCGCCAACCAATCAGAATAGCGGGGCGGGGCACGGCGCCATGTTTAAAATCCAAATTTCCTGCTGGATTTCTTATATGCCGCCGTGTTTTGCGGCAGCCTTCTGATTGGTCGGCGCTCGCTCGCGGTGACCAATCACAAGATCGCCGCAAAACACGGCGCCATATTTTAAATCCAGCGGGAAATTTGGATTTTAAACATGGCACCTTGCCCCGCCCCGCTATTCTGATTGGTCGCTCGCGCCTGGCGCCGACCAATCAGAATCGCGCTGCGAAACATGGTGCCATATTTGAAATCCGGCGGGAAGGTTTCATGTTGGAATTATGGGTGCGTGTCTCGCGGCGCTCTTCTGATTGGTCGGCGACCCGCTGCCCGGAGCTCAGCCGCGGCGCTCCCCGGCACCCTACTCTCGCCCCCCTTTTTACAAGCCCTGCCGCTGCTCACCGCCCACAGCCGGTCACTTTCCTCCTCCATCCGGGAGTCGGCCCCGCCCACACTCCGTTCCGATGTGCGGCCTCCGGCATCGCCGCTCACCCCACACAGAACGGTCAGTGGCCTCTGTGCCCTCCAGCCTCCCCTGGCCTCTGTGCCCTCCAGCCTCCCCTGGCCTCCGTGCCCTCCAGCCTCCCCTGGCCTCCGTGCCCTCCAGCCTCCCCTGGCCTCCGTGCCCTCCAGCCTCCCCTCTCCTCACCCCTCCAGCCTCCGCTCTCCGCACCCCTCCTCACCCCTCCAGCCTCCGCTCTCCTCACCCCTCCAGCCTCCGCTCTCCTCACCCCTCCTCACCCTCCGCTCTCCTCACCCCTCCGCTCTCCTCACCCTCCGCCTCCGCTCTCCTCACCCCTCCAGCCTCCGCCTCTCCTCACCCCTCCGCTCACCCCCTCCGCCTCGCTCTCTCACCCCTCCAGCCTCCAGCTCTCCTCACTCCACCTCCATATGCAATGTACAGTATGTGTATATATGTGTGTATGTAATATAATTTGTAACTGATGTGTGTGTATGTATATATATATTTCTACATGTTTAGAGATTTGCATGTGTCTACATATAATGTGTGTGTATCTAATATATTAAAGACCAAGGCACTTCCGTCAGTTTGTCCGCACTTACGTCACTTTGTCCACACACACACACACTCCGCTATACTTACCACCGGCCCAGCGTCCGCCGCCTGGATCCTCAGTCGACATGTCGCCACCCCCGAACTACTGGATCCAATATGGCGTCCAGGAAGACTCGCCAAAGTTCCCAGTCGCCATATTGGATACAGTTGTCCGGGGCCGACGACATACTTTGTCCAATATGGCGTCCGGGAAGTCTCGGCACACTTCCCAGACGCCATATTGGATCCAGTCGTCTGGGGGCGGCGACATGTCGACTCGGGATCCAGGCGGCAGAGAAGATGCAGGGCCGGTGGTAAGTATACCGGAGTGTGTGTGTATGTGTGTGCTGACTACTCTGCCCACGCCGCTGCGCTGACCACTCTGCCCACGCCGCTGCGCTGACCACTCTCACCGCACTCACTGAGCCACCGCACTCACTGCTAACCACTGAGCCACCGCGCAGTGCTAAGCACTGAGTCACCATGTACAGTGCTAACCACTGAGCCACCATATACAGTGCTAACCACTGAGCCACCATATACAGTGCTAACCACTGAGCCACCATACAGTGCTGACCACTGAGCCACCGTATAGTGCTAACCACTGAGCCACCGTATACAGTGCTAACCACTGAGCCACCATATACAGTGCTAACCACTGAGCCACCATATACAGTGCTAACCACTGAGCCACCATATACAGTGCTAACCACTGAGCCACCATATACAGTGCTAACCACTGAGCCACCATATACACTGCTAACCACTGAGCCACCATACAGTGCTAACCACTGAGCCACCATATACACTGCTAACCACTGAGCCACCATATACAGTGCTAACCATTGAGCCACCATACAGTGCTAACCACTGAGCCTCCATATACAGTGCTAACCACTGAGCCTCCATATACAGTGCTAACCACTGAGCAACCATATACAGTGCTAACCACTGAGCCACCATACAGTGCTAACCACTGAGCCACCATATACAGTGCTAACCACTGAGCCACCATATACACTGCTAACCACTGAGCCACCATACAGTGCTAACCACTGAGCCACCATATACACTGCTAACCACTGAGCAACCATATACAGTGCTAACCACTGAGCCACCATATACAGTGCTAACCACTGAGCCACCATATACAGTGCTAACCACTGAGCCACCATATACACTGCTAACCACTGAGCCACCATACAGTGCTAACCACTGAGCCACCATATACACTGCTAACCACTGAGCCACCATATACAGTGCTAACCATTGAGCCACCATACAGTGCTAACCACTGAGCCTCCATATACAGTGCTAACCACTGAGCCACCATATACAGTGCTAACCACTGAGCAACCATATACAGTGCTAACCACTGAGCCATCATATACAGTGCTAACCACTGAGCCACCATATACAGTGCTAACCACTGAGCCACCATATACAGTGCTAACCACTGATCCATCATATACAGTGCTAACCACTGAGCCACCATATACAGTGCTAACCACTGAGCCACCATATACAGTGCTAACCACTGAGCCACCATACAGTGCTAACCAATGAGCCACCATATACAGTGCTAACCACTGAGCCACCATATACAGTGCTAACCACTGAGCCACCATACAGTGCTAACCACTGATCCACCATATACAGTGCCAACCACTGAGCCACCGTATACAGTGCTAACCACTGAGCCACCGTATACAGTGCTAACCACTGAGCCACCATATACAGTGCTAACCACTGAGCCACCATATACAGTGCTAACCACTGAGCCACCATACAGTGCTAACCAATGAGCCACCATATACAGTGCTAACCACTGAGCCACCATATACAGTGCTAACCACTGATCCATCATATACAGTGCTAACCACTGAGCCACCATACAGTGCTAACCACTGATCCATCATATACAGTGCTAACCACTGAGCCACCATATACAGAGCTAACCACTGAGCCACCATATACAGTGCTAACCACTGAGCCACAATACAGTGCTAACCACTGAGCCACCATATACAGTGCTAACCACTGAGCCACCATACAATGCTAACCACTGAGCCACCGTATACAGTGCTAACCACTGTGCCACCGTATACAGTACTAACCACTGAGCCACCGTACAGTGCTAACCACTGAGCCACCGTACAGTGCTAACCACTGAGCCACCGTACAGTGCTAACCACCGAGCCACCATATACAGTGCTAACCACTGAGCCACCATATACAGTGCTAACCACTGAGCCACCATACAGTGCTAACCACTGAGCCACCGTACAGTGCTAACCACTGAGCCACCGTACAGTGCTAACCACTGAGCCACCGTACAGAGCTGACCACTGAGCCACCATATACAGTGCTAACCACTGAGCCACCATATACAGTGCTAACCACTGAGCCACCATACAGTGCTAACCACTGAGCCACCGTACAGTGCTGACCACTGAGCCACCATATACAGTGCTAACCACTGTGCCACCATATACAGTGCTAACCACTGAGCCACCATACAGTGCTAACCACTGAGCCACCATATACAGTGCCAACCACTGAGCCACCATTATACAGTGCTAACCACTGAGCCACCATACAGTGCTAACCACTGAGCCACCGTACAGTGCTAACCACTGAGCCACCGTACAGTGCTAACCACTGAGCCACCGTACAGTGCTGACCACTGAGCCACCATACAGTGCTAACCACTGAGCCACCGTACAGTGCTACCACATGACCACCATACAGTGCTGACCACTGAGCCACCATATACAGTGCTAACCACTGAGCCACCATACAGTGCTAACCACTGAGCCACCGTATACAGTGCTAACCACTGAGCCACCATACAGTGCTAACCACTGAGCCACCATATACAGTGCTAACCACTGAGCCACCATATACAGTGCTAACCACTGAGCCACCGTATACAGTGCTAACCACTGAGCCACCGTACAGTGCTAACCACTGAGCCACCATACAGTGCCAACCACTGAGCCACCATACAGTGCTAACCACTGAGCCACCGTACAGTGCTGACCACTGAGCCACCATATACAGTGCTAACCACTGAGCCACCATATACAGTGCTAACCACTGTGCCACCATATACAGTGCTAACCACTGAGCCACCATATACAGTGCTAACCACTGTGCCACCATATACAGTGCTAACCACTGAGCCACCATACAGTGCTAACCACTGAGCCACCATATACTGTGCTAACCACTGAGCCACCATATACAGTGCTAACCACTGAGCCACCATACAGTGCTAACCACTGAGCCACCATATACAGTGCTAACCACTGAGCCACCATATACAGTGCTAACCACTGAGCCACCGTATACAGTGCTAACCACTGAGCCACCATACAGTGCTAACCACTGAGCCACCATATACAGTGCTAACCACTGAGCCACCATATACAGTGCTAATGTCGCACACCAGGGGCCAGGGTTACTCCCGGTTTAGACAGGCGATTCTTCTTCCTTCCTTGTCACGGGTGGACCGCGCCTGCCGGTAGTGGGGCCCGGTGTAGTGCAGATCAAAAGTTGAAGACGTCTTACGGGAACAGATTAAAGGGGTTTCATTTGTTTTCTTCGTGACGCCACCTATGAGTAGTTCGGTAAGGGCTACCGACGCTGCGGAACCTCCGGGGTGATGGACAGCAGCAAGATGTTACGCTCCCCACAGGCTGAGCGGTGATCCCCGGAGGCTGGAGCTGCTCAAGATGTTGTGCGGCAGCTGCGGTTACCTTTAGTTAATGACGGACAGTTCATAAGGAATCACAGACACAGAAAGTCTCTATAACGGTTCTTTACTGTAACCATGAAGGCAATACACGGTATGCAGTGGTTACAGGTAGCAGACCGGGTGGACTCAGCAGTGGTAGTGTTCCTCAGAGATCCGCAAGTGTTCCTCCATTCTACCTGTCTTGTTATAACCAGTGTCGCCCAGGAATACCAGGTCGGGTACGGGGAGGCTGCTTCAATGCCCTATCCATCTGTGTACGCTGTGGATGCTTTGGGGAGCCTTGGATCCCTCAGTAGGTACACCGCTGGTTAGACGACTGGAAACTGGCTGGTGGTGGGGTGCTCCTGTAAAGCTGCTCCTCCACGGGGCTGGTTCGCGTGACAGAGGTGAACTGCTGCCAGCTTCGGTACCAGTGAACCGGCTGTAAATTGCGGGCACGGGAGTCTTTTGGGAACCCGTGTAGTAATGCCCATTCCCGGATGATAAGGCCTCAGGTGGTGACACCCGACCGGTGACGGCCCAGGGGCCCGCACGAGGTGCGGAGCCCCCGCTCCTCTCTCGATGGTTCACTCTTCTCTCTTTTGTGTTGTCTTGTATTGTGTCTCTGTGTTCTAGACTAGACTGTTTTACTCACTGCACTCCACCCCCCAGGGCCTATGATTGGTCCCCTGCTCTAGGTGTTGCATGTTAAGTTGGATCTCCGAGTTAAAGGGATCCTGTCACCCCCAAAACACCTTTAAAGCTATTAAAACCTGTCCCTAGAGCATATTAACACTTTCCCTACACTCTTTTTAGCTCCTAAATGCAGTAAATGATATTGCATAAAAACGTTTTATAAGTACCTGATTAGTGCTGATAATGAGTGACTATGCTATTCATAGTCACTCATCAAGACTGCCCCTCTGCTTCATAGCACGCCTGAATAGGCGTGATCTACATCCAGGATTCAAAATCGCGCGTCCCTTCTGTGCCCTGTGTCGTAGGAGGCTGCAGTGTGGCTTGTGACGCGATCCGCGTCATTCCCGGCGCCCTGTGACGTATTTACAGCGGCGCCGCGCTGTGAGCTTCAAAATGCGCACTGCGCATGCGCATTGGGCATGCGCAGTGCACATTTTGAAGCTCACAGCGCGGCGCCGCTGTAAATACGTCACAGGGCGCGCGGGAATGACGCGGATCGCGTCACAAGCCACACTGCAGCCTCCTACGACACAGGGCACAGAAGGGACGCGCGATTTTGAATCCTGGATGTATATCACGCCTATTCAGGCGTGCTATGAAGCAGAGGGGCAGTCTTGATGAGTGACTATGAATAGCATAGTCACTCATTATCATCACTAATCAGGTACTTATAAAACGTTTTTATGCAATATCATTTACTGCATTTAGGAGCTAAAAAGAGTGTAGGGAAAGTGTTAATATGCTGTAGGGACAGGTTTTAATAGCTTTAAAGGTGTTTTGGGGGTGACAGGATCCCTTTAACTATTTCATTGCTGAGTCAGAGGATATTGCGGCTGCAATACCCTCTTGTGACGCACTCGTTGCGGGGCGCCACACTAACCACTGTGCCACCATATACAGTGCTAACCACTGAGCCACCATATACAGTGCTAACCACTGAGCCACCATATACAGTGCTAACCACTGAGTCACCATATACAGTGCCAACCACTGAGCCACCATATACAGTGCTAACCACTGAGCCACCATATACAGTGCTAACCACTGAGCCACCATATACAGTGCCAACCACTGAGCCACCATATACAGTGCTAACCACTGAGCCACCGTACAGTGCTAACCACTGAGCCACCGTACAGTGCTGACCACTGAGACACCATATACAGTGCTAACCACTGAGCCACCGTATACAGTGCTAACCACTGACCACCATACAGTGCTAACTACTGAGCCACCATATACAGTGCTAACCACTGAGCCACCATATACAGTGCTAACCACTGAGCCACCATACAATGCTAACCACTGAGCCACCATATACAGTGCTAACCACTGAGCCACCATATACAGTGCTAACCACTGAGCCACCGTATACAGTGCTAACCATTGAGCCACCATATACAGTGCTAACCACTGAGCCACCGTATACAGTGCTAACCACTGAGCCACCGTATACATTGCTAACCACTGAGCCACCATATACAGTGCTAACCACTGAGCCACCATATACAGTGCTAACCACTGAGCCACCGTATACATTGCTAACCACTGAGCCACCATATACAGTGCTAACCACTGAGCCACCATATACAGTGCTAACCATTGAGCCACCGTATACAGTGCTAACCACTGAGCCACCATATACAGTGCTAACCACTGAGCCACCATATACAGTGCTAACCACTGAGCCACCGTATACAGTACTAACAACTGAGCCACCATATACAGTGCTAACCACTGAGCCACCGTATACAGTGCTAACCACTGAGCCTCCATACACAGTGCTAACCACTGAGCCACCGTATACATTGCTAACCACTGAGCCACCGTATACAGTGCTAACCACTGAGCCACCATATACAGTGCTAACCACTGAGCCACCATATACAGTGCTAACCACTGAGCCTCCATACACAGTGCTAACCACTGAGCCACCGTATACATTGCTAACCACTGAGCCACCGTATACAGTGCTAACCACTGAGCCACCGTATACAGTGCTAACCACTGAGCCACCGTATACAGTGCTAACCACTGAGCCACCGTATACAGTGCTAACCACTGAGCCACCGTATACAGTGCTAACCACTGAGCCAACATACAGTGCTAACCACTGAGCCACCGTATACAGTGCTAACCACTGAGCCACCATATACAGTGCTAACCACTGAGCCACCATATACAGTGCTAACCACTGAGCCTCCATATACAGTGCTAACCACTGAGCCACCATATACAGTGCTAACCACTGAGCCACCATATACAGTGCTAACCACTGAGCCACCATATAGAGTGCTAACCACTGAGCCACCATATACAGTGCTAACCACTGAGCCACCATATACAGTGCTAACCACTGAGCCACCGTACAGTGCTAACCACTGAGCCACCATATAGAGTGCTAACCACTGAGCCACCATATACAGTGCTAACCACTGAGCCACCATATACAGTGCTAACCACTGAGCCACCGTACAGTGCTAACCACTGAGCCACCATATAGAGTGCTAACCACTGAGCCACCATATACAGTGCTAACCACTGAGCCACCATATACAGTGCTAACCACTGAGCCACCGTACAGTGCTAACCACTGAGCCACCATATACAGTGCTAACCACTGAGCCACCATACACTGCTAACCACTGAGCCACCATATACAGTGCTAACCACTGAGCCACCATATACAGTGCTAACCACTGAGCCACCATATACAGTGCTAACCACTGAGCCACCGTACAGTGCTAACCACTGAGCCACCATACAGTGCTAACCACTGAGCCACCATACAGTGCTAACCACTGAGCCACCATACAGTGCTAACCACTGAGCCACCATATACAGTGCTAACCACTGAGCCACCATATACAGTGCTAACCACTGAGCCACCATATACAGTGCTAACCAATGAGCCACCATATACAGTGCTAACCACTGAGCCACCGTACAGTGCTAACCACTGAGCCACCATATACAGTGCTAACCACTGAGCCTCCGTATACAGTGCTAACCACTGAGCCACCATACAGTGCTAACCATTGAGCCACCGTACAGTGCTAACCACTGAGCCACCATACAGTGCTAACCATTGAGCCACCTGTATACACACAATTTATTTCACCGCACTCCCCTAACTATTGGTAAATAAACTATATATGGATTCTAGACTACCTGATTCTTTAGAATCGGGCCACCATCTAGTCTACAGATATTTCATCTTCATTCCACACCTATAATGCTCAGGTAACATAATATACACCTGGTTATATGGGATATGTGTTCATTCCATGTCTAAGATACCCAAGAAACCTTTTATACATCTACATAATATTTCTGTAATAAGTTATTATCTTCATTCTTTTTATTTATTCCTTTTCTTCATTCTTTTTAGTATGTCCCATAAGAGCGAGTGGATCCTACAATAAAGATCTCATCCGCCGCTGTGAGGCCACACCGAGATCTAAACAGCAGAGGATCCACTCACAAGATCCAGAGGATCCACCAGGAGCCTCCCAGGATCTGTGCGCTGTGCTGGAAGAGGAGACACAGGAGATCATCTGCACATGGGGGATCAGGACCTGTGGTGATGTCATGGTCATGTGATCAGTCACATGGGGGAGGAGCAAAGCACTGGAGCTTCTCACTGGTCAGCACTTCCTGTCATGTGACCATGTGAAAGTCTGATATCCAATAAGATGTGTGTAAGTGATCACATGACTGTGACATCAGCACAGGTCCTGTATGCAGTAATCTCACATCACTGATGCCCGGAGATGATGACAGCGCGGTGTAGGTCAGTGTTGTACCGTCAATAGGAGCGGTCACGTGACTGCTGTGGGGGGCCCGGTGTCTGTGTGGGGGGCCCGGTGTCTGTGTGGGGGGCCCGGTGACTGCTATGGGGGGGGGGCCCAGTCGCTGTGGGGCGGCGGCTGTCTGCTGTGTGTGAGCCGCTGTGTGCGGCCGCAGCTTTGTCCTCTTCCTCCTCTCTCTCTCTCGCTCTGCAGCGGCTCCGCTCTCTGCTGGAACTATGTGAAGGATTTCTGTGTTTCCTGGGAGGAGGGAGGAGCTGCCTGCAGGGAGGAGACTGAACCTCACAGAGGATTAGTGTATGTGTGTGTAATCATATATACAGCCCAGCACAGCCTCCACTATATATACAGCCCAGCACAGCCTCCACTATATATACAGCCCAGCACTGCCTCCACTATATATACAGCCCAGCCTCCATTATATATATACAGCCCAGCACAGCCTCCACACTATATATACAGCACAGCCTCCACTATATACACAGCCCAGCACAGCCTCCAATATATATACAGCCCAGCACAGCTTTCACTATATATAGAGCCCTGCACTGCCTCCAATATATATACAGGCCAGCCTCCAATATATATACAGCCCAGCACAGCCTCCACTATATATACAGCACAGCCTCCACTATATATACAGAACAGCCTCCAATATATATACAGCCCACCACAGCCCCCAATATATATACAGCTCAGCACAGCCTCCACTATATATACAGCCCAGCACAGCCTCCAAAATATATACTGCCCAGTACAGCCTCCACTATATATACAGCCCAGCACAGCCTCCACTATATATACAGCCCAGCACAGTCTCCACTATATATGCAGCACAGCCTCCAATATATATACAGCCCAACTTAGTCTCCGATATGTATAGCGTTCAGAATCTATATTCTATTCATGACTCGTGGTATATATTAAAGGATGTTTTGTCCGGGGTCCACGAAAACCTTGAGCCGCTCCTGCCCCTCAGTTTCCATGGACTGAATGAGGTTGGGGAGAGCAGTCAGAGCCTTGTCATTCCGCCCCCCTCTGCATACTGATTGGAGGATCACGCGTCACAGCACGAGCCTCCAATCAGGGCTTGAGGTGGGTGACGCCCCCTCTTCTGAGCTCCAGCCTATAGTGGGGGTTTTTGAAGCCCCTACCATAGCTGTATTGTAATGATTCACGCCATTTCATTTGCAATCACAGCGATCTTAGTTGCGGTGTGGCAATACCCCTCTCTCCCTGAGGTTGAGCTCCGGTCCCCTCCTTCCTGAATCACCAGGTACCAGAGCACAATCTGTGACTGTGGCTACGGCGCCGCGTTTTCACCAGGACGAATCTTTACGTCCAAGATTGGGAACGAACTCCCTTCCAAGGCGTATAGGTACGGCCAAGGTCGTGAAGGGGTTAAAGAAAAAATTAATGGCAGCAGTTTTCTTTTTCACCATTTCACAGCTCTGGGAATTGTCTTTCTTCTTTCAGTTCATTATTTGGTAAAATGAAGGATTTCATTCAAAACTACAATTTGTCTCATAACAAAAACAAACAAGTCCTCGTACGACTGGAGACAGAAGAGTAAAGAAAGTTCTGGAAGAAGGGAGGAGAAAACTAACCTCCCCCAGTGGTGAAGGGGTTAAACCTGTGGCTCCTCCCAATATTAGAGAACAAGGTGAGGGCAATGTGACAGCGGCACAGTAAGGCGGAGGTCAGACGCGGCATAACACGGGTGACGATGACATCACAATGCCCGGAGCTGCCGGCGGCTCCTGACCCGAGTGTGACAGCTTAATGTATTACTATGCAGCTGTCACACTGAGGTCAGGAGCCGCCGGCCGCTCCGGGCATTGTGATGTCATCGTCACCCGTGTTATGCCGCGTCTGACCTCCGCCTTATTGTCTGGAATCACAGACACGGACAAACCCTGTATGGGCGATAATTGGGTTGAACATTGTCCTTCTACACCCAGTGGGAACCATTGAGAAATGTAATGGCGTTTTCTAGGGTGCAGACTGTGATCATCCACAGGAGGAGCTGGATCTCTGTGACCCATCACAAGTAGGAGCAGACGCTCCCTGCCCCATACTCTGCCCGTCCACCTCCCAAACCAACAAGGAAGCTGGAGACCTCAGGAGCGGCCGCAATGTGTCTCCCTGCAGATCCCTTAGGGCCCCTTTACACACGGCTACATTTGTAGCTTGTCACCAGGTAACTTACTGGTTGCAGTGAAATCATGGAGACATGGTTCTATCTTGTTGCTGTGTACAAATGGAATCATGTATCCATGATTTCACTGCAACCAGTAAGTTACCTGGTGACAAGCTACAAATGTAGCCGTGTGTAAAGGTACCCTTACACCTCACCCTACACAGGATCCACTGGATCTCCACCAGCCGCCGCCTTCTTCCACCACTGGGATCCAGCTGCACATTTCCCCCCTGACTTGTGGCTGCTTCATAATGACTAAGTCTCTCCCCTACTATCCAGCCCTATGTGGAGACTCTTCACAGGCTTCTCTCTCCTTAGTCAGATGAGAGAGTGACGATATCTACACACAGAATAGGGACGTCTCCTCCTTCTATGTTTCCTCCTTGGTCTAATCCTGTCCAGTCACATCCACATCTGCAGGACACATCTCTGCTTATTGTTACCGGCCCATTTCTTCCTCCTCCAGGTGCTCGGACTCTTCATCCTTATTCCTTATGGAGCCGATAGGATCAGACACCATCAAGGTGAACGTCTCACTCCGGATTTGCTCTGCCATTCTCTAGCTCACTGGTTCCCAAACTCCAGTACTCACAGCCCCAACAGATCATGTGTTCAGGATTTTCTTAGTATTGCCCAGGCGATGTCTTTGTAATGATTCCATCACCCTTTCAATGCTAATAAAATGCAGAAATCATGACCTGTTGGAGGCTGTGAGGACTGGAGTTTGGGAAACTGCTCTAGATCTTCTGTTTAGAGCTGATACAAATTGGCTTGAAGGACCTGTTCATTATCTAGATCAGTAATATGTGACCACTGGATGAGGACACTGAGAAGCATGATACACATATGACATTGTGCCAGGTCAGCTAATCAAGAGAAGAGCCACTGATGCCATGACCACAGATTGCTGACATGATCGATTGTCTGGATCTTGTGAGTGGATCCTCTGCTGTGTTTAGATCTATGGATCCCCTCTGCAGGTTCTCAGCTCACCCCCCTGTGCGGTACAGACCCCTGAGCGGTTGTGCTGGAGCTTCTCCTGCTGTCACCACTAGTCAGTCCAGTGCAGTGTGTCGGTGTATACTGCAGGGAGGAGACAACTTTAGATTTCTTCATAGCTTCAGTCTCTGCAGCGACCGAGGAAGAGATTTTACTATGAGACTAAAATTCCTCTTAATGGTGTAAAGCCTTGATAATTTACCACATTGGGGACACACAGAACAGTATAACCCACTGCAGACTGTACAGTCACATGCTCCACCGCTGACAGCTCAGCCCCACACAACACCGCACAGTCTGCACCACTTATCACAGTGATGATGATGACCACACAGGACGGCACAGTCTGCACCACTTATCACAGTGATGATGATGACCACACAGGACAGCACAGTCTGCACCACTTATCACAGTGATGATGATGACCACACAACACCTCACAGTCTGCACCACTTATCACAGTGATGATGATGACCACACAAGACGGCACAGTCTGCACCACTTATCACAGTGATGATGATGACCACACAGGACGCCACAGTCTGCAACACTTATCACAGTGATGATGATGACCACACAGGACGGCACAGTCTGTACCACTTATCACAGTGATGATGATGAGCACACAGGACGGCAGTGTGATACAATAGAGTTTCTCCTCTCTCTACTCCAGAAAAACACATTTATAACATGACATTGTGTAGACGCCCTGATATAATCTAGTGTATGGAAGATAATGGATGAGACCTTTATTGTATGAAAAGTGCAGTCTTGTATCATTCTCATATTGAGGAATATTTCATCTAAGATCTTGTTTCCTCAGGTTCCTTATGATCAGGACTGTTTCCCTTTAATAGAGGACGGTCCTTTCCCTCAGTGACCCCCCGAGGATGGAGCAGGACAGAGACCACATGGCTGCTCGGATATTAGACCTCACCCTGGAGATAATCTACTGGATCACTGGAGAGGTGAGAGCTTCACATCACATCACTCTGATCTCTAGGAATAAAGCAGGGAAATGAGGGGAAAGGTGAAGGATTCTTATCCTCTGTGTAGTGATCGGCGTCTCCCCATACACAGGATCACACAGTAGTGATGACGTCGTCTGGGGAGTGTGTGGCCCCCCGTGTGTCAGGAGGGCGGAGCAGGACCCCGAGTGACATCACCGAGCCTCCACCTCATTCACTGATACATGAGCAGAAGATCCTAGAACTGACCCACAGGATCACTGATCTGCTGAGCGGAGAGGTGAGCGCTGCCCCCGGGAATGCTGGGACATTCTACAATAACGCCGGGGGAGGGGTCTGCTAATGACGGCTCATTGTGTGTGTCAGGTCCCTATAAGGTGTCAGGACGTCACCGTCTATTTCTCCATGGAGGAGTGGGAGTATTTAGAAGGACACAAGGATCTGTACAAGGACATAGTCATGATGGAGAATCCCCCGTCCATCACATCCCCGGGTAAGAGGAGACCTTCCTGGGCTGTAGAGGAGAGAACAGGTGTGAGAGTGCTCTAGATTCCCCATCATCTGCTCATCACATACACACAATGGATTCAGTCACTGCCGTTATTTCCTATAGATGGATCCAGTCAGAGGAATCCACCGGAGAGATGTCCCCGTCCTCTATATTCCCAGGATCGGCCAGAAAAGGAGGACAATGTCCCCCGGGATCATCAGGTAGATGAGATTCCTGTAGATCCTCTATTTGATCACGTTATTGTCACTCAGTCGGTCTCTGCCTGGGGATCAAGTCAGGATCTTCCTTTTGGTTTCTCTTCCAGCTCAGAGGATCTCCGGAGATCTGTCTGTGCTGCAGATATATTCATAAATAGATCATTAATTCTTTGCCTTTTATTAGGGATCAAACACACAACCTCCATCATGGCAGGCGGATAATGTCCTAGTGAGGCACAGGCTGCCCTGCTACGTATAGGAGGATTTTCTCTGCCTAAATATCCACATAGTATCTTCTCCTGGACATATTGTACTGGTGACCGCAATATTCCTGTGTCATAGGGATTATAGGGAAGATTGATTTCCTGTAAAAGCAGAAAAAAATGAAAATAATCCCAATAATCTCCCTATAATTGTAACAACTCGTACAATGCAGAGAACAGATTATTTACAGCGGGAGGGGAGCCCAGACACACGTTCTGCACGGGGCCCTTCACTGTCAGTGTCTGTGGCCCCGGCTGCCTCTCTGTAGGTGACTATTACTAATTGTCCCAGATCATCTGACCAAGATAAGGAGGTTCTTGGATGTTTAGTGAGAATCCTCGGTGTTCCTGTAAATTGTGTCCATTCACCGTGTGAGGAGATCCTGATCGCTTCATGTCTTCTAGGAGGTTTCTGACTTTTCCTGTAGATAAGATAAATTCTCATGTCTGTAATGTGGGATTCTTGCAGGAAAGTTCTGGTGGAACGAGGAGTGGACACGAAACCCCCACATCAGAGTCAGTGACCGGTAAGAAGGCGCTCATAGATCTTGTCTGACTGTAAAGATCTTTATTATTGGAGATTCACAAATGTCTTCATGGTGATTATTACTATTATTGTTAATAATTGATGTAATGATTATCTGCTCCACGTCTCTGACATCATGTCCTCTATCTGTCTTGTCCTCTCTCTCTCTCCCTCTCTCAGGTCATGTCTTCATCTCTTCACACCTGACTTGGTTGAATATCTCTATTATTTCTCCCTTCTTCTCTCTGCCGGTTTAGACATCATTTTATTTTTATACTTTATCTCATATAACACCTGTCTATAATATCATAATTCTATTTTTGGCTATACCATATATACTCTAGTATAGGCTGAATTTTCAGTACATTTTTTTTATGCTGAAATAGTCCCCCTCAGCTAATATTCGAGTGAGGGTCCTGAGTCACTTCTTTTGGTGGAGAGACAGGTACCAGAGTCAGCAGCAGATCACCAGAGGTTGGAGCAGGCTGCAGCTGCGGACGGTGATCACGTGGGCCCACTGTTTAGCCTAATGTAATATTTACTGAATCCCCCTGCTTATCATCTCTCAGCACTAAGAGCTGGGCGGGGGAAGCCGCACATATTACATTACCAAGTATACTCTCCTCCCAGCGCCGCAACATTTTCCTGTCTTGTGTCCGAAGGTGTTCATGTGAGCGGCGCAGGACAGTGACATCATCGAAGCACACGCCACTCACATATTCATCTGCCGGCAGGACAGGAGGATGCTGTGATGCTGGGAGCAATAGGGAGGTGAGTTAAATTGTTTATTTTTTTGTGCACGCCAGGATGGGGGGGCCATATACCATGATGGGGGGGCTATGTACCAGGCATATACTAGGATGGGGGATAGTGTACCAGGATGGGGGGGCTACATACCTGGATGTGAGCTGTGTAGCAGGCTTGGGGATGATATACCAGGATGTGGGATAATATACTTGCATGGATGGGGCTCTATACTAGGATGGGGGATGATATACCAGGATGGGGGGCTGCTGCATTTGCCACCCTGGGCTTATTGACTCGAGTATGAGTTTTCCCCATCTTATAGTGGTAAAATCAAGTGCCTTGGCTTCTGCTCTGGTCGACATATATTAGGGTATATACAGTTGTGCTCAAAAGTTTACATACCCCGGCAGATTTTTTGCTTTCTTGGCCTTTTTTCAGAGAATATGAATGATAACACATTCTCTTTTTTCCACTCATGGTTAGTGGTTGGGTGAAGCCATTTATTGTCTAACATCTGTGCTTTTTGTTTTTATATCATAATGACAATCAAAAACATCCAAATGACCCTGATCAAAAGTTCACACACCCCAGTTCTTAATACCGTGTATTGCTCCGTCTAACATCAATTACAGCTTGAAGTCTGTTGTGGATGAGGCTCTTTATTTCCTCAGAGGGTAAAGCTGCCCATTCATCTTGGCAGAAAGCCTCCAGTTCCAGCTCTTGCATCTTTTATCCAGCCACAGACATTTCTGGATTGTGAGTCATGGGGAAAGCAAAAGAATTGTCAATAGATCTATGGGAAAAGATAGTTGAACTGTATAAAACAGGAAAGGGATACAAAAAGGTATCCAAGGAATTGATAATGTCAGTCAGCAGTGTTCAAGCTGTGATTAACAAATGGAAAATCAGGGGCTCTGTAAAAACCAAACCACGATCAGGTAGAACAACAAACATTTTGGCCACAACTGCCAGGAAAGTTGTTCGAGATGCAAAGAAAAACCCACAAATAACATCAGTTGAAATACAGGGACTCACTGAAAACTAGCGGTGTGGCTGCTTCAAGATGCTCAATAAGGAGGAGCTTGAAGAAAAATGGGCTGCATGGGCGAGTCACCAGAAGAAAGCCATTACTGCGCAAATGCCACAAAGTATCTCACCTACAATACGCCAAACAGCACAGAGACAAACCGCCAACCTTCTCGAACAAGGTCATTTGGAGTGATGAGACCAAAATCAAACATTTTGGCCACGATTATAAACGTTACATATAGAGAGGTGTCAACAAGGTCTATGATGAAAGGAACACCATTCCTACTGTAAAGCATGGAGGTGAACACCATTCCTACTGTAAAGCATGGAGGTGAACACCATTCCTACTGTAAAGCATGGAGGTGAACACCATTCCTACTGTAAAGCATGGAGGTGGATCGCTGATGATGGGGGGTTTGTGTGAGCTACAAAGGCACAGGGAAACTTTGTCAAAGTTGAAGGAAAGATGAATGCAGCACATTATCAGCAAATACTGGAGGCAAATTTGCACTCATCAGCCTGGAAGCTGCGTATGGGACGACCAACATGACAACGATCCAAAACACAAGGCCAAGTCGAACTGTCATTGGCTACAGCAGAACAAAGTGAAGGTTCTGGAGTGGCCATCTCAGTCTCCTGACCTCAATATCATTGAGCCGCTCTGGGGAGAACTCAAGAAAAGCGCAGTTCATGCAAGAAAGTCCAGGAATTTACAGGAACTGGAGGCTTTTTACCAATAAGAATGAGCAGCTTTACCATCTGAAAAATAAAGAGCCTCATCCACAACTACCACAAAAGTTATAAGTTGGTTATCATTATGATTTTAAAAAGAGAAAACACAGTAGTTTGACAATAAATGGCTTCACCCAACCACTAATTACGAGTGGAGAAAAAAGTTTTTGTGTTATCATTGATATTCTCTGAAAAAAAGGCCAAGAAAGCAAAAATCTGTCGGGGTCAGTAAACTTTTGAGCACAACTGTACAGTAATAAAATTTTGTTTGTTTCTCTAGGTGAAGACTGGAGGAGAAGCTGCCATGGAAATCTGCTTTTATCTCCCTTTGATAATGTAGAAGATAACAATTCCTCACAAGATAAAACTCCTAATGTTCCCGTGGTCCTTCACAGCCGACACGTATCCACTGATACCAACAGTCAGAAAACACTATTGTCTAATCAATCACTGATCAGCAAACAAGGAACCGGAAATAGACCGGGGAAAACATCTCTGTGTGGGGAAAAATGTAATACAAAATGTAATATTTCTTTGAATGAGCAAATTCACAGCAATGAAAGCTCATTTTCATGTTCAGAATGTGGGAAATCTTTTACTGAAGAAATGAGTCTTGTTAGACATCAGAGAACTCACACAGGAGAGAAGCCACATTCATCTTTGGAACATGCACAACACTTTATACCTAAAGGTTCTCCTGAAAATCCTCCAGGAACTCACACAGGGGAGAAGCCATTTCCATGTTCAGAATGTGGGAAATGTTTTGGCAAGAAATCAACTTTAGTGAAGCATCAACGAATTCACACTGAGAACAAGCCATATTCATGTTCTGACTGTGGGAAGGGATTTACTCAGAAATCAAGTCTGATAGAACATCAAAGAATTCACACAGGGGAGAAGCCATATTTGTGTCCTGACTGTGGGAAGGGTTTTGCTCAGAAGGGGGTTCTTATAAATCATCTCAGAAGTCACACGGGGGAGAAGCCATTTTCATGCTCAGAATGTGGGAAATGTTTTGTCCAGAAATCACAACTTGTGACTCATCAAAGAATTCACACTAAGGAGAAGCCATATTCATGTCCTGACTGTGGGAAGGGTTTTGCTCGGAAAGAAATTCTTATACATCATCTCAGGAGTCACACAGGGGAGAAGCCATTTTCATGCTCAGAATGTGGGAAATGTTTTGTCCAGAAGTCACAACTTGTGACTCATAAAAGAACTCACACAGGGGAGAAACCATATTCATGTACTGATTGTGGGAAATGTTTTGCTCGGAAAGAAAGTCTGATATACCATCTCAGAACTCACACAGGGAAGAAGCCATTTTCATGCTCAGAATGTGGGAAATGTTTTGAGAAGAAAGATATTCTAAAGAAACATCAAAGAACTCACACAGGTTAACTCTTAACTGGTAAGATCTTAGAGATGTGACTGGATTGGTGGAGAGCAGTTTGAGCGGGAAGATTTGAGTGTTTATAAAGCTCAATTCACAGTCCAGTCTGCTCTTTGCTATGTGAAGAAGCAGCTGAAGCATCCCTTTCACCCTCCCCTCTCACCCTCCCCTCTCACCCTCCCCTCTCATCCTTCCCCTCTCATCCTTCCCCTCTCATCCTTCCCCTCTCATCCTTCCCCTCTCATCCTTCCCCTCTCATCCTTCCCCTCTCATCCTTCCCTCTCATCCTTCCCCTCTCATCCTTCCCCTCTCATCCTTCCCCTCTCGCCCTCCCCTCTCGCCCTCCCCTCTTGCCTTCCCCTCTCGCCTTCCCCTCTCGCCTTCCCCTCTCGCCCTCCCCCTCTCGCCCTCCCCCTCTCATCCTCCCCCTCTCATCCTCCCCTCTCATCCTCCCCCTCTCATCCTCCCCTCTCATCCTCCCCCTCTCATCCTCCCCTCTTATCTTCCCTCTCACCCTCCCACTCTCATCCTCCCACTCTCATCCTCCCCTCTCATCCTTCCCCTCTCATCCTTCCCCTCTCATCCTTCCCCTCTCGCCCTCCCCTCTCGCCTTCCCCTCTCGCCTTCCCCTCTCGCCTTCCCCCTCTCGCCCTCCCCCTCTCATCCTCCCCTCTCATCCTCCCCCTCTCATCCTCCCCTCTCATCCTCCCCCTCTCATCCTCCCCTCTTATCTTCCCCTCTCACCCTCCCACTCTCATCCTCCCCTCTCATCCTTCCCCTCTCATCCTTCCCCTCTCATCCTTCCTCTCTCATCCTCCCCCTCTCATCCTCCCCCTCTCATCCTCCCCCTCTCATCCTCCCCCTCTCACCCTTCCCCTCTCATCCTCCTCTGTCACCCTCCCCTGTCACCCTCCCTCTCAACCTTTCCTCCCACCCTCCCCTCTCATCCTCCCCCTCTCATCCTCCCCCTCTCATCTCCCCCTCTCATCCTCCCCCTCTCACCCTTCCCCTCTCATCCTCCTCTGTCACCCTCCCCTGTCACCCTCCCTCTCAACCTTTCCTCCCACCCTCCCCTCTCATCCTCCCCCTCTCATCCTCCCCCTCTCATCCTCCCCCTCTCACCCTTCCCCTCTCATCCTCCTCTGTCACCCTCCCCTGTCACCCTCCCTCTCAACCTTTCCTCCCACCCTCCCCTCTCTTCCTCCCCCTCTCATCCTCCCCCTCTCATCCTCCCCCTCTCATCCTCCCCTCTCACCCTCCCCTCTCATCCTCCCCCTCTCATCCTCCCCCTCTCATCCTCCCCCTCTCATCCTCCCCCTCTCATCCTCCCCCTCTCATCCTCCCCCTCTCATCCTCCCCCTCTCACCCTCCCCCTCTCATCCTCCTCTGTCACCCTCCCCTGTCACCCTCCCTCTCAACCTTTCCTCCCACCCTCCCCTCTCTTCCTCCCCCTCTCTTCCTCCCCTCTCTTCCTCCCCCTCTCTTCCTCCCCCTCTCTTCCTCCCCCTCTCTTCCTCCCCCTCTCTTCCTCCCCCTCTCTTCCTCCCCCTCTCTTCCTCCCCCTCTCTTCCTCCCCCTCTCATCCTCCCCCTCTCTTCCTCCCCCTCTCATCCTCCCCCTCTCATCCTCCCCCTCTCATCCTCCCCCTCTCATCCTCCCCCTCTCACCTTCCCGGACACATTTGAATATTTTGCACATTTAATATCATAGACATTTTTCAGAAATGCTTTTGGAATTTTGCATTTAATTGCACATGGGTAAAATATTAACAGAGATACTTTTGTGACTTATCTGATGAAAGCACGTTCTGTTCTGAGTGTTTTCCCATTTCTCTATCTTATTTATTGGCTGATTTAGGAGGAGAAACGTAAAGAAATGCAACACAGAAATTCATATTTCTTCACAACATTGAAAATCAATAAAAGGAAATATAGAATTTGTATCTTTACATTTTGCATCCTCTAACACAGTATTATCAAAATAAAAGTTCTCAAAAGAATAAAAAATATCGTGGTAATATTCATTGGTTCACTTGACATGGAGTGACCCTGAGCAGATTCTAGAAAGGTGAGTACCACACGCACCCCAGAAGGGGAATATAGCAATAATGAAAATAAAAAGGAACAAAGTAATAAATTCCTGAAGGTGAAAACTAAGAGGTTAATACTGACCGGAGTGAAGTGTTATTATAAAAGTGAGAGGCAGAGGAGACCCCATGTCCTGACCGGCCTGGACCTGTGCCCTTACCAAAAATTGAAATGTTTGGGCTCAACCTTAATAGCCCCTTTACACGCCGCTACCGAAAGGTAGAAACCGGCAGGTATCAGAGATAATTGTACCCGATACCTTGTAAACACCGCGCAGTAGTGGCGTGTAATTCAGGTTGTTCCTCCCTGTCTCTTTGGATACCTGTCTTTCAACCTGAATTACACGCCGCTACTGCGCGGTGTTTACAAGGTATCGGGTACAATTATCTCTGATACCTGCCGGTTTGTACCTTTCGGTAGCGGCGTGTAAAGGGGCCATTAGTGAGGTGCTCTGAGGCAAATAGTAATCCGTCAATACATTTTTAACCTCGGCACACTAATAACAGTTTGGTGAAAAAAACTTATGTCTTTTATTGGACAACATCCAGCATTAAACATAAAAATCCGCAGTTTCGGCCAATCGGCCTTTCTCAAGGATTATCAATACAGATTAAGAAAAATAAACAAAAATCCACAGAATATGCCATTGTTCCCGTAATAGACATACAGAAAATTGGAAGGCATGATATTAGAAGACCATACAGTGTACATTTACATTACATGGAAAACATATGATGTAACAAAAAATAACAATGTAATGTATGCATGTATGGTAGAGAATCAGCAGTTCCAAAAAATGTTTTTCTTATGAAGATTTACCTAGGTGCTGGTTGTCCGTGCCTATGAAGTGGAGGTATCTAGTGGTACACCACGTGGTGTGGGAGTGCTGTATCGAGTCGTGTGGTATATAGCAAGAAAAATAGGTATTAACATAAGTAGTCATAGGTACAGTTTTAAAAGAAATGGTAGTGAAATGGGGAGGTTTATCCCCTAAGAAAAAGGAAAAAGACCAGGAAGGAAATTCAGAAGACACAGAAGTTAGGAGAATAAGAGAAAAAAGAATAATATGAGGGAGAGTCCCATGTGTATAGAGACTAGTGATATCCCTTAGGGTACCTTTACACGCGGCTACATTTCTAGGGTGGCTACAGGTAACTTACTGGTTGCAGTGAAATCATGGAGAGATTATTCCATTTGTACACAGCAACAAGATAGAACCATGTCTCCATGATTTCACTGCAACCAGTAAGTTACCTGTAGCCACCCTAGAAATGTAGCCACGTGTAAAGGTACCCTTAGAGTACCGTCACACCTGGACATATCGCCGGCGATTCCATCGGCGACGCACGTGCGCGCGCGCCCTTTTTTGCGTGTTGCCCAAGGTCGCCGTCGCCTATTTACACGTGGCGACAACTCAGGTGACGCTCAGGCGATGACCTGACCGGAAATTGCCTGAGTGTCACCCAAGGCCCGTGGCCGCTTCGGCGTCACACAGAGCCACCACATTAGCGATGTGGGTGTAATTTTGACCCGCGTCTCAGAGATAGGCGTTAACATTATGTTGTGTGACGCCTCGAAGAAGTGTGATTGGTTGCAAACAAACACCAATGACTGTGTCCTAGTTCGCCGCGCCACATCGAGTGCGTCACGAGTGCGTCACAAGAGGGTATTGCAGCCATAAAAGCAGCCGCAATATTCTCTGACTCAGCAATGATCCGGTTAACTTAGAAATCCAACCCTGCATGCATCACCTAGAACAGAGGGCCAATCCTAGGTCCTGGTGGGCGGAGTGTTAGGGAAGTGTGTAGGGAGAACAGACACTTAGTCTACACAGAACAGTCTAGAACAGAGAACTGAGGACTTGGAGAGGAGCGGGGGCTCCACACCCCGTGCAGCCCCCGGGCCGTCACCGGTCGGGTGTCAGCACCTGAGGCCTTAACTACCGGGATTGGGCATTATTCACACGGGTTCCCAAAAGACTCCCGTGCCCACAACTCACAGCCGGTTCACTGGTTCCGAAGCTGGCAGCAGTTCACCTCTGCTACGCGAACCAGAAGCGTGGAGGAGCAGCTTCACAGGAGCACCCCACCACCAGCCAACTTCCAGTCGTCTAACCAGCGGTGTACCCACCGAGGGATCCAAGGCTCCCCAAAACATCCAGAACGTACATCATGGATAGGGAATTGAAGCAGCCTCCCCGTACCCGATCTGGTATTCCTGGGCGACACTGGCAACCAATTAGTTAGAATGGAGGAACACTGCGGATTTCTAAGGGACACCATCACTGCTGAGTCCGCCCGGTCTACTACCCAACCACTGTATGCCATGTACTGCCTGCTGGTTACAGTAAAGACCCGTTGCGGAGACTTTCTGTGTCCGTGCTTCCTTATGAACTGTCCGTCCGTACTACAAGGTAACCGCAGCTGCTGCACAACATCTTAAGCAGCTCCAGCCTCCGGGGATCACCGCTCAGCCTGTGGGGAGCGTAACATCTTGCTGCTGTCCATCCCCGGAGGTTCCGCAGCGTCGGTAGTCCTTACCGAAACTACTCATAGGTGGCGTCACGAATAAATTAAAAACCCCTTTAATCTGTTCCACCAAGACGTCTTCACTTTTGATCTGCACTACACCGGGCCCCACTACCGGCAGGCGCGGCCCACCCGTGACAAGGAGGAAGGAGCTTCAGCCTGTCTAAACCGGAGTCCCGGCCACGGTGAGTCAGTACGATGTAAGCATGCATGTGCGTATTGGCTCGGTGCTCAGTCAGCTCTTATGTGATGTGTAGCGGATTATTGCTAGACGCATTGGCGTGGGCAACAAGGCAAAACACGGCGCTCACGTGATGAGTAATTGTATAGCTTATGTAATGTGTGTTGTGCTACTACGTTGGCTAATAAAATTACTTTTGCTTTGTTGGTCAGGAGAATATTGGAGCCTTAACCAAGTGTGTGTGTGCACAGATATTTGTGTGTTTGCAGTTATGTGGGACATATGTATTGTTCACCTAACATTTCCTAGTCCATGTGTGTACAGAATATGTGTAATGCAATACATGTATATGGAGGATAACACACACAGGCACCATACAGTGTCACCACAAAGGCCTGTCTCTGGGTGCCGTACATATGTCCCCAGTGCTTATGTACCCCTATAAATCAGACATTATGTCACCATACGTTTGTGGTACACCATACTGGGACATGCATCTAATCACACAGTATTTGTAACATAATTAATGTAATTTAGTTGTGGCCTGTTCAGCAACTCTGCATTCAAGATACAAAAAACCCAAGGTTCATAATAAGGAAACAAACACTAAACACAGGTGTATGGTTGTGTAGGTCAAGATTAATTTGCACATTTGGTGTCCTGGTGGCCCCAACAGGCCCAATGTCCATATGCCATGTGTGCGCAAAATCCAAAAGGTAAACTCAAATACACAGGTTTCCAGTGTGTGACCTGAGCGCTGTGAGATAATGCCCTACATGCCATACTGTAGCCTGTGGTTATTGTGTGTGCACACAAGTGTGTGGTGACAGATGACCCACAGAAGTGTAGGGTGTATGTGGATGAAGCAGGAAGATGATCCTGCAACTGCAGAGTGATGAAAAAGCTGTCACATACATTGGCCCTATATATGTTGGGGTGTACAGTGGCATGTGCTGGCCTGCATATGTCTTTCTTGACACAGAAGGGGATGTGTATGTTGTCATGCTAATTACTCACCTCTCATCTGGGCAATCCTGGCACGCAGTCGGGTGATGCGTCCGGGCGTCTTGAATTTCACTGCTTTGGGCTGCACAAAACACCCAACCTCCTCTCCAGCCCCCTCTGCACCCTCTGCAGGACAGCTTGCTCGTGGAGACGTGGATGGGTGTGCTGCTGGTGACACCAGTAATCCCTGGTGTCACATAAATCCACAAGGATAAGGAGCTCAGGCTCCCCCACACTGCAGCTCGCCTGGGTGCCACCATTTTACTACTCTGCAGGGGAAGGGGAAAGCAGCAGGAAGGCAGCGCCAAAAGATTGACAACGTTCTGGCGAATGATGTCACATGTTGACTGGGGCCCAGAGGCGCAAAAGCCACAGGATTCACGGTATGCTTTTGCGTCATATACTTTAACCAGGAAGGCTGCCGCTACAGCGCTCTGATGCAGACATTAGTTGAGATGTAATGACAACGGTGTTGATGTTAACACACATTTTTGCCTGTCGCACATTGCAGCAGTTTTGAACAAAGCCGCAAACACACAGGCCACATCAATGCGCTACTGTACAGTGTGTACGCTCCGGGGTCATACACCTTTGGACGCACACATCATCAAATATGGCGCCGAGGAACAAGACAATCAATCGGAACGCTCGAGCTGGCACCAATCCACGCAGACCGCCAGAGCTAGTAACTACGCCCTGAAACGCCTACCGATGGGTGCTGTCGCTCTTGACATTGCTCATGAGACGTTACACAGGGCGATCAGCACACATCGCCCAAGTATGGTGGCCTGGTTTCAGAGCTGTGATGTGAAACCAGGCGACCACTCGGGCGTGTCGCCCTTGCCCATTCACATTAGGCGACGCATTGGCGATGTCGCCACGCCTCAGCGTCACCTGTGAAATCGCCGGCGATATGTCCAGGTATGATGGTACCCTTAGAGGATCCCTTGTTCTGTCTCACATAGGTGCCAAGCAATATAATTCTTAAGTTAGGTAAAACAATGTTAATATGGAGTAGTTCTACATCTCTCTCAACAAGCATAAAGTATAATGTTTAGCAGGTTAAGTCCTGCAGTACTTACTCCTATTCCAAGACTTTATGGTGAATGGGACAAAGTCCTATAGTGTACAAATAGGATTAATTAGAATAGAGAAGGGTTTAGGAAGGGATGGTATCAAGTATATGCCCCTGTTTACCTTCTGCGCTCTTGTGTTGCTGTGCTGGCGTCTCCCGCTGTAATGTGGTGTCTTGCACCGGTGTTCTGAGTTATATGGGCAGTGGGTGGGAGTAATTACACTGCGTTTCCGGTGCCTGAGTGACAGCTTCCGGGATTTGCGCTTGGGACGCATGTGTAGTGCGCATGCGCTAATTTGAGCCGCGCATGCGCAGTTTGCCGAATAGTGTCTATTAAGTGTAGAAGCGCTCTGGAGACAGTGCGTGCACAATACTTGTACCGGAGTGCAGGAAGAAGGTGAAACACAGCCCTTTCTACACCGAGATGTCACGGTCTCTGTTAGAAGAGAGAAATGTCATTAGAATCATTAAATAGCAAAGGCAATTTTAAGCAAACTTTTTGTATATGCAAGTTGCAAGGCTTCAGTGTGTTGGCATAAATACCCTTTTGTGCCCTTGTCACGATGGTCTCTCTCACTTTGGAGACTTGTGACTGGTTTGGGACTTCTGTATCATTCCTGTTTTGAGACTTCCTATTAAACAGGACCTGTCACCCCCTGGTGCTTTCCAAACTGAAAGCACCACTGATTGCAACATGTCTACTGCATTCAGGGAAGGTGTCCCCCATGTTTCTACCCCCTGTAAGCTGTAAAAAACACTTTAGAAAGTGTAGATCTGGAGGGACTTACAGATTATGGAGTCATCACTGCTAACGGGGGTAATCACGCCGCCTGCCTCTCTGTGCCGCCTCCACCAACTCTGTGCCTCCTCCAGCCCTCTCTGTGCCGCCTCCAGTCCTCTCTGTGCCACCTCCTGCCTGTGACATCAGTGACGGATCAGTGATTATGCTGTATGCATACAGCGTAGCGGGCTCCAGCGCTGACATCACAGGCAGGAGTTGTTTCAGCCGCCAGCAAAGCAAACCTTTTGTAACATTTCCTCGCTCTGTGAGGCAGGCAGTAGGTGGCACAGAGAGGGCCGGAGGTGGCACAGAAAGGGCTGGAGGTGGCACAGGGAGGCAGGGGATGGGAGGACCCTCGTGAGCAGTGATGACGCCATAATCTGTAAGTCCCTTTTCCCTATTGAAGGATAACATCAGGGCCAGTGAGGGACTAGAATCCTGTTCGGCGACGGGCAGAAAGAATTTGTAGAGGGATAGTAGGGAGGTCAGGGCACAGCCACAGGTGAGTGCAGGAGGTCACTATGAAGTTCCCTATGAGCAGGGCCCTCTGCTGTATTTCCCCGTCTGTAGTTTTGTGTCGTGCACCGGACACAATTGGGCCACTGTCGCGCACGATAGTCGGAAACCCCATGAGTCCTGCATGACATAATCACCAGCCCTATACTTTCTTTTTACTTGGATCCATTATTGATCCTGCGTCAGTGTTTGCGCAGTTCAAGCAGACTCTTTCACAGAAGGTGACAGATCTTCGGGAACAGATGGTGTGGCAGCTGTGTTATATCACGGGTCTGCTGGTCTCAGCCCAGGCTCAGACCTAGCTGGAACCCAAGATTCCCCTTCCTGATAGGTTTTAGGGGGCGTGATAAGTTTCTGGCGTTCCAGGAGGTCTGCAATTTATATTTCAGGCTCCCACTACGTTCTTCGTGTAGTGAAGGACAGAGAGTGGGTATCGTTCTATTCTTTATGGAGGAGATCCCCAGTCCTGGGCCTTCTCTCTACCGATTGACTCTCCATCTATGTGGTCAGTATATGAGTTTTTTGTGGCTTTGGCCCTAGTCTACGGGGACCCGATGGCGTCTTTCTGGTATAGTCGAATCTTCGTAGACTCCAGCAGGGGACGCGGCGGGCTGAGGAGTACTGTTCGGAGCTCCGGAGGTGGGCCACAGACACCCAATGGAATGACCCAGCTCTTAGGAGTCATTCTGTCATGGGTTGTCTAGTTGGCTGCAGCACTCCATGGCTCAGTACTCTGCTCCAAAGTCGCTGGAGGCTGTTATATCGCTTGCCATCAGAGCGTGCAAATGACTATTTATGCGTGTGTCCACTAATTATCACGTGATCGGCCCCGGCTTCAATAAGCGCATTGCGCATGCGCGGAGCCAGGGCCGATCACGTGATCAAGCCCATAATGCACTGAGGCCGATCACTTGATCGGCCCCATAATGCACTAGGGCCTATCACGTGACGGCCCATAATGCACCGCGCCGGATGTGACGCCCAGCCGGTGCAAAGAGGTGTAGAGGGCGGGAGATTCCAATTAATGGGGCAGAGAGGACCCAGAATAATGCCGCCCAGCGGGGCGTGCATTTTAACACAGAGGTGTGAGGAAGGCAGCGTGGGCACGCCTACCCAGTCCCCCAACCACGGGGACTGCAGTAAGTTTATACTCATTTTACACATGTTTCATAGGGACACTTTAGATAAGAAAGGGATAGATAGGGAGCTGCTAGGAAGGTGTAGGGACAGCTAGAGATAGTGTAGGAGCTTAAAATCGGGTGACAGGTTCCCTTTAACCCCTTCACCACCCGGCGATTTTTCGTTTTTGCTCCCCTGCTTCCAAGAGCCATAACATTTTCATTTTTCCGTCAATATAGGCATATGGCGGTTTGTTTATTGCGGGATGAGTTGTACTTTCACATGCAATCATTTATTTTACTATATGGGTGCAGGAAAATGGGAAAATTCCAAATGCAGCGAAATTGCAAAAAAAGTGCAATTACGCGTTTGATTTTTGGGGTTTTTATTCACCATGTTCACTATATGGTAACACTGACGTGTCGGTATGATGTCTGGAGTCAGCACTATATGGTAACACTGAGGTGTCGGTATGATGTCTGGGGTCAGTACTATATGGTAAAACTGAGGTGTCGGTATGATGTCTGGGGTCAGTACTATATGGTAACACTGATGTGTCGGTATGATGTCTGGGGTCAGTACTATATGGTAACACTGATGTGTCGGTATGATGCCTCAGGTCAGTACTATATGGTAACACTGACGTGTCGGTATGATGTGTTGGGTCAGTAGTATATGGTAACACTGACGTGTCGGTATGATGTCTGGGGTCAGTACTATATGGTAACACTGAGGTGTCGGTATGATGTCTGGGGTCAGTACTATATGGTAACACTGATGTGTCGGTATGATGCCTCGGGTCAGTACTATATGGTAACACTGACGTATCGGTATGATGTCTGGGGTCAGTACTATATGGTAACACTGATGTGTCAGTATGATGTCTGGGGTCAGTACTATATGGTAACACTGACGTGTCGGTATGATGTCTGGGGTCAGTACTATATGGTAACACTGTGTCGGTATGATGCCTCGGGTCAGTACTATATGGTAACACTGATGTGTCGGTATGATGTCTCGGGTTAGTACTATATGGTAACACTGACGTGTCGGTATGATGTCTCGGGTCAGTACTATATGGTAACACTGAGGTGTCGGTATGATGTCTGGGGTCAGTACTATATGGTAACACTGAGGTGTTGGTATGATGCTTCAGGTCAGTACTATATGGTAACACTGACGTGTCGGTATGATGTCTGGGGTCAGTACTATATGGTAACATGA